>MTQE01001134.1:22276594-22292994 GCA_014337955.1 Aspidoscelis marmoratus | reverse complement strand
GAGAAGGAGAAGGAGAAGGAGAAGAAGAAGAAGAAGAAGAAGAAAAAGAAGAGGAGGAGGAGGAGGAGGAGGAAAAAGAGTTGGCTTTTCTCACCCATTTAAGGAGACTCAAAGCTGCTGACAAAGCTTTCTGTTCTCCCACAACAGACACTCTGTGAGGTAGGTGGGGCTGTGAGAGCTCAGAAGAAAGCTGTGACTAGCCCAGGGTCACCCAACTGGTTTCATGGAGGAGAGCATAATCAAACCTGGTATTCCCAGGTAAGAGTTTGGCTCCTTAACCACTAGACCAAACTGGCTCACTGACTTCAGGAGGAGGTCTGAAACTGCCCCCCCCCCAGATTTAGCACTTGGGCAGTGGGCGTACAGGTCATCCATGCATGAATAGGTGTATTTTTAAAATAAGCAAAGTGGAACTCTGTCATCATTGGGTCACTTGCTTAAAACAAACTTATGTTCCTGAGTGTTGGTTTGGCTTTGAAATCTAATGTTTAGAGTTCAGTACTAGGTACTTTTTCTTTCTTTTATGGTTTGAAAAACTGTTTGGGACTATAGTTATGAATTCTGTTTATTTCTATTCTTCCACAGTTATAAACTGCCTTAAGAACAACCATAACTACATTTGTTACCCATCTGCTACCAAGCTGATTCAAGGTTCTGATACTGACCAACTTGACTGTCACTTATGTTCTGAAGAAGAGGTTTTCCCTTGCAAGTGCTAACATTATCAGCAGTCAGTGGCGCAGGGACACACAAAAGGGCCTTCTCTGTGGTAGCCTCAAGTGATTTTTTTAATCTTGTTTTAAATCTATTTTCTTATTATACAGTACGTATATCTCATGTTTATACAATACACAAATCTTGTATGGTTACAGATCATTACCCTTTGAGATACCATTTTATACATACATTTCCTCCCTAGTCAGAATGGCGTTCTTATATTCCTCTCTCTTCCACGTTGAAGACAACTTTTACAGTTCCTTGTACCACTGTGTTCCCTACCGTTCTCCTAAAGCAGGACATTACTTCCCTTCAAGCCTGCAAGCCCCAAAGTTATCTTTATTTTACTTTAAGAATTTATATCCCATCCTTTGACAAAACATCTCAGGACTAAGAATAAAATATATATTCTTAAAACATATTTAAAATATAACCCTCCCTTCCCAGCAGGACCACACTCAGGGAATGACTTCCCCTTCTAAGGTGCCTCTAGACCCATCACTGTACACATTTAGAAATGCGCTAAAGATGTACCACTGCATCCTCACTTTTGGCAAAGAGGTAACTTGCCTCTCCCCTTCAGACACTGTCATCTGTGTTTCTTCATGAAATGTTTTATTGTATTTATTTAATGGTAATTTATCCTGAGAAATATAAACAAGTAAATAAATCCAGACAAATAACAAATGCTGGATCAGACCAATGGCCCATGCTGTCTAAATTAGGGATGTGCACAAATATTCAAAGACATTCAAAACTCGATTGAATCTGTCTGAATTTTGACATTCGAATTCGAATGGAATGTCCATAAATTCAAATTTAAACACGTGAATGAATTTCGAATTTTCAAATCTATTTGTTCAAATTATTCCAACATTTGTATGTGTACGGGTTCATACACGATGCATACTTGCACGTACGCAACTTTCCCGCATTTGTTTTACAAAGTTGTACTTCCTATCCACTGCATCCTAGGATTTTTTAGGAATGTATTGCATTAATCTTAACCACTACACACAACAAAGAATCGCCCTTTGCATGTGAAGTATTTCATTCACAGTTACAATAAGTCTTGTACTGTTTGAAAATATCAACACAAGTGATTGTAATAGGAAGAAAAATAGCAATCCTGCACAGAAGAGGGGCAGAGAATATCAGACTTATTAGGAACTGAACACCTGCTGTGTCTGAACTGTTAATCTAAACTAAAAGATATGCTGAGAATGTTCAAGCCAGGTGGCACTAATTAATCTAATCTGGGCATGTGCTTTCACTCAAATAGAGAGAACTGTAGGGAGGTCATGGATGGGACTTATGCAGCTCTCATCCAAACCATGCTTTTTATTATTTTATGTATTTGTATAGCAGTGCTATGTAAACTTCTCTAGGTGGCCTGGCAGAGGGGGGGGATTTCAAAAAATTGTATTCATCGTAAAATATTAAACCATTTAAAAAAAGCCCATGAAAAATTCAAAAAAGCAAAACCCAGTGCTTTGCCAAGGCTGGAATTCAGATTCTAAAATGAAAGATAGGCAAAATGGCATTCTGAATTATTTCAAATAGCTGTGCAACTTCATTGAAAGACAATTCCTCAAATAAGCCAGAAATAAACCCAAAGTATCTTGGACTGGATTTTAAATAACGCTCAAGATCTGATAAAAGATGTCATTGTGGTTTTTTTCAATGAGGAACAGTGACCACAATGTGAGAACAATCAACATAAATTTAGGCTGAAGAGGACAGAGATTGCAGAGAGACTAATTGAATTGAGGAAGGGAGAGGACCTATGCCTGCAGCTGAGTCTATGCTTTTAGGGAGAGAATCAGAAGAATTAAGTTGGGTAGAGGTAATCAGGAAGGAGGTACTCACATATCTGGATAAACTAGCAGTATCCAGGATAAGATGGGATTTATATAAGAATTGTCAAGGAACTCCAAAGTGAAACTGCTGAGTTTCTAGCAAAAATATATCATCTTTCCCTAAGCTCAGTTTCTGTGTCTCTTAAGATTGGAAGGTAGCAAAGGTAACTCCAACTTCAAAAAAGGATCCAGGAGTGATCCATGATATTACAGGCCAGCCAGATTACAACCGTTGCAGAGAATCTGATGGGAACCATCTTTAAAAATACAATTAATGCCACATAGAAGAGTAAGCACTGTTGAAGAGGAATCAGCATGGCTTTCAAAAGGGTAAATCATGGCTTATTAAACTGTTAGAAGTCTTTGCTGTTGACACCAAGTGTGTGAATAAGGGTGATCCAGTTGAAACCATCAGAATTTTCAGAATTTTTTATGTCCTTAACCAAAGACTCTTGAATAATCTTACCAGTCATGGAATATAAGGGCAGGATCTGTGGACAAAAATCCCTTCAATAGCCTTAATAGTAAATAAAAACATGAGAAAAGTAGTACTGGGTCACAATATCAAAAAATGATCTTTGTTCAAACCCTGAACAAAACGGTTCAGCATCTTAGGCTGTGGTCACACGTCACTTTAGCTTTCTTCAGTCCATCTTTGGATCCCACTGCTCACACCTTTCTAATCCAATCTATTTTATTTGTGCACTTGGATGTGATTGAGGAAGAAAAAACTAAAGCTAACTGAACCATCCTATAGTGACTGGATACTGAATGCCTTTCCTTTCACCCAATATGTGACTGCATACTGCTGAGCCGCAGAATGCAGAAGTGGTGGAGCAGGATGGAGATAAGTCTCACAGGGTGTGTTCAGACTTAGGAAAGCTGCGCATCAGAATGCACAGCTGGGATGCAGGCATTCACACCTGATGCCCAATCTTGCATAGCAGTGGTGCATTATGCTTCTGCTGTTACTGTAAATTTACCTACTGCGGAACAATCAACATTCGCACTACAATATAAGGAAAATTTGAAATGTCCCACTATCCTGACAGGACAACAAGAAACAGCCAAAAAGAGATGAGTCTGGAGCTCAGCTCCCATTGGCTGCCCCTTCCCATGTGACATGTACCTCACCACACACACCACTGAAGTCTCACAGCCACTGAGGTGGAAGCTGCAGGCCTCCATTTGGATTGGGGACAAGGAGCTGTCACTTTGAAGCAGGTAAAGTGATTGTAGATTTAATCCACTAATCTGGAAGCTTCCATAAAGGAGTCTCAGGAAGGCAACAGAAAGATGCGAGTATACTAACTGAAGGAGGATTATGAGGTGCATTTTGAGTCCTCTTTCTTATTAACACAGACTATTTCAGCAAGGTGTGACCACAACCACAGTAATCCAAGTCCAAGCCCAACCACTAATGCCAAAGAGGCTGAAGTTTACCAGTCCTATGAAAACCTATAACACCCTCTGGAACTATCACCCACAAAAGATGTCACTTTCATCACAGAGAACTGGACAGCTGAAGTACGAAATCAAAAGAAAACTGGAATAGCAAGCAGTTTTGTTCTGTAGTACAAAACAAATCAGACTAAAATATTTTTGTAACAATAATTCACTAGTCATAGCAAACACTCTTTTCCAGCAGCTCAAAAGGTGACTCTACACATGGCATAACCAAAATCAGAGTGATCATACATATACTTTGAAGCCAGTGATTAAGAAGCTCCATGCAAGGTGTAAAAACAAGACCTGGAACTGACCGTGGTTCAAATCATGTGTATTTTATTGTAAAATTCAGACTTTAATTGAAAAAAGTGGGGAAAATCACTAGACCATAAAGGTATGAACTAAATAGTAGTACATCGTGCACTAAGGCCAGTACACTCCAGGGACATGAGGACTATTTGCATTTGCTGGGAGGAAAAGCTTCCCCAAGGCATTCATTACCGACCTTAAATGTGAATGGTCCTCCCATTTACCAGCCCGTGCTGATGCATCCAGAGCCACAAATTCTGCCTCCTTGCTGTGATGATTGGCCACTTAGGGCCTGTCCCCAAGCAATTTAAAATCTGCTAAAAATCTTCTTTTGCTTCTGAGCGCCCCCATGCCAGGGTTTTTAATGAGCTTCCAGCGCTACAAAAGCAGGAAAACCCATGACAAAATATGTGCCCTTTAAAGAAGAGTTTCTGGAAGTCACAGGTTTTCCTCACAACATTTACCTTGGGGACGCTGTGTGGCAAAAGAGGCGGGGATTGCTGCATGCACACACAGCCATAAAGCATTCACACATCTCCCAGAAATGCTGCAGCTTCCCTTCATTTCCTTTGTAAAGGTCAGAACTTTCAAAGAACCAGAATTGCTCAGAATTGCAACACTGTTATCAGGTGTGAAGTGGGTGATCCGTGAAAGTGTTAAGAGTAAATGAGTGCATAATCGCACGGCCGATGGCTGCAGCCAAGCCATTTCGAACAGAGAACAGAGTGAAAGTAAGTGCTAAGAGTGAATGAGTGAGCGATCACTCCCTTTGCCGGCACGGGAAGCCATTTTGGGGGATGGAGAGCTGGCTATTTTTCCTTTGAAATGGAGAGGGGGTGGGGAGAAACAGATGTGGGGAGAGAAAACACGCTTCTGTGCATTTTAAATGTGCATTTTGCTGAGCCTCATGCAGACACTTATTCCGGAAGTGCAGGGCACTTTTAAAGTCCGCTTGAATACAGTGACAGTAGAGGGAGACTAGAGAGGCAAATAATTCTTTTGGGGACTCAGCCTTAGATGCTGTTGCGAGAGGGACATGTTCAACCACAGGCTAACCCGTGATCGAACATCCCTCTCATGATTCTATGATCAATCACCACTCCCGGACATGGGTATGCGATCGATCAGCACCGGTAACGCCACTGTGCCTGCGTGGATGCTGCATTCCCTGCCTACCAAGTGCAGTGAACTGGAAATAGAGTGAATGGTCGCGCTACTGGACACCTATGGTAGGCCTGGTGCATAGGTTGGGATAGGTGTGGAGCACAATTTCATGCTTCACACCTCATCTGCAATTAGTACAGCTCTGGTGAGGGTGGGGACTCTTCTAGACTGTAGCAGCCTAGTGAGAGTGTTATGCTCTTCACGGGAGCTGTCCTAATTGCATAGCAGAGGCCTAAGTGTGAATACGCCCAACGTCTCGAATGAATACACAGTGGAGGCAATGAATAGATTTAAGGGACAGAGTGAATGACAATCTGTGGATGGAGGTTTGTAACACTGTACAGAAAGCAGCAACAAAAAAATCCCAGAGAAAAAGAACAAGAAAGCAAAATGGCTGTGTAATGAGGCTTTACAAAAAGCTGGAGACATGTAGTGGACATGTGAAAGCAAGAAAGTATGAGACAAATTTTGAAGAGTAACATTAGATTTAAACCAGAATTGTTTCTGTTTGAAATAGTTGATGATAGTTTAAATAGCATAAAGACTCTGATATTATATATGGTGACCGCAGCCAGACTGTTATATGCACAGAAATGGAAGGAGGAAGAGTTACCTACAGAGGAGGAATGGATAATTAAATTGATCGAAATGGCTGACATGGATAAACTGACAAACTTGCTTAAGGTCAAAACAGTGAATAAGCTGGTGTCCCCTTACTGTATATCTACAGGACTTGGAGGTGATGATGGAGGGTTTTGGCTAGCGCATATGGAAAAGAAGAAAAGGCATATAAGGGGAGCATAGAATTAAACGATTATAAGAAGAGGAGTCGGACGAACAGAGGAAGTCACACAGAAAATATCAAGGCATTGTAACAATGGGAAGTGAGTAATATTGTGGAAATATTGGAAAATGCTTTGGAAAAATAAAAAAATTATATGCAAAAAAAAGCTGGAGAAAGAAGGTAACTAGATAAGGGAGAAAAGGGAGGATTTACCGAATTGAATGCAAATATCCTGAAAATAGCAAGGAGTGATAAGAAGGCCTTCTTAAATGAGCAATGCAAATAAATAGAAGAAATAAATAAAATGGGAAAGATAACAGATCTTTCCAAGAAAACTGGAGAGCAAAACTGGCAAAATAAATGCCAAAAATGGTAGGGGCCTAACATAAAAATAAAAGATTATGAGGTGGCAAGGATATTCATAAAAGCTTGACAAGAAAGTTCTTAACATCACTGATTACCCTGATAATGTGGTCTCTGACCTAGAATCAGACATCCTGGAGAGTGAAATCAAGTGGGCTTCAGGAAGCATCGCTAACAATAAGGCTAGTGTAGTGCCAGAATTCCAGCTGAAGTATTTAAAATCATAAAAGATGATGCTGTTAAAGTGTTTCACTCACTCTGCCAGGAAATTTGGAAAACTCAGCAGTGGCCACTGGTTTGGAAAAGGTCAGTTTACATTCCGATCCCAAAGTAGGGAAATGCCAAAGAATGTTCAAACTACCGAACAATTGTGCTCATTTCTCACTCCGGCACACTTATGCTGAAGATTCTGCAAGGCTGGCTTCAGAAATATCTGAACGAAGAACTACCAGAAGTGCAATCTTGTTTTTGAGGAGGCAGAGGAATTAAAGATTAGCTTGACAAACTTTGCTGAAAGAAAAAAGAAAGGGAGTTCCAAAACAAACGAACAAAAAAAAATCCTTCTGCTTCATTGACTATGTTAAAGCCTTAGACTGTGTGGATCACAACAAATTGTGGCAAGTTCTCCAATAGATAAGAGTACTATATCACATTACCTGTCTCCTCAGCAACCTGTATGTGGGTCAACAGTTAGAACTGAACATGGAACAACTGCTTGCTTCAAGCTCGAAAAAGGAGTACAACAAGGCTGTATATTGTCAACCTATTTATCTAAAATATATACACTGAGTATATCATGAAAAATGCCAGGCTGGATTAATCAAAGGCTGGAATTCAGATTACAGTAAAAATATAAACAACCACAGATATTCGCATGATACCACATTAAAAATAACTGAATATCATGGCATCGGGCTCATCAATTCCTGGCCTCTTGAGTTCCTGGCATATAGAGGAAAAAGAAATGAAAGCTTTGACAGATTTTATTTTCTTTGGCTCAAAGATCACTGCAGATGATGATTGCAGCCATGAAATTAAAAGGCACTTGCTTCATGGGAGGAAAGCCATGGCAAACCTGCACAACGTATTAAAAAGAAAAGGTCTGTATAATCAAGGCTATGGTTTTCCCAGTAACAATATGTGACTGTAAGAGCTGAGACATAAAGGAAGCCTGAGTGTCGAAGGACTGACACTTCTGAATTATGGTGCTGGAGGAAACTTTGTATACATCTATGATGGCTTTGGAATCATGATGGTGAGTCATTCATTTGTTTTGAACCTCTAAGGGCAAAAACTCTTATTCTATTAAATAAACAGTCACATATATATTAAGTTGCATATATATATATGAACTGAGGCAGGGGCTTTTTATGCCAGTTGTGGTGACCAGTTCAAATTTCAAAAGGATGCTACCACCCCCTTCTAAATTGTGGCACTAAGTTGTTAAGCAATTGTTCATGCTCAAAAGCTTTTTATTCCATATTCCACATTTCTGACATCAGCTGGAGTGAGATGTACATGCATGGCAGAGTTTGCAAAGGAATCCTCTGACAGAAACGTCATCGGGATTGCACCATGAATGGAAGCTAGAGACAATGATGTTTTAGAATGGATTCAGATGCAAAAAAAAAAAAGCTTGCTTTAACTATTTTGTTTGTATAAATTCAAGTAATTCTCTTTTTGTCCTCTCCTTTGAGAAGGACAGTGAGTGGGGGCTATGAGGTTAGCATAATAGAGAATAAACTTACAGTAGAAGTTTGCAAAACTACAAGTACAGGGAGGTGCCCAGTCTATGGCTGAAACTATCTAATTTGGTTCCATCTCTACTCTCTGACTAGAAGTCCACTTTATTGAAACTCACACTTTCTGAGCTTGGCATACAATTGATTTTCTCTAAGTTGCTGTAGTATTTCCCTGGCATGCTTGGAATGTGACACCAAATCCAGGAGGAAAAAAACAACATGAGGCCATCCATACAGGCCGTAATGAAGGTATCTAACATATCATTGATGGACTGCTAAAAAAATGTGGTCCTTGAGTTAAGGCCATTGGCATAATCAAAATTTAAATGGTCCATATCTGATGTTGAAGGCTGCCTTCCATACATCCCCTTCCTTGATCTGGTGACAAACTTTGCAGAAATCCAGTTTTGTGAGCATTTTCTCCTGGTCTCCTTAGTCTAAGAGGTATCTAATGAGAGGGAAAGGGTACTTTTTTTCTTTTACCTTTTTTTTACCACAGTGTAAGCATAGTTCCTTCTTCACCAGGGCTTATCATAGAATCATAGGGTGTTTCCGCATAGGCCCTTTAACACCCATTAAGCACCTGCTCAGAACGCCTCCTGAGGGCAAGGGCTGCATCCTGCGCGAAGACCCTGACAACGAAGACGACCACGGAGAGGTAAGGAGGGGTTTCGCCGCGGTCCCAGCGGGGTGGGCTAGGGTGGGCTTTTGGAAGCTCTGGGGTGAGGGCGAGCCGCGGTGGACGGGGGGAGGGCCCTCCATCCCAGATCAGAGTCGGGTGCTGTGCCTCCGCACAGCACCCGCCTCCAATCCAGATCGGAGCTGCGTGTGCGACAGCAGGGGTGCAGGGTAGATCTGGATCTCTTAGATCCGGATCTACCCTGTTAATCCGGAACTGCCGTGCACCCAGGGAGTTTTAATAAATCCGGGTGCCGTAGATCCGGGGTTTTTTGCCCCTGTGCGGAAACAGCCATAGGCTTGGAAGGGACATCTAGGATTATCAAGTCCAACCCCCTGCTGAATGGAGGATTTCCTAAACTATCCCAGAGGTCCAACCTCTGCTTGAAGACCTCCAGTGAAGGAGAGCTAACTACCTCCCGTGGCAATGTAGATTCTGCAGCCAAACAGGGCTTTCACAACTGTTTTATGTAAGGGATAGCCCTCTTCTGTGATGATTTTAAACTAGCTGCTCATACTTCCTACTTAGTCTGCCCTAATACCATGGACTCAGATCCTCATTATGGATAGTTAACACTCAAATCTCTTCGTACACTTTTAAACCTCACAAAAAGAATCTTCTGTCCCACATCAGGCACTTCTACAGCTAACATAGAACATGCTCAAGTCCTACCCCTCTATTCGGGAAACGAAATAGCGCCTCATTTGTTCATTATTGAGTTTGGGCCAGGGAAATGGCAGTTTTGTATGGATGTTTAGCTAAATGAAGTCAAGGAAATGGTTTTGTAGGTAGAACATAGCCCTAGCAAACAAAGGTATACTGCAGTACATTAAATGAATAAAAACAGTGCTTGCTGTTTTATGATATTTTTATGCCTTCATTGTTATTATTGATAATAGCGATAAGCACTGTGTTTAAATTTTATACTAAAACTGAACATTCAGTTTTAAACTAAAACAACATTTTATACTAAACGTTTTATACTAAACCAAACGTTTTATACATGCTAGATTTTATACTAAAACTGAATATTTTATGTACTTCTTATTAAAACCAGAATATTTACTTCTGGCTGTTGGGGAAGTAAGCCAATGGATAATTCTGAAGTAATTCTGCTGAGCTCGGTTCACTGAACCCTCCATATTCCTTTCTGTTCTTTTGTCAAAGTGGGAAACGAATATTTAAAGTCCTCTCTTTCTTTCTTTCCCTGCCGTTCTCCAATCAAGCGGCTCTTTATTTTTTTCACCAGCAGTTCCAGAGTGAAAAGCTCAAGAGGCCAACTGGGGGCAAAAGATGTTGGTTACTTAGCTTAATTCTAATACCAGAACTCTTGTAGATGTCCAAAAGGAGAACGGGTGGGGAGTAAGTTAGAATCAAAGGCTATTCTAATTCAGGTAACAATTCATAATGAGTGTATTTACTTTGGCATTGAAAACACAACAAAATGAGCAATTGCTAGGTTGCTGCCAAACCTACTAACTACATTACGGTGTCGTTCCAAAAGAGAAAGAAAAAGAAAATCCTAAGTGCAAGTTAACACAGGACTCACTTCCCCTCAAGGGAATATCTACTCTACACTCCCGGGTCTAGCTTTGGCAAAGGGAACTTATTCTTTGCTAACAGCTTCTAAGAGGCAACGGTCCAATGACTGTTCAAGAATTTTCAATGGCAAGGTCACTGCGATTTAAAACTGAGTGACGGTTCTTATTTGTGTGAGCGTTGCAAAAAAAAAAAAAAGACGGAAGAAAAAACCCTTCTGACTACAGTATTAGGTAGCAGGAAAACACCGATAAAGCAACAGAGCTCTTTAATACTGTCAAAGAGCAATCCTGAAGAGGAGCCAAGTTGACTTGAAGCAGCCAAACAGTGCTGTTCCTGACATACTTGGAGTTCATTCTGCCTGCCCAGTGAGGTGTGGCAGCAGCTGCCCAGATGGACAGACGGAGAGCCGTTGCTACCTTAAGAGGCCGCTATGATGGGTCACAGCACATGGGAAACTTTTGCTAGGATATACAGTGAGATGAGACCCGAGCGGCTTAAATTCTGCTGTAGTTAATACAATGAAAGCAGCCTAAAAAAACTGTGAGAGCCTGCAGAAAAAAATCAGGGGTAAAAAAAAGAAACACCATTTCACCCGCCTCCCTCTATATGAGTCAGGAAATTGGAAATTGGAAAAGAGGGTCTGTTCTGAAGTTCCACAGTTTCCCCCAGTTTTTCCTCGCAAATTTCACATCTCTAGTGTTTAATATGGAAGATGACAGAGATTAAGTTAACAGTAAACATCATGCTAGATCATATTTTTTTTCTTAAAGCATCCACTCTTTTTATTATTTTAACAGTTTTTTTATTCAGAAGTACTTTCACCATTATGGACAGGAAAGCTCACTGTAATCACCAAGGGAGGCTCTCCTGCAGCTACAACCAAATACTGAATGCTATCTTGTGATGACCTGCAGTGGGGCCTTCTCGGTGGTGATGCCCACCACCTGGAATGTTCTCTCCTCAGATGTTCATGAGGCACTGACTGTCATATGTTACACATTAGTAGAAAATGTATTTGTGTGTGTGTGTGTGTGGCTTTCACATTTTGAATCTCTTTTGAGGAGCTTTTTGTTGGGGTTTTGTTTTTTACTCCTTTTATCCCACCCACTTTTAATTATTTTTGTATTATTTTTCTAAAAATCTGCTGCCTTTCATTTGTTTTAACACTGTTTTTAAGTTATATTGTGTACCAATTTTGGATTTCTTAAAATCAAGAAGTTGCATGATTCTAGCCAACCTTTTGCTATTTGTAAGTTTAGATTTGGAAAGAGGACTCAAGATCTGTCTGTCACCTATGGCGAGTGCAGCAGCAGCTCCGGGGTGGTATAGAGCATATGGAGCATGTAATGCCAACTGGTTCCACCCACTCAAAATTCAATAGTGGAGCAGGTTCTGACAACCACAGCAGATGAGTAAAATCCTAGCTGGGCAACTGCACCTGACAGCTATTACATGTTGCTGGAACTAGATGTGAAAATGTGTCCTATTAGCCTGTACAACAGGACTTTGAAGGGAATGGGAAGAAGGTAGCACTCACTGATCCACATTCTGATCCATTCTGAACAGTTTTAAGAGACCAGTAGGGGTGGGCAAAAAATATTTGCTAGTTTGCCCCTCTTAGCATGCAAAGTGAATGTATCCAGGCTTTGTCAATGGATCTACGCACTCCCTACCTCCTGTTCCCCATGGCTGCACCCTCTTATCTTTATCACGCCCTCCTCAGAGGCTCAGCTAGGCCACCCGTAGGTATGTGCAACATTTCCCATGATTCCCAAACGGGGGTAGCCTCTCCAGCTGTGGATGCACTTCCAGGAGGCCCCGTTGAGTCTCTGAACATGGTGTGATGGTGGTGGTGGCATTAGCAAAAGGTGTGGGGGAGGGTGAAGCAGGACACAAAGGAGAGGATGGGGGTTCCCTTCATGGGCAAACATTCAACAAATTTTCATGCATGAAATGAAGCCCTTTATATTCACAAGGCAGCTTCACACACAGCCAAACATCCCCCACTTTGTTCTAAATTGAAATATGCTTCATTCAGATTCCCAAAGACCAAGGTTGCCTCCAGGCAGCAAAAGGAAAATGGCAGAATTTTGTTTAGACCCTGCAGCTGCAGATGGCAAGGGGAAAGTGTGGAGCAATCTCAGACCCTTACCTCATAAGTCACTGGTCCCATGATGGCACAATGGGTATTAGGTATATAGATGGCACGAAATACCCAGAAGTGCTTGCACAGTGGATGCTTTGCACCCAGTTTTATCCCCATTTTCAAGATGGTTCCCAGGAGCTAGCGTCATACTGCTATATTGGGAGAGCTTGGGTTGGGAGTTCTTTTTCCCAGAATAGTAATAGGTTTGGATTTCATAGCTATACAACAGGGCTGTGTTGGGATTGCCAAGCATATATCTGTCAATATAGTACCAATATAATTCCACCCACTGTCTTTGTGGTCCCAATATGTATGCTACCATTGCCCACAAGGAAAGTTCAACAGGATCAAATTCAACAAAATCAAAGGTGTGTGAACCATAAAAATAGCATGTAACCCACAAAAGTACATCATAAACTTTCATATTAGTTCCTGAGAATATGGCTTGCAGTCAAACAACCAATCCCACTGTTTTCTTGTATCATCATAAAACTGATACGGGCACAAAAATGATATGGTTAGGAAACCTGCTCTCAATTCAGTTAAAATTTATAAGAGTATCTATGCTGCAAGGCTATACTGATTGTTGCTCTTCTGAATAAACAATGAATTACACTGACAAATGCTTTTGCTGACTTTAGGATAGTAAATGGTTCAGGAAAGAGGTGATCCTAACAATTGCTCTAGGAAAAGTTTTGTTACTCTGCTTCTCAAGTAGTAACTTTTTAAAGAATCAGGTCCATCGTGATTCACATCTTTCGAAGCAAAAACATTTTCCACACTGGGGCCACATCCCCATTAGAAGCTTAATCCAGTTTCCCTAAACCGAAATAAAAGAACCGGATGCAAACGCGAATTTGCCCGATCCCATTACTTTCAGCCAGAATCACGTTCAATCCGGATTCTGAGGACATACGTGACTCAAGGGGGGACTCCAGTGGCTACTTATTAAAAACCGCTTTTTGGGGCTGCCCTGTCCTCTTCCTCCTGGCGTGAACGCGCCACCCATAAGGGACCCCTTCACAGAGCCTAGCTGGGTGGCTGCTGCTTGCCTGGATGGAAGAAAAATGGCAGTGGACAGCCAGCAATTCTTTCCCCTCCTCTCCTCATTGCTCAGGGCATGCAGCAGCAGCAGCAACTCAAGCCCCCTTTGCCTTAAACATACAGAAATCTCCCCAAACCTGCAGCTGCTTTCCTTTCTTTTCCCTTTTTTAAAGGTCAGAACTTTCAATGGCAAGATCGTTATCAGGTGTGAAGTGCTTGGATTGCTACAGTGGATTGCTTGGATTGCTACTAGGGCTGCTGCTTTAAGGGGTGGATTCTTACAGCAAAATCACTATCTTTGGAAGCAAGCTATTGGGGGAGGGAAACACTCATCCCTTAACACGGAAGGGTTCCCACAGTAAAAAATGTAAAACATTTCAAGCGTACGAACCGGAGTGAGACCTGTTGAAATGAGGATTAACATTTACAATGCTTTGGGGTGATTTAACATGCGGAAAGCGTGTTAAGCCAAACTGACGTGGGGTCTGCAAGGATTGAAAACGGTTTGAAAGCGAAATAAGGTTGTAATGGGGATGTGGCCTGGGTCTAATTCAGAGATACATCCCGCAATAGGAATCTGTCCTGCATGCAGAATTTCTCTCTCTTTTTATATATATATTAAAAAAATGGAAGGACAATTCCCATTTAAGGCCAGTAATAGAAGCCTTGGGGAAGCTTTCCTCCTGGCAAATGCGAATAGTCCTCATGTCCCTGGAGTGTACTGGCCTTAGTGCACAATGTACTACCAAGGTAAGTGTGAAAAGGCCTATTATTTAGTTCACACCTTTATAATCTGGTGATTCCCCCCACTTTTTTCAATTTAAGTCTCAATTTTACAACAAAATCCCAACCTGGGGGAGGAACCCAAAGCATATTAATAGAATAGTGGAAACTGTAAGGACAGTTGCATGAGTTACTTCACAAGAACAACAACATCAAAGATCAATACCACAATCAATAACAAAACCAGTTCCCCTTACCTGGGTATAATTGTTTGGTTGGTGCACTGATCTGGGAATTTTTGGAAACTCTGTAGGCCACATCTGATCCTCTAGAATTTCTTCTGTTTATGCAAAATCCTGCTGTTTTTGATATTCCTTCTGGTGAATTATGAAACTCTAATGCTTTGAGCACATCAACTGGTTCAGCTAAAAAAAAGAAAGAGGAAAGAAAAACAGAAGTTGAGCAGATAGAATGTTTAGATTTTTACTCTTTCTCCACCCCTAAAAGCTCAAATGGCAAGAGCGTGATTGGAGTGGTGTTCCTTTTATCAAACTTGACAGAGAAGCACTATGGAAATTCAGTTCGTTGAATGAAATAGCACCTCTTCTCATTACTGCCTTGTTTCTCTTTCCCTCCTGTACAGGCTGAACTCACTTTACCTGATTTCTCTGGTTAAGTAAGTAATAGGATTTCTGAGCCATGCTGCAGACTGTACAATTGTCTTATTGATCTTGAGCTCAGATATTAGTGCTTATGTTCTACTCCTGGTCAAGATGTCAATAAATTTAGAATAAGACTTCCCGGGTCATGATAGAACATAAACAGGCTATGGTATATAAGAGTTGTGCAGAGCTGGGCTTGCATTCAAAAATTCAATTGACCAATTCATGTTTGTGAATGTCCACAATGAATTGAGGATGCCGTTCAAATATCTGGAAATTAATTCAAACCAAACCAGTCTCCTGCTCATGTGCACAAACAATTTTATCGAACAGTTTGTGTCTGCTATGTTTTTGCCCTTGAGAAACATAGAAAAAAAATTATGTTTTCAAACAATTTTGGAAGTGAACATGAACAATCACTTGTTCTATTAACTGGTTTGCCATCAAATCTAACAACTGGGAGTTGGGTTCAATGGTGCAGTAAACACACAAATTTTATTTATGCAGAAGCATACTGCCAGATGCAAAAGGCATATGTGTATCTTCCCAGTGGTTCTCACAAGGCCATCACATGCCAGTTATGTCTATATTCTCTATATCTTTATTGGCAGTGAGATTCCTGGCACTGGAATGTAAACACTGGTATGTATTAATAGTTTCCCTTGGTTTTTCTTCAGTTTCTCAGAGCAGTCCTCATATTTGATAATATTTTCATCACTTGTTTCTACCTCCCACCCTTTTGAAAGCATAACTTTCCATTCCTCTTTGCAAGCAACAACTTGTCTCAAACTGGTTGCTTCCTCACTCCTATCGGCCTATTCTCTGCAATTTTAGTCTAAACGCTCCTGTACCACCAGCAGTTTGATCCAAATCTTCTCCAATAGTTAAGGAAGTAAAAAGAAAACCCTCCTCTCAGGGCTACCATCTCATCCATACATTGAGACACTACTTTGCCTGCATGTAACAGGTAGCATTTCAGAGAATGAGAAGCTGGGAGCCCTGGATTTTCTCCTTCTTTCAAGATCTCTCAAGTACTAAACACCACTGTTGTCCACATGTACCATGGACATTGCCATCTTCTCCAGGACCATCTAGCAGCCTACGTAAATGGCATTGACATCTGCAATCTTCACAGCAGGTAGGCAACTCACCATGTAATCACACAATACCAAAAAAGCCAAAAGCAAAAAACCAAACTAGGGTACTATGCCAAAAAT
>MTQE01001134.1:22264200-22276399 GCA_014337955.1 Aspidoscelis marmoratus | reverse complement strand
TAAATGGTAAATTACAACAGCACTCACAAGAAATAAGGTGCAAAAACATCAAACATAATTGTAAATGCAACAAGTTAAAAACACACACCAAAATAAAAATCAAGCTTAAAATATAAAACAGCTGTGGTAAAATAACTAAAATGCTGTGTGAAAAGTTTCTTATACAAGAGCATTTTAGTTATATTTTACCTAACAGGCCACTGAGGAAGACTCTTTAGTCGAAACGCGTATGGCCCTAAACTCTGTTTTTATCAGTTGTTTTATATTTTAAGCTTGATTTTTATTTTGGTGTGTGTTTTTAACTTGTTGCATTTACAATTTATTATGTTAGATGTTTTTGCACCTTATTTCTTGTGAGTGCTGTTGTAATTTACCATTTATATTTTTCTATCAGTGGGGTTACCATACCCTTTTAGTAATTATTATATTTCTTTGTATTTTTGGCATAGTACCCTAGTTTGGTTTTTTGCTTATCACACAATACCAACCATCAGTGCTTATAAGCATATAATCATTCACTACAAAACAAAACAAAAAATCCTCTGATCTTCTCAAAAGTTTTATCAGTGGAAGAGGAAATACAGAGCATTGATTAGTCCCTATATCTCAGCTGCCTTCCTAAATTCACACCTGTCAGCATTTTAGTTCTTAGCTTGGAAAGCAAAAGGGAAGCAAAAACTCGAAGTCACAAGTACATAGCCCAAAAAGGCATTACAGCTTCCTACAATGCTTTCCTTTTTTCAACACACCAGTATAATCCATACGGTTTACTGCCATGATGGTATTTGCTCCTTTCTTGTCCTATACATTGTTGCCTCCTCCTTTCCTCTCAAATTCTGTTTCATTGCTTTCTGTTGCCTTCCAAATGTATTTCCATACCTCCATTTATCTAAATTAAAACCTCTTTGGCTATGGTCATTTTTGCTTTCTTTACTATTTTGTACCCTTCTTATGAAGCCCAAACGTCATCCTCAATAGGGATGTGCATGAATATTCATAACATTCAAAATTCGGCCAAATTCGGACATTCAAACTCGAATCAAATGTTACGATATTTGTATGCTAACGTTTGAATAAATACAAATGTTTCCGGACATTCATACAAATAGTTCAGACATTTGTTAAACTGGGGAAACATATCGGATACATATTTATTCATATCAGTTACGTATCCGTTTGTATGAGATACATATCTATTCGTGTCAGATACAATTTTGTTCATGTCAGATACATATTTCTTCGTATCAGATACGTATCTGTTTGTATCAGATACATATCAAATGTTCGTATGCATAAGTACAAATAGATTCAATTCATTTCAAATCAAATAGAATCAGATACCAAAAAAATTTGTGCACATCCCTAATCCTCAATAGCCGAATCTGAGCAACTTAAAACCAGAACACTCCTTTTCCAAACAAGCAAATCTTAAGCCCCCAATTTCATTTATTTTTACAACTCTTACTAAACTTTCACCAAGGTGAAATTTTACAACAGCATCCAAAGAAGAATAAATGGGATGACAAGAGCCTTCTTGAATATGTGTAAGACAAATCCATCCTATACAACATCAAAACTAAGTAGACTGGTTAAGCCAGTTTGGCTTTGTGGTCAGAGCGCTGGGGTGTTTCTGCA
Source organism: Aspidoscelis marmoratus (assembly GCA_014337955.1). Lineage (NCBI taxonomy): Eukaryota > Metazoa > Chordata > Lepidosauria > Squamata > Teiidae > Aspidoscelis > Aspidoscelis marmoratus. Next base: position 22,274,764 of record MTQE01001134.1, on the reverse strand, counting down.
TTTGCTGCCGAGAAACGGATTTAAGAAAATCTGTTTCATGGTGATCCGACCTCCTGAGGAGCCGTTGGAAACAGGGATGGATCCTTGGAGGACTCCCGCATGTCCACACATGTGCGGGGAGGCCGGATTGGGTGGCCAGATCCCCTGGATGCTGTGTGGAGGCTGCAGCACCCATTCCAAAGGGTGCCCCTGGAGTTCCGGGACTGGAGCATGTAGCTGCCAGTCACCACATGTTTCCGGCAGTGCATGGCATGCGGGGGAAGGATGGAAGGAGGCAGACTGGTCTGCTTCCACCCTTCCCAAGATGGTGGCCACCAACAAATCTGGCCCCTCGCCTCTCCGTATGCGGAAGCATCCTGCACCCGACTGGATCAAGGCCAGGGGGTGGATGGAAGACCTAATTTTCGAGGTCTTCCTGGAGGCTGGACTCTTAAGAATGGGTCTTGTGTGCCGGAGTGCGGAAGCAGCCTCCATGAAGAGTCCCGGATCCGGGACTGTTATAGTTTGTCAAGGTAAGTTTGATACCTTTTGCATACTTCATTTGGACTGTGTTTGTTGCTTCTGGGGAATCTGGCTGGCAACTACTTGATAAAGTGATCCCTGGGAAAATTTTTGCAAAACAAGTCTTTAATCAGAGAGCTCATCAGCTGGAAAATCAATCTATGCAGCATTCTAATGGGAAACCATTGGCTATGAGCTGCTTCAGCCTTTGGTGGCTCAAATGATACAGTGCCCCAGTGGTGGTGGCAATATCCTACCAAAATCACCACAGCCTGCAACTATTTGTTTGTTTGTTTATTTGTTCATCCTGCCCTATACCCATAAGTCTCAGGGTGGGTTACAAGTTTCAAAACAACAGATTAAAACAATGATATCCATACAAAGACTTAAAAAATCCAGCATATATAAGAACACATACTAAATATTAAAATACTAATAACTGGGGGGGGGGGATGGTCACATTAGCCAAAGGCCAGGGCAAAGAGGTGCATCTTCACTGCCTTCCCAAATGTGTGCAGAGAAAGTGTGGGAAGACTTTGAAGATTAGGGAAAATTTGAAGGACAGCATGGACAATCCCTAACACACATGGCCATGCTCTGGTCTTGGCCCTGACAGAGCAATCAAGACCAAGGAAGATGGTGTGAAAGTTCCATTTGTGTATCTAATCCTCTTTACGAGCTCTGGTTTGACTCAGAAGTGGCCCATCCAGTAAATTGTACCAGGGTATCAATAAGTGCATAAGTAACCTGAATCAGCACGTCATATGAAGCTTTCACCCTGACTCTGGAAATAAGTCGTTCTCTCTCCTTCTCTTAATAGGGCCAAGTGGCAAAGATAACAGCAAGTTGCCCTCACTTCTGCCATCCCTCTAAATAGCTGCATCAGCAATGGTGAACGAGGGCAGAAGGCATTTCTGGGGGGTTTTGCCCTGCAAAAAGGTCAACTCCGAGGGCACCTTCTGTACTCTGAGATGAACTGCAGGTCCACTGCCTAAAGCAACATGTGACTGCCATGCATCTCAGATACTTGTGGGTAGCCAACCAATCGTTATTCAAAAACAAAGGCTGTGTTCATATATAACAAAAAGTCACATCAGAGAGACAGTGTGTGGCACCTGTGTTCCCAAGTCTTCTCTAACCCACCTTTTCTAGTAGAAAATTTTTGGGAAAGAGAGAAGAGCTGGGTGAACAATCCCAATTTGAAGCCTTAGGCCTTTTCGCACACGTGGTTGCAGAACGCGTGGAAGACAGCCCGGCTCATCCCGCGCGGACAAAGCGTCCCAAGCCGTTCGGGGAGAGAAGCGTTCGCGCACGCTTCTCTCCCTGACAGCCGTCGGCACGCCCCCAGGGCCAGCATGGGCTGAAAATCAGCCTCACAGCTGGCCTCTGGTTGGCTGATGACCAGCCTTGCCGGGCTGGCAATCACGCCGGCATGGCGAGGCCGGTAGATGGGACCCACGGAATCGGGGGTCCCCTCTCCCATCTGCCAGGGTCAGTGACCCTGGGAGATGGGACAGGGGACCCCCGATTCGGTGGGTCCCGTCTGTCACCTACCACGGCTGCCGGGACGTGGCTCCTTCCCGGCTCCAGCAGCCCCATTGCGGCTGCCAGAGTCGGGGAGCCAGCAGCATCGGCTTCCTGTAGCCCCTTTCCAGGGTGTCAGAAGGCCGATGCCAGGCAGGCTGGGGGCAAGGAACCCCTTGGGCAACCGGAGCGCGTCGCTCCGGTCACCCAAGGGTCCCCCTGCCCCCATCATGACCATCTGCAGTGCACGGGCGCCTGAATCTTGGTGCCGGCTGCACGGGGCCCGATCCAGGCCCGTACAGCCGGCAGGAAGTGCGGCAAGTGGCCTGACAGGGCTGCCCGCCCCTTGGGTGCTCGCACCCAATGGGAGGCAGCCTCGCCGGCCGTATCCCCGCCCCTGGCCGGCCTTTGCCGGCTAAGTCACTTCCGAAAGCTTTTAGCATTCGCACACAGGCACACCGGAATGCGTTTACACATGCTCCTGCGTTCCTGTGTGTGAATGCTGAAAGCGTCCTGAAGTGACTTTGGCTACCCGTCCTACACCCGTTCCAAATGGAACGAGTGTAGTGCGAAAAGGCCTCTTCTCTAAAGCACCTCAGAGGCACCTCAGAGATTCTCTTTTTTACTGTGTCTGATCACAGCCAAAGAAACGGGTCTAACTGGATGGAAGAAATGAATGGGGGTGGGGGGAGAGCAACAATTTCTTTTTTAAAAAAAAGGAAAGAAGAAAAAAGTCGTAACAGACGGTTTAATGGTCTGAAAGAACAAAAGAAAACGGTTGCAAGAGTTAGAGTAATTATTCTGGTGGTAAACTGAGGCTGTGTCATATGGGACAGAATGATGGGAAGTCCAACCAATCTTCACTTAGCAATGGAAAAAGAAAACCAAAAAGAAAAAGAAAAACCCAAAGTGTGGAATGCAGTGGGTTTGGGATGCTGTTTGTGCACAGAGTTTTCCAGAGAACTTTCATAGAAAGCAACTTATTGGAATGTGATGCCTTTTCACAATTACATGTGGCTGGTTCCTAAGGAGGTACAGAATGCACAAAGTATACTAGAGAGGAGGAATGGAACAGAACACAACGCAATGGCTGGGAACCTGAATAGGGAATGCTCTATGCTGTATTATGGAGGTTTATGATTAACTTGTTATTTAAACATTTTACGATACTGGGTTATGACTATGGGTGTGCGCTAATGCAATTTCCGGGATTTGATTCGAGTCGAGTCGAATATCCAAAAATTCAAATCAATTTGAATGTTTAAAATTCGAATGTATTCACATTTGATTTGATCTGAATACATTTGAATCCATTTGTGTGAATTTTCAATCTGTGTTTGCAAATACGAAGGTTGACAACATTCAAATGTGCCTGTATGCATCTGTACACATTCTGTACCCATCTATACGTATCCAGTATGCATCCCATTTTCATCCTGTACTGATCCATACAAATGCGTATGGATGCGGGAAAGGTGCATACAGGTAAGTTAAAATGTTTAAACTCAAATTTATAGACATTCAATTTGAATTCAAATGTCCAAATTCAATCAAATTCTATTGAATTTTGAATGTTTTGAGTATTCTTGCACATCCTTAGTTATGACGCTTCAAATGTTCTCTGGTAGCTCCTCTTATTTTACATGCTTCAACTTTCAAGTCAGTATGGTGGAGGAAGGACTGTTCTAGAGGAAAAATTCAGATACACGCTAACTTATGATTAGAAAGACTGCCCTTTGTTTTCAAAAAGCATTCCTGTATTATCTTCAATCAGTGCGAGTGCTCATGTAGTCTTTAATTGCCTGCAAGGCAGACATTCAACACCTTTCCAAAGACAACAAAATGGTGGCCAAGTTGTTTTGCTAATAAATGATACACAAGATATCAGCTCATTAAATGCTTCAGAATTATTCAGTTTCCAATTGCCTGCATGGGTGACTAATAGTTCAGCCTCCCTCGATTGCTTACCCCCTCCTGTATTACAATAAATAGTTGAGTAATATCTGAAATACAAAACCAGTGCTGGAAGCAAGAGCCTTTGCTAGCCAATTGTATGAACTGCCCCTTCAGTTTGACAAGAGATCTTAAGCCGTCAGCTTACTTCAGAGGGCACAGATTTGGTTGCACAAAGAAATGTTACTCATTGGCATGGCAGCAGGAGCCTGAGGCTTTTCTAACTTGCTGGCACGCATCTCTAGTGCAACTGAAAACACATCAACAAAATATCCTAGTACTGACAGGAAACTTCTCCTGGGTTATTCTTGATGACTGTCCAGCTCACTTCAATCTACGGAGCCCAGGACTGTAGTATCCATTTTCAAAGTGCGCCACAAGACCAGGGCTGCTTCTGCATTTACCGCTGTAAATCCGTATCTACCTCTTCCGGATTTAGTAAATCCCATTTAGAATAGATCTGGATTTACTAAATCCGGATGCAGGGTAGATCCAGATTTACAGAGGTAGATCTGTATCTAAGAGATATGGATCTACCCCCCCCCCCGTCATCCTTCCACAAACGCGGCAGAAGGACGACTTAGATCCAGATTTGAGGTGGGTGCTGTGCAGACGCACAGCTCCCGCCTCACATCCATGTCCCGGGGGCCCTCCCCTGGTCTGCCATGATTGGCTCCGCCGGAGCCAAGCATAGCGAGCTGGGGGACTCTGCTGTCAGGGCTCACCCTCACCCCAGAAGCGGTGGATCACTGCTTCTGGAGCCAGGGGGAGCTTCTTCGAGGCCCCTCCTAGCCCCCCCAGGGGAGAGGCCGAGCGATCCCCTCCTTACCTCTTCGGCATCGCCCCGATTCTGGTCATGGGAACCCAGGTGGCTGCGTGCCTGCATGCTGCGCACCTCCTGAATGGCCAGGGCTGCTTCTGGGAGCGCTGGCTGTCAGGAGACTTTCTGCGCAGGGACGCTGCCCTGGCCAGTCGGCGTGCCTGTGCAGAGAGCCTCCCGATCCCCCAGCTTCCTGGGTTCCCGTGACCAGAATCAGTCGCAGCCTCCTGGGTCCCCACGACCAGAATCGAGGAGGGGATTGCTCAGGCTCTCCCCTGGGGGGGGGCTAGGGAGGGCCTCAGAGAAGCTCCCCCTGGCTCCAGAAGCGATGATCTGCCACTTCTGGGGCAAGGGCAAGCCCAGACTGCAGAGTCCCCTAACTCGCCATGCTTGGGCCCCGGGCAAGCACAGTTTCACTGTGTGGATGCATCCTAAACGGATGCGTTTTCACAGTGAAACACCCTTTAAGACTACATTATATGTAGTCTTTTTTAAATACCCATTAAGCACACATTAGAGACAGATAGGAGCAGCCGCGGCTGCCCCTATCTATCTCTAACGGGTACCGCTGTGCGGTCACGGTCTACCCATTCCGTCCTTAATGGATGCCACTGTGCGGACGCGGTTTCCCACATGTGTCCTTAATGGGTGTTACTGTGCAGATGCTCCATACTAAAAGCGGCCTAAAAAGCTGCCGCTGTGCGGTTGCGTGCTTCCACATGTGTCCTTAATGGGTATTTAAGCGCATGTGTGGAAGCACCCCAGGAGTCTAAAACTGATGATGATGATGATGATGATGATGATGATGATGATGATGATGATGATGATGATGATGATGATGAGTATTTTAATGGAGGACAGTATAAAAATGCCTCACGTTTTCTCCCTTAGGAAATCAGGCTCAGCATCTATGGGCATCTCTGCACTTCCCTTCTTGTCCACTGGACAGGAAGAGTGTATTAGGCTGTGCCCAGAATTGGAAATACTGCACATTCCGATGCACAGTCAGGGCATGGGCATCACACCTGATGCCCAATACTTTGCAGTGTTGGCACATTATGCCGCCGCTACTGCGAATTTACCTACTGTTAAACGATGAGCGCTCAGTCTGCAGAATCAGGTAAATTCAAAGTTTCTCGAAGGCAAGAAACAGCCAACGAGAGCTGAGCCTCCCATTGGCTGTCCCATCCCACGTGATGTGTGCCTCACCATGTGTGCCACAGAAGTATCACAGCTTTCTGTGAGAAAGCTATGGGGAGGCTGCTGGACTGTCATGGCTTCTCAACCAGGTAAGCTGTGGATTTTGATATAACTGTGGATTTAATCCACTAATCTGGACCCAGCCCCTGAGACTAACGTGTATTAGTGTTCGCACAAGGGAATGACAGTGCACATTAGCCTAAGCCCTGTGCAGTAGAACACTTACCTCTGTCCAATCCTCCACAGGGCACTAACACTTTTGCACCACCCTGCATGACTGCACGTGTGCTGGTGCCGGTGCTATGGTGCCAGTGATGCTCTATGCATGTGCAGTCATGTCAGGGGTCATCTGAGGTACCAGCATACTTGCTTGGGACCTCAGATGACCTCTTGCACTGGAAATTATGGGACCAAGTGCAGAAATGCCTTAGGACTCTGCAGCCTTGAAAGACAGCATTTAAGAGGTGACCTGATTGAAGTATATAAAATCACACATAATATGGTAAATGTGGACAGAGAAAAATTCTTTTCCCTATTACACATTATTGATGGAAAGGAGAATTAGGGCCAGCAAGGCAGTATTTTTTTTACCCAGAGAGTCATTGGTCTATGAAATTTACTACCAGAAGAGGTAGTAACAACAGCCAGCCTCAATAGCTTTAAAGAAAGGGTTAGACAAATCCATTGGTGACAGGTCTATCGACAGCTACTGAAATCAATGGTTGGAGAGGCAGGCAGGATGCCTCTAAAGGCCATTTGCAGGAAGTCAAAAGCAGGTGATGGCTTTGCCTTAGTCTTCTGCTTGAGAACACCCAGAAGCAAATGGTGGGCCACTGTGGGTGCTTCCACATTGGCCACTTAACACCTATTAAGCACACATTTAAAATACTTACAAAAACCACATCTGCACTGCAGCACCCATTAGAGACACATCAGGGAGTCCGCTTCCACATTGGCTCACATGCGATCTGTCTCTAATGTGTGCTAAGAGCCCCTTAAACCAGTTTCCCGGAAGACTACATTGAAGGTAGTCTTAATGGGTACTTGTGTTCTAAATCTGCATTAACAGAGGATGCGTCCACACATGGACAGGAGAGAGAACACATGTGGGCGGGACAGGAAGTGAGGCGGCAGCAGGAAGCTGTCATGTTAAGTGAGGCGGCAAGCCACCATGTTGAGAGAGGCAGGAGAAGCACAGTCCAGCCATGAAGTCCCTCACACGTGGGCTTCGCATCAGGCAGGTGACCAGCTACGGCGGCAGAGGGACAGCAAGTCTGAATGTAGCGATTCCATGCACAAAAAGCAGGCTTTGGTGCCAGGCGGGCACTGGATCTTGGACACAGCGCTGATTGGTCCGCACACGGCAGGAAAGGAGTGGTGACTGATGGCTTAATGCTTCAATCACGCAGCTCCTGAGGCAGCCGTCTGGAAATCTGTGTTACTGCGTCCGCACTGCGAAGGCAGAATATGTTCCTTGCAATCCGTCCTTCCCACGTGTGTGTGGAAGCATAGGGCCTTATTAGATCCGTATTTGTTTGAGACAGATCTCGCTAGAAACACATTTCATAAAAACGGATTACTTAATCCGGATTTCAAGCGGTAAGTGCGGTAGCACCCTGTGTGAGATAGGACTGGATTGTGGCTCAATCCAGCTGGGTTGTTCTTATCGTCTTATTTTGTCAGATACCTGGAAAGCATAGGATTGCAGCTTCAATCCCAGCAGCTGCCCAAAATAATGTAATGGCAAACAACTTCTGCATCTGTCAAGAAAACTGCATGGATGTGCAATGGTACTAAACCAGTGGTTCTCAACCTTCCTAGTGCCGCAACCCCTTAACGGAGTTCCTCATGTTGTGGAGACCCCCAACCACGGGGATGGGGCAGCTGGGAGGTGGGAGGGAAGAGTGGTGGGAGACTTGTCGCGACCCCTCTGAAAGGGTAGTTCGACCCCCAAATGGGTCCCGACCCCCAGGTTGAGAACCACTGTACTAAACAAACAATACAATTAATGAGAAGAGAGCCCAATACATGCTGAAATAAATGTCTATACTTTTAATGCACTCATGCATATACATTTTAACTCAGCTCCTGCACCATAGGATCTATGCCATTGATGTTTAGGCACCACCACAAATACTTCTATATTTCCCAATAACCTTGGCTGGAAAAGCACTAAGATCTATGATGGAGGAGAACACTGATTGCACTTTCTAATTTTTGCCACTGCCAAAACATCTCTAAGCTAGATACAATATGTGTGTTTACTAGGGGTGTGCACAAATATTCAAAGGTATTTGAAATCTGATCGAATCTAGCCAACTTTCGACACTCGAATTCAAATCGAACGCCCATAAATTCAAATTTAAAGATGCAAATGAATTTCAAATTTTGGATCTATTTGTTTGAGTTATTCGGACATTTGCATGTGTACGGGTTTGCACATGATGCGTACTTGCAGATTTACATCTTTCCCACATCCATACGGATCCATACAGAATGAAAATGGGTTGCATAGGGATAACTACAGGATGCATACAGACATGTATGGATGTGTACTGATGTAGGAAAGATGCGTACGGGCATATACAAATGTCAACATTCATAAGTACAAATTCAAATTGAAAATTCAAGGGAACAGTTTCAAATTTGCTTAATTCGAATCAAATTTGGTTTAATTCAAATTTTAAAGATTCAAGTCAAATAGAATTTTGGGGGATTCGATTCAAATTGGATCCCGAAAATTGCATTCGTGCATACCCCTAGTGATTACATTAGTTAAACTGAAGAGCCATAGGTACATGAGAGATAATTGGCAATTCCACACAGGGCAGTATATCAGACCAGGAAGTGCCCTGCCTGACAATGTTGTGATGCTCAGCTCTTAACAAAGCATCACCCATCTCTAAAGTATAAGCCTAAGAAACATCTCTATTAGCTATATTATGCAGTCAAGTTTTTGCAGTCAAGTTTTTGTCTGTACTGTAACTACTCAGACATTTACATAACCTGTCATGTGAAGCAGATGTGTTAGTAAATTAGCCATGACAATTTCCTTTATAAAAGAATGTTACTTTTTCAAGAACATTTAGCAGAATGTTCGGTTCCCTAATTGAGCTGGCTGTACTTAATTACAGAATGAATGTAAATGTCTTGGGCACTTTTTTTTTCTTTTTTAGTTTCTAAGTAAGTACTTAATGAGACAGTTCAGAAGGATTTTCAGGCACTTTATAGCTCAGTGTTATTTATATAATCACCTGAAAAGACAAAATAAGGGCAACAGTTTATAAAGATATTACCTGATGAAAGAAATATATCACGCAATTTCATTTTCATGGCAAAAGTAACAGAAAATCTCCATTATCCTAAAACATGCGATGACTTGCCATGTTGACATTGCATGGACAGGAGTCATTTTGGTCCTAAGCCACAACCTTTCCAATCTAGTGAGAACAAAGGAAACCTATTAAAGTAAAACAAAAATAAAAACTAACATCACATACCACTAAAGAAGAAGAGTTGTTTTTTATATCCCACTTTTCTCGCCTTTTAAGGGGACTCAAAGAAGCTGACAAACCTTCTGTTCTTCTCCCCACAACAGACACCCTGTGAGGTAAGTGGGGATGTGAGAGCTCAGAAAGAGAGCTAAGAATAGCCCAAGGTCACCCACTTGGCTTCATATAGGAGTGCAGAACCAAACCAGGAGACTAATAGATAAGAGTTCAACACTCTAACCAGAACACTAAACTGAAGAAATGCCTTGTTGCTCAGCTACAATTTCCACCATTGTTGTTTATGCTGACTATAGCAGGTGAAGAAGTATAAGGTTCAGTACAGAAAGTCTTCAAGTGCAGTAACTGTGCCACATGAAAGCACAAAAGATGCAGGGACCACATGATCCTGATATATTGGGCCACCATCTAGCCAAAGAGAGAAGCAAGTTCCACTGAGGCCACTTGTTTATGCAGAAAGTGAAACACAACTTGGACAGCTAAAATATATGTATATATATATATATATATATACTCTTACACCTCTGGAACAAAAAAAAAACACTGTAAAAATCTGCACTGCATGCAAACCACTCTACTTAACTTTCTGCCACATTCCTACCTCAGTTCAAGGCAGCACTCAGTTCAAGGCAGTATGTCTGGTCCTACTTTTGAAAACACAGAAAATGGCCGACCTCTAGCCCATTTATTGCTCCTTTTGAAATAGGCCTGAGCAGAAGCTTCAGAACTGGGGAACTGGGTTGTTTTAGTTGCCCAGTTTCAGTATTGGTACAGGCAGGGGTGCACCTGCAGAATCAGCATGCTCCAGCCCACACAGCACGATAACACACTGTCATGGAGATCCTGCCTTAATTTGCAGCTCAGCTTCCATACAATCTTCCGAAACTATCCTTCAGATTCATACAACGTAAGTATTGGTGGATCAGTCTGAAGTCCATGGGCTCCAGGAGTCGAAGCAGAAGTCCAGAGACCACACCAACAGACTTTGCTCCTTTGCTGATCCCCATCGGCCCAGTCCCCAAAAGACTTATTAGCCCCTCTCGGCTTCCTCTGCTGT
>MTQE01001134.1:22233526-22260607 GCA_014337955.1 Aspidoscelis marmoratus | reverse complement strand
CTAGGCTGGTGGCTGTTACCACCTCTTCCGGCAGCAAATTCCATAAACTGTTGACCCTCTGAGTGAAGAAATACTTTCCCTTGTCTGCTCCGACTCTTTTACCCATCAGCTTCATAGAGTGCCTCCTGGTTGTAGTGCTGTGTGATAGAGAAAATTTTTCTCTGCCCACCTGTTCTATACCGTGCATGATTTTATATACTTCAGTCAGGTCCCCTCTTAAATGCCATCTTTCTAGGCTAAAGAGACCTAGAATTTGCAGTCCGATTTCGTAATCATTCCGGTTGCCTTAATCTGTATAGGGATGTGCACAAATTCATTTTTTGCATTAAAAATACGATTCAAATTGAATATTTTCAAAAATCCAACTGAAATCCAGATTATCTGGATCCGTATTTTTGAAAATCGGATTCAAATCCGATAATACAAATGTCAAGAACATTCCTATTCAATTTTCAGATCTGTTGGCATCCCTTTTATCGCACTTGCATCCTGCTTGCATCCCGTATTATATGCACAAATAGACCCAATTTTCTGATGCAATAAAGAATGCTCTATTCAGTCAAATTATTCAAAAATCCATATCAGATTTTCAAAAATCCAAATTCAATCCGAATCGTCAAATTCGACGAATTCGAATCGGATTTTTGAATTTTCAAATATCCATGCACATCCCTAAAGAAAGATAGATAGATAGATAGATAGATAGATAGATAGATAGATAGATAGATAGATAGATAGATAGATAGATAGATAGATAGATAGATAGATAGATAGATAGATAGATAGATAGATAGATAGATAGATAGATAGATTATCCTCGATATAGCCCTTCTAGATGCAGCTTCGACCACCCACCTATTTCTAGACTTATGACTGTTATCAAAATCTGCGTAGAAGGAAAAGTAACAAGCAGGGCAAGTGTTAAGTACTCCTTCTTGCCTATAATTTGTGTCCTCAAATGTACCCTTCCTGCTCTGTGCTTCCGTCCCACAAGAGAAAGCAACTGGGGCTCTTTCCTTGCAATTTGCAATATTAAGCTACAATTGAAATTTAGTGGGCAGTTGACTAAATAACAGCAACGTGATGAAGATCCTTATTTACACGAGTAAAAGGTTGTTTCTATTGCAGAAGTTTTATCTTTTCAAAATTGATATTCCCCAAAATTATAACGGTGGTGCCAAGTCAAACTCTTGGAATGTGTTTCCTTCTTGATCATATCTGATAATATGGTAATTCAAGAAACTGATAAAGCAGCAACAAGAAACATGATGTGCTCTCAACTAGTGGGATGCATGAATCACACAGTTTGCTAGGAAACACAGGAAAAAAATTAAGCACCTCTGCTGCATCTCAGATTATTCTTGAAATACTGCAGATGGCCTATTTGTACATGTTGCACTTCTGTCTGTGCCTACAAGATCACGCAACACAGGAACTAAAGAAAAAGAACCCAACCACTGCTAAGAAACAAAAGTACGAATACTGCGGTTCCTTTGGGGCCCTCTGAAAATAGATATAATTTCTGTTTTGTCTTTCTGACTCCTGAATATCCATGGATAAAGCCCCAAATAGTTGACTAGTCTCAGGAGGAATCAACTTGCCTAGAAAGATACGCAGCTCCCAAAGATATAAAAGTTGAAAGTTTAACAAACAAGAATGTGGTCAAGAAGTTGCATTGTCATATATTGTTAAAAAGCATCAACACTTTGAAATCAGAGACTGTAGAAGCCATAATCATACTCAGGTCTTTCCTTTTCTTGGGCAGAATCTAGTACAAAATTTTGGAATGTCATCCACGTAGAGTGGCTGCCCTAGAGCCTAGAAGGATCATTGATGTAGTAGAATGCCACTCACAGAAGACGAACATATGGCTGGAAAGGTTGCTGCAGATCAGAATAGCTAGTGGAACCCACCATATTTTTAGTTCTTGGCAGCAATTGCAAGCACATTTGGCCACAGATATCTCAAAGGCATTCTGAACTTGAATCCCTTCAGCAAAATAAGGTCCATGTGGCAATGCTGCAGATACCCAGAGGACTCCCCCCAAAAAAGACCATGTGGATTGTGTTGCTGATAGTCAACCTAGAACCTGTAGCAGCCTCCACATAGTCCATTTCAACAGTGCCAGCTGTCTCCATGGATCACTGAATCCACACAAGTTTCTAGCAAACATGCTTGACACACAACTGTGTCAAATGTGATTTTTTCCCAAATGTGAAAACTGTGCCAGGGAGTGTTCCAGAGAAACTAAAGCAGTATATCTTGCATTCTTGAGCATGCAGAAACATGGCTGCAGATGGAGACACCCATATGGCACACAGAGCCTAGTACCATTTTGCAGGGCTCTGGAAATAGCCCACTTTGAGACCTACATCCAGGCATGCCAGTAAAATCCTCCTACCTTCAACCTTGGTGGCCAAAGACCTCCTCCCACCCACCCCCAGGACTGTGAAGGCAGGCCAGAATAGGCTGCCATCTTGTAGATGGCTGCCAGTGCAGTTTTTGGAGCATCTCCATAGACCAGTTGTTAAGTATCAGCCTAACCTGCTTGCATGTTTGTTGGGAGGATAAAATGAAAGGGAAGTAAATGAGATGCCGAAGGAAAGGCAGATTAGAAATGCAATAGACTTATAAGTAAGATTCAAGCCTGATCTTAACATAATATGATGGACTGTGTTCTTCCAGATAGAACTCACATAGATACTTTAATTTTCAGATTTTCCTTGCTATGACACTACCTGCAGAGATGTCCCTAGTAACAAACAGAGGAGAGACTGTTAGGCTGTGACACCCAGGTAACAGAATGGAATACACTTGGAATAAGGACATCTGGGCAGGTGCATCTGCACTTGTAGGAGACACTTACAACCTAGAAACCCTCCTGCCAGGCCAGACATTAACTTATCATAAACTAGTGGTGGTGCACAAAACTGTGCACCACACACAACCCAACCTTACCTGGAAGCTTACCTGGAGTGACCATGCCATGACAATTTGCATCATTTCCAGTGCAAGGGGTCATCTGAGGTACCGCACAAGTGCACTGGTACATCATGACTGTGCAGTCACACCAGGCATCACAAGCAAGATGGTGGCACCCTGTCAGTGATCCAACAGGCATCGAGACACGAGGGCATGTGAGGGTTAGTCTATTGTGTACTAGCATTCCCAAGTGCAAACACTAGTACATGTTAGTTACTGACACACTCTTCCCGTCCAGCAGGAAGTAGCAGAACAGACTGTAAGGAAGGTAAGCTACTCTGTGGATAAGTAAAAGTAAAGTTAAGATGTTCTTCAGTCAGAACTCAGCTTCTGCATACAGCTTTCTTGGCAACATTATGCAAGCAGTCTTCTACAGTGAATATTTTAGAATTTATCTTAGGACCTACTGCATGTGAAACAATATTCTGCCACTGAGGCACATGCTGTCTATGCAGAGTGATAGTTGTCTTAAGGTTATCACACTTATGTGGAATCCGCTAATAAGCCATCCAGCTGCTTTGTATCTTTACCTGGAGGCTTACCTGGAGCGACCACACCATGACCATTTGCACCATTTCCGGTTACTCTCCACCAGTGGTCATTCAAAAGTGTCCTAATTTAGTTTCCAACTTGGTCGTACAAATTTGGGATTGAAGGAGGACTTAAAAATCTGCCAGGATTAAGTTCATTATAGCTGCTGGAAGAAGGGAACTTTCAGGAAGGTTTCCTGCTGCCAAGAACTGTTCTTAGCATTAGTGCCATTGTGGATCTTATTAAAAATATATTTTTAGAAAATATCTTTATAAAAGTCAGGTAGAGCCTTTGGGATGCAAGGAACCATACCACACGTATGCATGACTGATGGAGGGGAAATGAGAGCAATCATTTCTCCAAGACAATTCTGTGACAGGATTCCCTCAGACTCCGTTTCAACCTCATCTCTCTCTCAAACACCACACTGCATTGGTTCCAAACACAACTGGCACTGATCAACCAGGAGAGTTAATATAGACTGCTGCAGAGGAAATGATGTAGGGATGACAGCCAGGCTTTCAGCAGCACAAGCACAGCTCAGCTAAGACAAACAATACAGTGCCAAAGTCTTCTCTGAAGAACTTGATTCTTGCTTTCTTTTGAAGCCTTTTACACGTTTTTCACCAAAAAACAGGCACGTGGGGTCTAGTTTCCAGTTAAGTTTTATTCTACACTTTGTGTACTGTTTTTGTGTGCTTTGGTCATAGCTGTAAGGGTCCAGGTACTTCAGTGAATGAGCACATTTGTCAATAGAACAAGTCGCTTCTAGATATGTGCAGCCTCCTGTTTCAGGGCACCTGAAAAGCTCCTTGGCATTGTTTGGAAGCCCACATTTTAAGCATCAGCTAATTTGCATGTAACAGGATGGTTATTTGGTGCTCCTCTGTCATTTTTGTATCCATAAGTGAAGGACCATGCAGTGATAGGCCTGCCATTATGCACTTAAGGAGCAGCTTCAACACTTTCAGTAACTTCTCTGAACATATAGCTGGTGTTCTACTGTCATTGCATGTTATTATAATAAGAGCCCTGTTATTATATATAACAACCCTCATTCTTCTTCTAACCACATCCAAGTTGAAGTGCTTAAAGCCCACAGTCATGTCATTTTGCATCTGTGGACCTTTCTGCACTTGCCTCTAATTTGGAATCAAGTGCCTCACTGATCCGCTCAGTAGTGTGAATCTGTGAAGTCCTGTTCCCCATTGGCTCACTCTGTCTGCATTACCCCAGGGTAATGTCCTTCCAGGGGAGTGCAGTCTCATCGAGAACTAGATGCCTCTTTACTTCCTAACCATCCATCTAGCTCTCAGTAATACATTCGATGACAGCCTACTCATCCAATATCAAATCATGAATGATTGCTGACTTATTCCACACCAATCTGGCATTCAAAACAACATCACCAGACATAGAAGGTAAATAACAACACCCCCAAATTCTAATGCTTGGCAGCAGACCACAAGGGGTTAAACCCTAATACAGGTAACAACCTCCTCTGAACTATTTTCTCTACCTCACATCATCATACGCCTCCCTGCCCATTCCAACTGATATACAAGCCACTACTCCCTTCCTCTTCTGGTATTATTTTCACCCAGACACGACAATCCTTCTCTTACTAGATCCCTCCTTCCTTCCTTCCTTCCCTGTTTCTTTTGTTACTGTCCTGGGAGTACTTAGTAAATGGCAGGTTACAAATCAAATGAATAAATGTGTTTGAGGAGGAGGAGAAGAAGAAGAGAGTTGGCTTTTCTGCCCCCCTTTTCTCATCCATTCAAGGGGACTCAAAGTGGCTGACAAAGCTTTCTGTTCTTCTCCCCACAACAGAACACCCTGTGAGGTGGGTGAGGCTGTGAGAGCTCAGAAGAAAGCTGTGACCAGCCCAAGGTCACCTAGCTCATTTCATTGGCTCCCTAACCACTAGATTAAATTGGCTTACATATCCCACCTGAGCTTCAGATGGTATTGGCAATCCTATCCAGAAGATGGCAAAAATATAGTATAACAGTAAAAATATAGTATAATCCTATCCAGAAGATGGCAAAAATATAGTATAAAAATAGTATAGTATAATATTTGTTTACTTTGTTATTCACAGGAAAGGCCAACAGGACAAATGAGTCTGAATGAGAAGACTGATTGGTGGCTGGCTACCCAGCAAGTTTCATGGGCCATAAGAAGTGAGAACCTACATCTCCTTTTATGGCATGATAGTAAGTGGAATGCTGTAAAAATTGTTCATGTAGAAACCCATGAAGCTAAAATGAATGAAGAGGATATCTTTGGCATAACTTCAACTGGTCAATTATTTTTCTTGCAAACTTGAGTAGCCTGTGGCTTACTCAAAGTTCTTTTATATAGCTCCATAGCGCATCCACTAAAATCAGTTTGCATCAGAATAAAGACATTTCTCGATGTTCGCAAAGATCAGGTTCTGCCAAAATGGCACAAATTTCAAAACTGATGAATATCAAGAGAGCTAGGAAATGTTATTGTCTTAACCACAAACCGAAGTACAATTTAGAAAACTTAAAAATAGTAAGGATTTGGAAGCGTCACTTTAAAGTCCACAAAACATACAGGCTGATGGAGGAGGACACTACCCTGGCTATGGAAGAGGTTGTCAACTTTTGGTGCCCTTAAGCAAATTTGGAATTTCCAGGCCATGTTGTGGGTTACATCACTTTTGCTTCTTTTCCACACCTGTCAGAAAGTTGGGAGAGGGGTCAGGCAAAAATAAAAACCTACACCTTTGCACCTATGGTTGGCAACCCCTGCCGTGAGCATACTGTTTTATATAAAGTGATATTCACTGTATCTGAATTCAAGGAGGCAGCTTTAATACTGACCTGAGAGCACACTGAGGGCTTAAATCCAGGCTGCAAATAGTCTATATTTCATAGTCTATATTTCCTTTAGTCTGTATTTCATGTCATAATTACTAACTCTGAGTTAGTTCTTTAGCTTCTCATATTGGATGTATTATTTTGATGTAGACATTTTGAAGTCCTATAACTCCTTCCTTCCTTCCTTCCTTCCTTCCTTCCTTCCTTCCTTCCTTCCTTCCTTCCTTCCTTCCTTCCTTCCTTCCTTCCTTCCTTCCTTCCTTCCTTCCTTCCTTTGGGAATCAAACTCTTATACACAATTATGTGTTAAAAGAACTTCACAACTGGCAGCTTCTGTTTACACATGAATAATCCAAGCAACTTCCCTATTAACATGTGCAAACATCAATGGGAAAAACATTTGATACTGTGAGTATGATGAGTGGTAATACTTTAGTCTTGTGGTTAAGAAGCCAGACTCTTATCTGGGAATACCGGGTTCTATTCCGCCCTCTCCTGTGAAGCCAGGTGGGTGACCTTGGGCTAGTCACAGCTCTCTTCTGAGCTCCCACAGCCCCACCTACCTCACAGGGTGTTCTGTTGTGGGAGAATAGAAAGCTTTGTTGGCCACTTTGAGTCCCCTTAAATGGATTAGAAAAGCGGGGTAGAAAAGCCAACCCTTCTTCTTTATCTGCTAGCTAGTTTTCACCTTTGGGTGATCTTTGCTCTAAAAGGGAATGCTTTGTAACTTTTCAAGAACCTCTCTTCTTCCTCAGAATCTAAGCCATTTGGCTTATTTGTACCCTATTGTCCCTTAGCAGTCAGTCCAAGAGTAAATGACCAGATGGCAAGAGGATGTTTTTTTTTAAAAAATGAAAGGAAGCAGAAAACTGCAGTGAGAAGCAAAACATTTTAATCATGCTGGCAGATGAAAGGCCTGCTGTTTTGGACTGTACAAAAAACAAAAACAAAACCGCTGCAAAGCATAATTCCTCCAGTATTTTAGGTATCATTTCACCGCCAGCAATAATGTCACAGCAATTCTGTTATGCTGCTTCCTTCTTCTGTGATTTGGCATGCACAGCTGCATCTGCAATGGACCAAAATGATATTGCTCGCCATGTGCCCAACCCCTGCTGAAATTCCCTCCTCTATGCAAACTTTAAAAATACAGGAACCCTGGCTGTTTCCAGACAGAGCCTAAAACCTGGGATTATCCTGGTACTATACTGGGATTGCCACACACAATCTCAACATTGCCGTGGGATATAGTGAAATCTCAGAATATCACTATTCCAGGAAAATCATTTTCCAACCTGAGTTTTCCCGAAACAGCAATATGGTTTACCTTGTCTGAATGCTTGCTCCAAAAATACCTGCTGTGCAAGTGCAGTGGGTCAGCGCTTGTGCAATTCTAGGTATTTTGTGTCTTCAAAATGCCCAGATGTACCTACTGCTCCATTTTCAGAGCAGTGCCAGATAAGGTAAGCGCCTGGGCTTGGTGCATGATTTCACCCTGCTGTTTGGAAGGGATGGCAAGAAGCAATTGTAGGACTTAAAAAAGATCCTTCATTTTCCTCCCACTGTCTGGAGGAAGCCCCTGTCCTCCTTTTTAATGGCCTATCCTACAAAACAGCTACAAGGCAAGAATATTGTTGTATCAAAGATATAGGTGGTTCATCAAGTCTAAACTCCTGTGAAGTACTAACTGCCCTCTCTTCAAAATGCTTTTAATGGTATCAGAACTAGAGGCCTTTTTGCATTACAGCCCAATGGTTGTAGTGCACTAAGGCTGGTACATGTGGGGGACAGCTGTACCATTCGCATTGCCCGGTAAGGAACACATTACTGGCCAATGTGCGAATGGTACAGCTGTCCCCAGCGTTTACCAGCCCAGACAGCCACTGCTGGAACCAGACAGCCCCCCGCCCCAGCCTGCCGCCATTGCCCACTATCGGCTGGCAGCCTGGTTCCACGGGCGTCTTGGGGTCCCGCTGGCTGCTGCTGCCTCGATCGGGCCAGCAGCACCCAGCAAGGGACTTCCGGGTGCTGCCGCCCCACGTTCCACTTTCCTCTTAGGATCGCTGGCTCCGTCTGGATAGGTCCCAGGGCTTGCTGGGAATAGGTGGGGGTGGGCACCCAGAAGACCTCCACTGGCTGCCACTGGACTGATTGGGGCGGCGGCACCCAGCAGGACTCCAAGATTCCTCAGGCCAGTCGAGTCCCATCCCCGGAATGGGGCTGCCAGCCAGCGGGGCCAATAGGGCCCAATGGCAGCAGCCCAGGGCAGGCCTCCTGGGATGTCCAGCAGGGAAAGTGTGAATGCTTTCCCTGCCAGACAGCTCTGGGATGCTCGGGGCTAACGTTGGGCCGAGTGTGGAGCGCGATTTCATGTTCCACGTCTCGGCTGCAGTTAAGACAGCTCTGGGACAGACAGCACTCTTCTGGATGTAACTGGCCTTCCCAGAAAGCAAATAGTCTGTCCCAGAGCTGTCCTAGTTGTTACCCAGAGGCCTAAGTGTGAATAGGCCTCTGGTTGCCTCCAGATGGCAAGACGAAAATGTGAGATTTTGCCCCTTTATCCCAGGGATATGTTGGGATTGCCACAGATACATGAGACAATCCCAACATAGACTCAGGATAATCTCACATTGTAGGTCCCATCTGGATGCACTTTAGTACAATCAACCCTGTAACAAGCAGTTTGACAAAATTCTGGCCAACTGATTAGGTTTCAGTTAGTCGCCCAATAGGAAGTTTGTAAGTATTTGTTATCTCTCCCTAGTCTGGAACTGGGAAATGCCATCAGTAGATGAAATTAAGATCGAGGTGCCTGGCCCCTCCTCCAACTTTCTGACAGGAATGGAAAGGAAGGAAAGGTGAGGGAACCCACAACATAGCCTGGAAATTCCTGATATGCCTATGGGGCACCAGAAGTTGGCAACATCTTCCATAGGCAGAACAGGTGTCCTTCATTATTCACTCCTGTATCAAATGCATTTTTTTGTGGATTTGCAAGTGAGACTTTGTGATCCATCCTCATGATTCATAAATCTTGAAAATTGTATGTAGTTATGGTCTGGTGGTTTGGAAAATACCCACCACAAAGGAAGAGTCTTTTACTAGAGTTGGTAGCGTGCTTGTTCTGGATTAGGGCTCTTTCTTCACTTACCATTACCTCAGTTCAGGAAGGGAGTGAGAAGCCTATTGTCCACACACTGGAAAGAAAAATAGCAAGCCCAGCCCCCTTCTAGTGTGCTCTGACTGAATTGGAAGGAGCAAGAGACCAGGATAAGATGCCAAAATTGCATATGATCCTGATCTGCTCGTCTACCTCATTGAAATGATCCAACAGCAGAACACTGTCTGTATCTTGGACCAGGAGGCCATGTGCAGAAAGCACATAGCCCACTGTTCCAGTATATTGGGGGGGGGGGAAGGCAGCACACAAGGAAATGATGTGATACGTGACACTGGGAGTCAGTGTTGCATCTAAAAAGCCTAATCAGAAATGCTGAAGGCTGGGAATGATGTCTCTGGCTTTTGAGGGCCAAACTCAGCCTTCAAATCTTGGCCCAGATGGGCTGTCCAAAATGTGGACAGCCCATGACACACACTAGTGCTATTCTGGCCCACTTTGGGCTGAAGCACATAGCATGGGCACAGGATAGCATGCATTGTTCACAACGAATAATATCCAAACAGGGCTGATATAACAGAAGGGCTTCTTTAAAATGTTGGCTCTTTCTTGTCCCTTTGTGTTCTTTTTTAATACACCATGGTATACATATGATTGTGTGTGTGTGTAATTCCTATATTTGTTTCCCCTGTATTTTTTTTTGGGGGGGGTTGATTTTACATTCCCAGAAATAAGGTATGATATGAATTAAATAAATTCAAATTCCAGGAAGGGAGAGAGTTCACCATGATGAAAGAGAAGGACTACCTTACTCCTGAAAATATTGAAGATTATATTCAAAGCCAGTAGGGACCAATGACCACTGAAACTAGTGGGGCAGAGGTCTAGGCAGTTAGATAGAAGTACTGCAATACCAAGAATCAAAACAGACAGTAGGGAGTAACTTAGGGTAAGTCCCTGTGATGAAAATACTCCGAGGCAAAGCCTCTAATCCAGGCTACCTGTGGGACAAATGGCAAAAATCCATGGCAAACCCACCCCCTTCCCTACTGTGTTCACCGTGAATTAGGAGGCAATCATGCATTATCCTGGAGTCATGGGGATGCTCCTGGGTTACTGGGGGTGGAGATTGGCGATCGCAGCATTAGAAGGAGGGGTTTCGCCTGTGCTGGCTGTCCCTGCTGTGTGCACTGCAATCGCAACTGCTTGGGGAATTTCTTCAAAAAAAAGTAGGCTTGAAGAGAATGGATGAGGGTGTCAAATGGCTCTCCAAGTGTCTCTCCGGCTACAAGCATGACACCCCCCTTCCCTGATTGCCCGATCAGCAAGGCATGCATGGGTAACGGGCTTGATTTAGCACACGAGCACTGCTTCGCCTTAATGGGTGAAGTGGCCATGGCTTCCCTGCACTCAGCTGAAAAGATCAGAAGAAGCTGCTGTCAGGTGGAGGTATGCCTGCTGTCAAGCGGAGGTGTGCACCTCTGCTAAAATGATGGAAGCACTGAGCCATAGCTTCAAGCAATGAGCCACTTCCCCTTCCTATTATGCCCCCCCTTTTATCATTTTTTATCTTATCTAAGCTGTGTGTGGTGTATTTGGAGGTGCAACCAGGAGGGGTTTCCCCTGTCATCACTGCAGCAGACGGGACAGGGCATGGTGATGTCAGCTGAGCTTCCTGTCGGGGGGAGGGGGTAGAGAAAAAATATGCAGTTCCCCGATGCAGGGGTTTACTGCAGTTTTCAAGGGGACAGGCGGATTCGGCTTGAACCCATGCTGTCCTCAATCAAATGGGGACATGTTAATTCGAGCTACTATGCGCATTGGGGTGCCCCGATTCCACACCGCAATAAACGGAGCTCATGGGGATGCAGCCTTAGGGTGTGCCTAGAAATGTTAATACTGCTCAGCGGAATGCGTAGTCGCAGTGGGGCATCACACACCACGATTGAAGGATCATAGTGGCAACGCATTATCCCATTGTAACAGCAAATTTACCTTAATGGAGGTAAGAGAACACTCATTGTGCAGTATAAGGTAAATTCAGATCTTCCCACCACTCCAGCCAGGATGGCAAGAAGAGACAACGAAAGCAGGAAGGGCAGCTGAAATACGATTGGCTGCCTCATCCCACATGACAGCATGCCTCAACTCAACTCTCACAGCTTCTGAAGGCTGCTTTTAGTCTGGACAGCGGATCATCGCTTTGCAGCAGATAAGCTGTGTTTTTTCCTATAACTGCGGATTTATTCTGCAAGTCTGGAAGGGGCCTTAGCGATGGAGCAATAGCCTTTGAAGCAGAAAGTTGCAGGTTCAGTCTTCAGAATCTCCACAAAAGAAGATAAGGGCAAATCAACTTATGTATCTGCCAAGGAAAGTGCATAGATGTGTCCGCTAAACCACCAGGAATTATTCTCTACTCAGTGGCACCAAGTGACAACAAAAACAGTAGATAGGACATTGCTAATTCTGCATGAAATTAGACCTCACTGATCATAATGGTTTATGCACAGATAAACCAAGGCTAGATTCAAACAAGGATAAAGGCAAAAATGGAGGGTGGGTTACTCTGATGGGACACTCTCCACTTTGCCCATATAGGACAGCTGTTGTATGGTGCACCTCAGGCCATAGGGGCATCTTGTTCAGCAACAACAGCTGGTGAAACGTGGGTGGTTGGAGGTGCATACCTGAAGCATATTTCATTCCTCTCATCCATTTCCAGGGCCAATCTGGTGAGATGAAATGTCACACAAGGTTCATCACATTTTACCGCTGCCACCACACCACCAGTTCCTATTTGCCCAGTATGGCACAGCTACAGTTCCTGCTCCTATGGCTGATGGAAACTAGAATCTAGCAAGATCCAGAGGGTTCCACACTGGCTACCCAAATCAACTTCAACTGACAGCAGTTGTTTAGGCAAAAAAAAAAAAAAAAAAGCATTTCCCATTAAGTCCTGCTTGACCACTTAGCTGGAAATCTGCTGCCTGAACCTGATAGCTTTTGTAAGTAAACCATAAGCCGGTGATGGCCAACCTATGACACGTGTGTCACAGGGGACACGCAAGCCCTTTTGGGTGACACACATGGTCACCCTGGCACCTGGACGTGTAGTGCTTGCTTGTTCTTGAAGTGTATGAAATATCAACTTTCAATTGAAGATTTAGCAACAAAAGTCACTAATGTAAAGAATTATTTGTTTTTGCTTTTAATAAAATACATATATCAAAAATATAACTTTTTTTACTAGAGCTACAAATATCACAAAATTATGGATATTTCTAGATGTGACACAGCACCCGAGTTAAGCTAGGTTTTCGTGCGAATTTTGACACACCGAGCTCAAAAGGTTCACCATCACTGCCATAAGCTGTTCTACTCAGTTTTGATAATCCTAAAATATTTTATAGGCTGCTGTGATATTTAGAGCACTGTATCTTAAACAAACCATGGTAATATTATCCTTGCACATACACCAGAATGCTTAAATTCAGATACAAACAGAATCTGTGCTATTACTTGGTATCAGGCTTTATTTACTTGGCGATGGCTGTAGCCAGCAAGGAGGAGAGAACAGCAAATGTACTACCCAAGCCATCCCCCAAGTGTGCCTCTCTTTAACTTTTAAACCCAAGCTCCCAGTGTATGGGAAAACGTCAGGCAAGAAATCACCCTCAACCGCCTCAGCTTTAACATGCAGTGTAAGACGCAGATTATCCTTCTTAACACTGATTGAGATAAATGGTGTATCATTTATATGTCATAGAAGAGTCTCCTTCTTCTGTGTATTTTAAAATCTAGAAGTCAAGCCCAGAAACATGAAACTTTTTTTTTTTTTTAAGAAAACCCTCTAGCAGAAAAAGGCTCCTGGGGAGGAGGGAATCCACCTCCCCCCCTTTTTTTCCCAAGGGTCTTTCTCAAGCTTTCTTGCAAGGGACAAGTAAAGAACTGCACGACCTACACAACATACCAAGCATATTTCTGTGTCAGCTGCTAAGGCAGAGAAAGAAAGAAAAAAATCATTATTTGGCTACTGCCCTGTTGCAAAAACACTCAGTTGTGGTAGCAATTTATTTCATTCCTGCTTTTTTTCTAATGTCCACAAAGGGTGCCCATGAAGGAAGACATGACCAATTCACCCACCGAGCCCTGGGACTCAAAGCAGTTGCTGGAAATATTCAACTATTGCGAACAATTCCTCCAGCTTGGTCTAGAGGTTAAGGAGCCGAATTCTTGGTTAGGAATACCAGGTTTGATTCTGCACTCCTCCACAAAGCCAGCTGGGTGTCCTTGGGCTAGTCACAGCTCTCTTCTGAGCTCTCACACCCCCACCTGCCTCACAGAATGTTCTGTTATGAGGAGAAGAATATCAAGCTTTGTCTGCCACTTCGAGTCCCCTTAAATAGGTGAGAAAAGTGGGCTAGAAAAGCCAACTCTTCCTCTCTCTTAACTCTGTAATCCAATCATCTATCCAATTCATTGGAGGAAAAGTCTTAAAGAAGACTACATCTCAGCAAAATTCTCCCATATTTTTTTCAGAACCTGGAGAAATGTCAAAATATCACATGAACCCTGACACATAATGCGGTGTTGGCAGATCCAGTGAAACCCAACCACTAAAAATAGTATATATATAAAAAAAGAGTGATAGGTTCCACTGACATCTTCCAAAATCTCTGTCATTAACAGTTACTTGCTCTGCAAACAGACCATGCTGGGCCTTATTCCGGATTATATTCCAGAATAGAGACCTGCACTTTCCATACTAGTACATATACAGACTTCACCAGGCCCCACCCTGACCGGCATGGGGACATCAGGCCCTTCATCCAGGATATTATCTGGAATGAGTCCTAGTGAATTTTTCTCCTCAGGTAAGATAATACTTTGGTTGCTTAATTCCTGTTTGGTATTTTTCTACAGAATTCTGGCCTAATTATTAACACCAGGAAAAATAGTACAGCACACACTGCCCTCAACACAAGCCATATTGGAATCTGAGTAACTGTTTACCACAAATATTACTGCATATACTCTAGGAAACATTTTGCAGTGACCAGCATGCTTACCCTTTACTTTCAGGATGTACAAATGAAGACTTTGCAGTCATCAACTTTGAAAAGATTAATATTGCTTTAACGAATAGCTTTCTGGAAAGAGCACACAGTGCCACAGGGGAATTTGAATAGTTTCTTATTTCATTATAAGTACGATAATGCACTATTTATAACGAGGTAAGAATCAAATTCCTCCCTGCTATATAAACTCTGTTCCTATTTTAATACAATGGAAGTTTTGTCTTTCTGTTCCATAGTTTCTCTGAATAGCTATGGGGTTTTTTTTAGATTATGCAAAATATCAAGCTAACTCATTTGTATTCCTGCCCCAAGTTATTTTTGGACAAAGGGAATCCCTCTGTCCTTTAAAGTAGCTTGGGCTCCAAAAAGGGGTTCATTTTAGTTAGAGGGGCAAATAAATCCATAGAAATTAATTTTCCACAGGCTTGTTTGTTTCCTCAGACATCCCTGTGGAGAGTCATTTATAGGTCATACCAACAACCCAAAATGGGGTGGGGATGAAGAGGTGGAAAACAATTTTCTCCCAATTTGTAGAACCTTCCCTGATTGGTTCCCTGGAGGGTGCCTTTATTCACACTAGGTGATCAGATGATTAACTATTATTATTATAATAACCCTCCCTTAAATCCCCTACAGTAGATTTAGTGCTTATGCTCATAGTAATTCAGGTGCAGCTAAAGAGATCCTATCCTTGCTTGAATAAAATACCATTCATATGTGCTACATTAAACCTCATGAAGGAAAGCAGGCAGACACTCGGTGCAGGAAATAATATTGTTCTAGTGGGAAATCAATGCTCATGATCTGAATATGTTACTTGTGCACATTTCCAAATAATCTAAGTAGCAGGATACACTGATTTTATTTTTTTTAAAAAAATCCACAGCATTAACTTAAAAAGATCTCATAAAAGACCTGTTATCTCTGCAACTACTTTGAATGAAACCATCCCTACAAATCGATCACAAAGTTGGCAAGGGAATTCAAAAGGCAGGCTTGGCTTGAATGATTGCACCGAAAAATTTATAACAATAACAATAAAGCATTTCCTGCC
The DNA here is from genome assembly GCA_014337955.1 of Aspidoscelis marmoratus. Lineage (NCBI taxonomy): Eukaryota > Metazoa > Chordata > Lepidosauria > Squamata > Teiidae > Aspidoscelis > Aspidoscelis marmoratus. The sequence goes on along the minus strand of MTQE01001134.1, from coordinate 22,244,992 downwards.
AAAGTTTGCTCATATTAGAGTCAGAGAATGTGTGAAGAACTCAGCTATAGTTTTCTTAGGACAAGGTGTTTGTGTATGCACGTGGGTATGATTTATTATATGGAATAGGCGTTCTCCATCTGATGTCCTCTATTGCATATCAGTTGAATTATGCTCATTTCTTGAAATAAAGATTGGCGAGCTACCATTCAGCTACAGAACTCCTATATGCACTGGCCACTGCAGTTTTGCTTGCTTGAAAATACAGCAAGCAGTCAAACTCTGCTTATGTTTCCTCTGAAGCATGGCCCCTTCCTTTCAGTAGATGATGCTCTCTTCTCTTCCTGCCCAACTTTTCCAACAGACTGGGGAACAAGGAGAACCTGTTGAGAACCAAGCTGCTCTAAGTAAAAATCATACGAAATAGGTTTAATAGGATTAATGCTTCATTCACACTGATGCTCTTCAGGCCACAAACTTTAATACTCAAGGATGAAGCCCAGCCTGCAATAAATGCATCTTACCAGAAGGACAGCATCACATTTCATTTCATTTTGTACTGTACTTTCCCCATTGTGCTTATCTGTGAAGGTCCCTGATCTTATTTACATCTATGTGGTCTGGTTAACCACAACAATAGAAGAACATAAAATCCTGGAACTACTAGCCTGTGCCTTTTGGAAACAAAACAAAAAAAAATACAAGCTGGGATCCAATTGCCACTGAAGTTTATTTTTTCTCTACACTAACCAGGAGCTGGACTCTGCCCTGAGCTGCTTCAAGGTTTCTCTAGGCAAAGAGACAAGAACAGGATGTCTACAAATTTCTCAGAGTTCCATGACAAGGGAAACATTTGAGAAAGGTGGGAATTTCACCAGTGCTGGCATTTGAATATTCTTGCCAGATTATCATGTGACTAAGGTTTATGCATGCACGTTTGGAAAGAAGTCAGACAGATTTCGGGAGACGTTTCTCCCAACTAAGTATAGGCGAGACCGTGGCTTGTCTATCAAAAGAGAGATCAGCATTCTGAAACAAACTTCTTGCCAACATTTCCCTTTCTCTTTTCCAGTCCTCTAAGTTTTTTAGAGGAAAATATAGCTTCACCCCACCATAAACCACAACATTCACCTTCCTTTATTCTCACCTCCAAGAGGCATCTTGTGGAACAAAGCACATGGCTAAGGGAAGGGGTCTCCACATGAGCCTAGGGTTTTGGAATAATCTTACTGATCTCTTTTTAGATGGCTTCCCTTGATGTGAAATTTGTGGCATACACCCTTGTGCATCGATCCTGGCCTGGAAGAAGATGGGGGAGAAATGGAGAGGGAAGAAACTCCAGGCTAAAAAGAGGTGGACCGAAGTGCAAAATGACTTGGTCCACCCTGGTTTAGTTTCAGATCAAGCCGGCAGGGGGCAGGAGGACCAACAGATGTGACTGACAGTCAAGTCCAAGAGGTGATCAGGCACCCAGAGGCTGAAAGGGAGCTCTCAGGAGCACCTTCCCACCTTCCGGAGTGACTACAGTTGGTTTGGATCGCGAGATCACAAAAGCAAGAACTTTATCCTAAAACATTCTCTTGTGGACTTTTCCTTGCGGGCAAACTTAAGCTGTGTGTCTTGGACAGCTGATAGTTAAAGATGAGAAAGCTATGAGATGTGGAGATGGAAGCAAACACACCACTACCAAAACAATAACACACACACACACACACACCATCTCCAAGAGATTTCATTGGACAGCAGAAGTTAACAAAGAATGAGGTCACAAAGCAAGCTCCTTGGAGAATGGAAAATCAGGGACCAGTTCCGGGATGGATAACAAGCCAGGTCCCTGGAGTATCATTCAAAGACAGCAGTGCCTGGGTTTCCAAGGAGTAGACCCATAAAGTTATGGTTGCAGGTGTCGCCCCTACTATGCTTTTAAATGTGCAGATCACCAGAAGGCTCAAGTGGCATGCTGGATAAGTGAAAGCACTGTCCCCAGTTCGTATCACTTTCCATTGAGGGAGCAGAAAGACACCAGTTCTCTCTCTGTTATCCTCTTCCTATCCACTTGAGTCCCTTCCTCTGGATCTCCTTTCTCTGCCTCTTGCCATGACATCTCCCTCCACCAGAGCTCCCAGGAACTGCACCCTGCTAACATGTGCACACAGACACCTAACGGACCACGGACTCCGCTCCACTCTCTCTGCCCAAGGGCACACCTAAGGGGAGGGAGGAGGGGGGAGGGGGGAGGGAGGGGATTGCCTTTTTCCTCTCTTCATTGAACTCCTGTCACAGCCGTGCCACGTAAGCTGGAAAGAGCCAGTGTGAGGCACTCCCCCCCCCACCTTGTTTGGCCCCAAGTTAGAAACGTAAAGCAGGTAAGGTAACGCCACGAACGGCCGAATTGCTGCGCCTCTCAGAACCACCTGAGCCCTGAGGGTTCACAGGAGAGTTCACACGTGCCATACGCGAGCACCCGAACCCATAGGACGGTCCCCGGGCCATGCAAAAGCAAACACAGAGATGCCCCAGCGCCAGGCCACCCAAGGGATCCTCCTGACGCATTCGCCTTCCCTCTGACCATGCTGCCAGACGAGCCCAACCCACAGTTGTGAGTGAGTGTGAGAATGAGTGAGCGAGCGAGCGAGTGTGAGAGTGAGTGAGTGAGTGAGTGAGTGAGAAGGGAGAGTGTCATTTCCCTATGCCTTGAAAGAGAAAGCGCCCCGGCTTTGAAGTCTGCATGGATTATTGTTTCCCTCAAGGGAGGGTCCCTGGTGCTTCCCTCGCCCCTCCTCGCAGCAGCACCTCTTCCATTTCACTTTTGGCCAAGAATCGGTGCACTTGATCAGATTAATGGCTGCGGCAGGTTCCAGAGCAGGAGGAGGAGGAGGAGGCTTTGGGGAGAATTCGGAGGAACGATTCCCAGGCTCAGAATTTAGCCAAAAGAAAAAGAACTTTGCAAAACAAAAACAAAAACCGAGCACAAAGCGGGATCCCCCGCGCACTGCCCCTCCCCTCCCCTCTCACTGACGTCTGAAGCGCGGAGGTTTGCGAGACCTTCACCTGGGCGTCGCGTGCCAAGGGTTCCGCGCCGGCCAGGACGCTCCGAATTCTCCCTCCCCAGGACTATCGGCGAGACGGCCCAGTCTCTCCCCCTACATTCAGAGGCTGCATCCAGACAGTGCTTACATAATCCGCATTATCTGGATAATCGTTCATAAAAATGTGCCTGGGTGTCCTTTACTCTTGATTGTTCAGATGATGCGGATTGAGTAAGTGCCGTCCGCATGAAGCTTGAGAGTTAAGGATCGCCCCCAAACGGCCGAGACCCTGATCAGAATCCCACCGCCACGGAAGAAAAGAGATTCCCTGAGCATAAGTAGAGTGCTTTTTTGTTGTTGTTCCAGGCGCTCGGGAGGAGAACGGGACCTAGGGAAGCCCCGAAGAGTCTTGCCTGGTCTCCCTCTCCGCCGTTCGCCCCCTCGCCCCCTTCCCACCGGCGCCGGGTCCGGAGTCGAGGGGCCCGGACGCCTCCTTTCGGCTTACCTCCTCTGACCTCCGGAGCCTGGAGCAGGAGCGTGAAAGCGAGGAGGAGCGCGGGGCAAGGCGAGTGCCAGCGCCACCGTTTCGTCTTCCACCGTGTGGACCATCTCCGCCTCGTCTCCATGGCCAAGAAGACGGCGAACCGCGCGACTCACGCACCCAAGACCCCCGCCCACCCCCGGGCGCTGTGGCCCCCCGCGCTGCTCGCTGGGCTCGGCTCTCCAACTTGTATTCCAAGGGGCGCCTGGGCGGCGTCTTCAGGGACCCATCGGAGGGCAGGAAAGGAATCGAAGAAGAAAAAGTCGGATCAGATCAGATGCCCAGGAAAGGTGCAGGCAGGCAGGCAAGGAGGGAGGGGAGGAGAGGAAGGGAGGGGAGGGGAGCCGGGCTGGGAGGGTGGGCTGGTGCGGGTCGCCGCGAGGTGTTGGGGGTCCGCACAGGCCCCTCCGATGCTTCCTGCCCGGGACTCTGCCTCGCAATGGGAAGTGGAGGGAGGCGAGGCGAGGCTTCAGGTCGGACGCGAGGAGCGCAGCATCGCCTTCAAGGCTGCATCCCGCGAAGAGGGCTGGACGGGAGGCGCAGCAAGAGGGATCGGCAGCCCCGAGGCAGAGAGCGAGCGGGGGAGCGATCGTGCGATCGTCCAGCCCTTCGCCCTCCTCCCACCCACTCCCGGGAACCTCAAGTGACAAGGAGGAGGCTGTGCTGGTCAGGAGCCAATGGCACGCCTCCCTCGGCCCCCGAAGCCACGCCCCCCACCCCCGACCCTCCGCAGGCTGCAGGCACCGTCACCGCGAAGGTAGGCGCTTCCCTGAACCGAGGACACTTAAGGTAAAGGAGCTCAGGAGGAAAGGGGAAGCGGAGATGGGTGTCCACCCCTACCCTACACCCCCGCCACACACACACATGCGAAGGAAGGAAGGAAGGAAGGAATAGCAATGAAAGCTTGTTCCTATTGCTCCAATCACCACCAACAGATCAGAAAAGGGTTAACCCTGTGCTTGAAGCCGGGTCCCCCAATTTCAAGTTCCCGGGACCAGAGAACCTTCTCCTTTACACAGAGAGAGAAAGATGGAGAGAGAATTTTAGGGTGTTTTTCCACTTAGCACTAAAGGACCCATTAAGGGTCCTTAATGGGTCCTTAATGGGTAGTCTAGTGCTAAGTGGGAAAACACCCTTAATTTGCATCCCTTCACCCAAAGGTACCAGGGCAGCTTGGGTACCAGTTTGGTCTAGCAGTGAGGGATCTGGACTCCCCCCCCCCCCCGGAAGCCAGCCAGGTGACCTTGGGCAAGTCACAGCTCTCTTCTGAGCTCTTGCAGCCCAACCTACCTCACAGAGTAGGTGAGGAGAAGAACAGAAAGCTTAGTCAGGTACTTAGAGTCCCCTTAAAGGGGTGAGGAAAGCAGGATAGAAAAGCCAACTCTCCTCTTCCTCAAAGGATCCGATAAAATACTAAAATCCATTTAAAAGATAACCCAAGATTTGTACAGACACTCACACTATGTAACTGAAAGTGTCAGGGAAGAATAGGGCCAATACTACAAAGTAAAATATGCAAGGATGGAGGCTTCAACAGCCAGTTTTCACCTCGGTGGTTGCAGTTCCTGGGTTGTTATGCCAGGTTTCATCGTTCTGCCTTGAACCTGAACTTTTGGGTACCACTACAATATTCATAACTGGAGGATATAACTGCTGGGAAAGTCAAACATAATTGATGTTCTCCTGGACTTTGTCACCCTTCTTACAGTGCCCATGCCTCGTTCCAGGAGATCTCCCTGATCCATCAGGTGACCAGACAAATGGTGAAGGGTATGCATGCTTAAGCCTAGATAGAATCCTGGAAATATTGGCCTGGGAGTATCTTTGAGACAGAGTTGGAAAGTCTTGAATGATAAAGGACTGGCCATATACCAAGCACAAGTGGCAGCATAGTTTCTGAACTGAATCACAGGGCAGCAACTCTGTTAGAACTTTTTATGGGAATTGGTATGGAAATGTTTTCAATAAATAAGAGAATAAACATACTCATTCTGTTAGCACAAAGATCCTGGTTCTGTGAGTTCTTCTCTTGCAACCTAGTATAAGGTGATGTTCTCAGCTGACAAATGAAGGCCAGGTTCCATGTAACTTCTCTGCTTGGTCTACTGGTTAGGGAACTGAATCTGGGAATACTGGGTTTGATTCCGCACTCCTCCACAAAGCTAGCTGCGTGACCTTGGGCTAGTCACAGCTCTCTTCCAAGCTCTCACAATGCCACCAACCTCATAGGACATCTGTTGTGGGGAGAAGAATAGAAAGCTTTGTCAGCCACTTTGAGTCCCCTTAAATGGGTGAGAAAAGTGGGGTAGAAAAGCCTGCTACTACTATTACTATTGCTATTGCTATTGCTATTGCTATTGCTATTTCTTCTTCTTCTTCTTCTTCTTCTTCTTCTTCTTCTTCTTCTTCTTCTTCTTCTTCTTCTTCTTCTTCTTCTTCTTCTTCTTCTTCTTCTTCTTCTTCTTCTGGACCAGTCATAATGCGGACCAGATGCTTATTTCTAGTATCACTGTAACCACTGCCATATTCGGGTGGCTGTGTGTCCAGCTCAACTATGTATCTGTTTCTGCAAAGGTAAGAGAAAGCACAATCCCATCCTATCCCTAGCAATATACTCCTCAACAGGAGAACCTGCCCACTGTCAGAATCAGCTGACAGTCTAATGGGCCAAAAGGGAGATTGTCACTTCCAGTTCAGCAGCATCAACGGTCCCAGCATTCTTTACTCAGTCTTAGGGCTTTAGAGAGTATGAGGGCTGGAGCTCCATCTCTCTGTCTTAATGCTGTGTTGCGTGTCACAGTTGCTTGGGTGGGCAGACAGACATGTGGGAAAGGGGAAGTTGAGACAGGGCAGGATGATAGAAGGAATGGACATACTGCATTTTCAGTGGAGCATCTTTTTGAAGCTAGACGACTATCAAATCAGCATTACGTCACTTTTTATCATTTGAGCAAAAAAGACTTAGTTCAGTGTGATGTCCCTTCCTTTTTATTTAATCCAACTGAGAAAAGAATTGAGTGCAGAAGCCACCTGGGTTTGTTCAGAGCATTAAATCCACTTCAGCAACCATTGCTGCACACAGTTGCCCTGGAAGGGAGGTATGCTGAAGAAAGGGAAAGGGCAAATCTATCCTCCCCTATTTTCTAAACATGTTCAGCTCTTCAGCATGAGCCAGTTTGGTCTAGCGGTAAGGGAGCCAGACTCTTATCTGGGAATACTGGGTTTGATTTTGCCCTCCATCAATCAAAGCCAGCTGGGTGACCTTGGGCTAGTCATAGCTCTCTTCTGAGCTCTCACAGCCCCACCTACCTCACAGGGTGTCTGTTGTCGGGAGAAGAATAGAAAAGCGTTGTCAGTCGCTTTGAGTCCCCTTAAATGGGTGAGAAAAGTGGGGTAGAAAAGTCAACTCTTCTACCTCCATGAAGCCAGCTGGGTGACCTTGGGCTAGTCACAGATCTCTTCTGAGCTCTCACAGCTCCACCTACCTCTAAGAGTTTCTGTTGTGGGGAGAAGAGAAAGTTTGTCAGCTGCTTTGAGTCCTCTTAAATGGGTGAGAAAAGTGGTGTAGAAAAACCAATTCTTCTTCTTCCTCTTCTTTGGATAAACTTTTGCCAGAAAAGATTCCTCTTTCGTGCAAAAATTAAGCTACAGGTAATTTAAGGATAACTTTTATGCTGCGTCTGGATGAGTACAAAAGATAAATTCTGGAAGAGGAAAAACTATGAATTTTCCTCCACCTGCTTTGGGTGTTCTGGTACACCAGTGTGTACATTGGAGCCCCCTTTGGGAAGCTGAAATTGCAGTCACTCCACCCTGGATGCAGCTGTGGTAGTACTCCAAATGCTCCTGTGATGCCTGGCATGGTATTGACAGCATGTAGAGGTGGGACCTGAAGCTGAAACCGCAATGGGATCAAAGCTCTCCTATGGGTGGTGATGGGGCAAATTCTAAGAAACTGCAGCAGCAGTACGGAGTATGTAGCCTTGAGGAAAGCCTACCTTGGTTGACAGTAATAGGGGAACTCATTTTCTAAAGTCTCTCAATGGTTGCAGAGGCAGCAGCAGGTAGGGAGAAAAGGGCTCAGGATCAATCTCCCTCAAGCCAGCATGTTTCTGTGAAGTAGGGGTTTTTTTTCCCCCAAGCCTATAAAATTAGGCTTGAAAAAAGTCAGGATAAAAAAAAAGAAAGAAAGAAAAGCCACAGGATTTTAGTTCATGCTGCCAGCCTCATCTCAACCACAAGCATTCAAAGCTGACCTGTCTGGGACAGAATCAAATATGTGGACTGTCCTTACTTTTGCTTTACTTTATTTTATTATTTTGTGGTAGAGACAGCAGCTACTTTCCCTTGGGGTCTGAACGGGCTTCAGAATAGGCTGACAGTACATATTACGGTAAATAGTTGCCACTGTGATTAGCGCTAATCAGGATTGCTCCCTTTATAATCTGTTTTATAGTAACTGCTTGGAGGTTTTATAATAGCAAAGATCTGGTGCTACTGAGTTGATATTAAATCCTGTTACCTGCGTGGTTCTCAGCAACAATAAGCAGTATTTTCTTTCTTTTAAAAAAGAAATGAAGCAAAATTTAAAAAATGGAAGCTTTATTTATACCATAATGAAGTTGTTACTCAACAAAGCACTGAGGTAGGTGTGTGCACAAATGAAATTTTCGGCATTCAGTTTGTCATGAACCGAATGTTCAAATATTCATTTTCATATGAATGTGCAATTTCAAATGACTGAACATTGGGTTCAATATGAGTGCATTTGCATGCATTCATTCAAATATTTGATACATACAGATGTGTATCCGATATATGCATCCTGTACACATCCGCACGCATCCTGTTTTCATCCCATCGGGTGCGTACGGATGCGCATGGGGTGTGTACAGATATGCACAAGTTGCGTACATATTTGCACCATCATACAAATGTTCAAACTATTCGTTTGAATGTCTGAAACATTTGTATTTGTAGAAATACTGAAGTATGAATGTATGGACATTTAATTCATATATGAATGTCCAAATTCGTATGAATAACTAATAGTACGAATATCCGTGCACCTCCCTACACTGATATACTTTTGCTTGTTTGGTGAGCCAGTTTGGTCTAGTGGTTAGGGAGCCGGACTCTTATTTGGGAATACCGGGTTCGATTCTGCCCTCCCCCATGAAGCCAGCTGGGTGACCTTGGGCTAGTCATAGCTCGCTTCTGAGCTCTCACAGCCCCACCTACCTCACAGGGTGTCTGTTGTGGGGAGAAGAATAGAAAAGTGTTGTCAGTCGCTTTGAGTCCCCTTAAATGGGTGAGAAAAGTGGGGTAGAAAAGCCAACTCTTCTACCTCCATGAAGCCAGCTGGGTGACCTTGGGCTAGTCACATCTCTCTTCTGAGCTCTCACAGCCCCACCTACCTCACAGGGTGTTTTGTTGTGGGGAGCAGAATAGAAAAGCTTTGTCAGCTGCTTTGAATCCCCTTAAATGGGTGAGAAAGTGGGGTAGAAAAGCCAATTCTTCTTGTTGTTGTTGCCTCTATAGAGCAAGTGAAAGCCCCACAAGAGAGTCTCTTCCATGGACTGATGCAGGTATGGAATCTGAGAGCCAATCTAATTTTCTGCACTTGAAAGCAACTGTTTTAAAGAATGCTTTGTGGCATCTACCAAAGCACTTCCTCAGATTGTGAAAAGTTCAATATAACAGAACAGTTTCAGGGCAGGCAGCTTTTTTGCAATTCAGAAAAGACAGGGAAGGTGCTTTCATAAGTCCAGCTCATGTTCCAGATGATGAAAGGTGCTATGGATTATTGGCCTCTATCTGTCACTCTCTTTCTTAAAAAAACTTACAAACAGTGTTTGGTCTGTGATCTATCTGATCCCACCGTGGAGTAAATGGAAAATGACACTGTATGCATAGTCAGAAAAAAATAATCCTGTCTGGATCCACCCTAAGGAACAGATGATGATCACATTCCTGTCTCTGAGATGAATCAAAAGGACAAACACATATAACTGGATGCCTTCACAGCCCCTGGAAACAAGGATGAAAGAAACATTTGTAAAAAAAAAAAAAAAAGGTGGGGAAGATTCTGAGTACTTGCCAGGAACAATCCTTTTCCCTTACGCAGCTTTTATACTAGTGATGGTGGTTCATAAGCACCAGTTAAACTCAGGTTTTCATTTACTATGGAGAAGCCCATTTTTGTGGATCAGACTTAAAGCATCTCTTGCACGTATGTTATCAAAACTCAGTAGCCCACAAAAATGTTCAGCATTGGCCATGAATTCCTGTGTTAATAATATTTAGCCCAAGGAGGGGGGAAAAAACACCAATAGGGAGGTGCGCAGGACAGAGGCACAGAGGCTACTAGAACCTTGTGGCCAGAATCGGGGTGGCTGCCTGCAGGTAAGGAGGGGTTTCCGTTCAGTCGCCCCAGGGGGGGTTAGGAGGGAGTTAGGTGAAGCCCCCTCCCCAGCTCCAAAAGCAGTGATCTCCCACTTCTGAGGCAAGGGGGAGCCACAAAATCGGAGTCCCCCGGCTCAACATGCTCGGCTCTGGCGGACCCAATCATGGTGAGCCGGGGAAGGGCCTCCACACAGCATCCACCTCAAATCCGGATCTAAATTCATCCTTCCATTCTGTGTGCAGACAGAAGGGGTGGCGGTAGATGCATATCTACTAGATATGGATCTACCTTAAACCAGATTTCTGAAATCTGAATCTACCTTAAAATGGATTTCTGAAATCCAGATGTAGTAGATCCGGATTTCAAGTGGTAAGTGCGGAAGCACCCTTAGGGTATTTTTCCACTGAGCTCCTTTGAATCCAGCTCTAAGAAGATCTGGATCTAAGGAATGAGTACTTCCCTTAATTCAGATCTAGTAGATCTAGATTAAGGGAAGTACCCAATGTGTTTCCATGGGTGATCTAGCACCCAATATCAATGGGTGCTAGCCTGCCTACTGTGGAAACACTGGAGCATCCATTTGCAAATTTAGATCTACCCACAAGGTGTCTGCCTTCACCTCAGGTGTTTTGGGGGTCAGGGGGTGCAATCTCCAAAGTTGCCTTCGGAGATTAGCAAAGGCTCCGCAGAAAAACTTCTCACAAGGCTCCGGAGGATTTTCAAAGTTAGCAGCAGACGATCTGCCACTAACTTCAAAGATCCTCCGTACCACTTGACAGCAGCATTGCTCTCGCAAGGGGTTTTTCTGCGGAGCCTTTGCTACTCTCTGAAGGCAACTTCGGAGGGACTCTGAAGTTTTGATTTTGGGGCACCCCTCCATGGGTGCCCCTCCGCTGAGCCTCCTCTAGACCCCATTGCCCAATTGCAGTGGAAACAGGTTCCCTATAATCCAGGGGTGTTTTTCCACTGTTAAAAAGTACCCATTTTTGCACCCATTAAGGACCCAATTGGGTGTGAGCCAGATGATGGCATTTCCACCACGGCACCCATTTGGGACCCAATTGTTTCCACTGCCATGGGGGAAATCCAGATCAAATGGGTACTTTCTGCCCTTTAATCCAGATTTTCTGTAGATCCCATTAATGGGGTCTGCAATGGGGTCTTCTGCCAGAAAATCCAGATTAAAGGGAGCCTGTTTCCACAGGAAACAGGCAATGGGGTCTAGAGGAGGCTACAGGGAGAGGATGCACCCATGGGGGGGGGGGAGCCCCGAAGTCCCAGCTTCGGAGTGATTTCGGAGTCATTCCAGAATCATTCTGAAGTGACTCCAAAGTCCCTCCGAAGAGATCAGCAGAGACTTCGAAGCCGCTCCAGAGTCCCTTCGGAGTACCTCTGAAGTCTGCACTGATCTCTTTGGAGAGACCGGTAGCGAGACTCCAAAGTCCCTCCAAAGCGATCGGCAGAGACTTTGGAGTCTCGCCGCTGGTCTCTCCAAAGAGATCAGTGCAGAC
>MTQE01001134.1:22213240-22228812 GCA_014337955.1 Aspidoscelis marmoratus | reverse complement strand
TCAAAACGTTTTGAATTCGAGATAACGACGTCGTGGGGAAAGGACCCAGGAGTTTGAACGCCCCCTGTTCACTGAGAACTGAGTTTGATAAGACCCAGTTCGGCATATCTCTAGTTAGAACCCCTTTTTTTCTTTTACAGGCATAAAAATTGATAGAATTCCTTTACTTTCTTGCATGTTTCAAGTAAGCAGGGGAAAAGCTAAAATACATAATCACTTCCGTGTCAAGAAGAGAGGGAGAGCTCTGTCTGCTAGCTTGAATGCCTTTTGTAACTGGCCTTCATTTTGTATTCAGGGTGTACACTTGCAGACCATATTATTCAGCATGAGGGAAAACAATTCCGGAAAGAATAATCACCTGGCAAAATATCACACAAGGAATCAGCATTCAGCAGGCTCAAAATCTGGAACCCTCTACATTCCTTGCCTGCAGTAAGAGAGACTTTACGAGCATAACTAGCAGGTTTGTATTCCCCTGGATATGACTCTTTCCCCATCCAAAATCTCCACTGCTCCATTTTGAGCATCATTGAAAATGTGTAAGCATTTTGCTAAATCAGTTGGGCAAAATGCAAATCCCATCCCACAATTATATTTGATAAGCATGCTAAAGACCGTGCAAGGTGGCTGCAAATCAAGAAAGCAAATCTCACTAAAATTGAGACACTTACTTCTGCCAGAAAAAGTTTCCCTTTGAGTGCAAGTAATTATACAGCATGTTGCTTAAGTAACTAAGCAAATTAGCTATGTTTCCACTTCAAATCTCATGAAAATTATGGGTAGCTTCTAACAACTACTTTCTCTAAACTTTCTTTCTGCAAAGTGGGAATAATAATACTTTCCTAATGCAGGTGAAGCAAGTTAAAGGTAAAAAAAAATGTACAGGTAAGTTACATTCCACTTTAAAATGGGCTCCCATTGGCATGCTCCCACCAAGGAATAATCAAGCAAAGAACCAGGGCCCTTTCTGCACTTGGCCAATCCCCCTTTTTCCACATGCAGTCAAAGATTCGGATCGTCAAGATCCAGATCTTTGAGATGGGGTCCTGCTGGGGTTCTGGATCTTGAAGATGCCTGAAGACCCCATTGTGGACACTTTTAATGGGGTCCACACAAAATCTGGATTTAAAGGCCTGAAGGACCCAGTAATTCTGGATTCCCCCTGCCCTCGTGGAGGCAGGGGCTTGCAGATGGGGCCTTCAATAGGATCCAGAGCCTTCCTGATTGGTACCAATAGGGTTCCTAATGGTGTCTTAGAAGGATTCTAAGCCCTAGTGGTAAAAGGGTCCAAGTGCAGAAAGGGCCCATGTGCCCAGAAAAATCCATAAAAGGCACAGACTCCTGGGAGCTGCTGTGTTAAGTAGACCTGGCATTAGCTGACATCAGCTAATGAGGTCCAAATGAAATGTGCAGAAGCTGCCCTTAAGTCTTTTTTTTTTTTTACTTTGCCTTTTTATTTAAAAAATAAAATTTGCAACAATACAATAAACAAAAACCAACATACTGGAAAGTATTTCCATCCATCATTATGACTGCCTTTAAGTCTTCATGAATAAGTTTGGATGTTTTATTTCAATTTTTGATACACTAGTTGCCAAGTGTCCTGACCAATCTAGAAAAAAGGATCATGAAATGAACTTTTTGTAGTCTTCCTCCTTCTCCTCCAGCAATTAAATTAACTTTTAATGGTTCTAGTTTCACTTTTAATAAATGTAACTGTTTAAAACATGCCAGGTCATTTCCCTTCTCCCATCAGTTTTTTGTCTGTAGGAACTGAACCAAACATCTTAAGTTCCCAAATCTTCCGTCCATACCTGCTCCTCATTGCCTTTTCTGCTGTTCCATTATTGCAAACTTGCTATATCATTGTTGTCATCCAGCCAGCCACAGAGGAAAGTCCCAGTTCTCTTTGGGTGGTTGGTTGTCATTGAACTGAGTATGATGTATGGCACATGCATGTACAATTAAGGGCATAAAACACATAGTTTTATCAAATACAAAGTAAACCCAACAAATTAACCAAACCACATAATTCTGACAAAGGTTACATAGCCTTATCCTGTGGAAAGCTAAAGCAACCATGTAAGGAATAACAAATTCCCACCTTCCTAAAAAGTAAACACTAAATCACAAATATCAAAAATAAATTGCTGCTTAAAGGTCCAAGTTATTTCAACAACACCTTGCCACCGGCGCCTCCAGAAAGCAAGAGGGAACTGTGAGATTGAAAGGAGTTTCCCCAATTGCTTCCTTTCACCCCACCTGATGCAGGAGCAATTGTGGGCGTGTCTAGACTTAGGAAAGTTGCCACTACTTCAAATTTACCTACTGCAGAATAATTAACACTTACTCCACAGTTTCGGGCAAACGCGAATGTTCCCACCAGTCCGGGCAGAGTGGCGAGAACTGTGAATGAGAGCTGAGCCTGCAGTTCAGCTCTCATTGGCTGCCCCCTCCCACATGACGTGGGCCTCACTGCGCACACCATGGAAGTATCACAGGTGCCAAGGAGGAAGCTGCAGGGAGGGTGCTCGAATCCAGACAGCGCATCATGGCTTCCCAGCTGGTAAGCTGTGCATTTTCTTACAACAGCGGATTGTATTCCACTAATCTGGAAGCTGCCTGTTTCTCTGGCATGCCTCTCAGCTTGTTTCATCATTATTATTCTTGTACCGATCCAGAAGCTAGTAACACCCATCCACTTCTTCTTGTTTGTTTGTTTTTTGACCACTTGGCTGACTTCCAGGAAGCTACAAGAGGAACCGTTATGAAACAAGCTGGCAGACAACACCTAAGCATAGTTATTGTGAGGAACCTGGCATCATTGTCGATCTCTTGTGATGATAATATTCCTGTGTATCACCTCACTATCCCAGTATTATTGGGAAAGATGAAGTTACATCAAGCATTCCAATACAGTCCTGGGAGAATTGTGGGGTTTAGTCTATGTTCTGTGTCTCCATACCTATAGACTGGGACTGAATTATGATTCCCTGGTTGCCTTTGATGCTTTGGGATTCAATGCTGATGCAACTGGCACACAAGTTGGTATATGCATTGTAGTAAGTTGAGATATGATAGGCTAACTAAAGTACATTTGGGATGATTTAAAAATGTTTGCAGCCTTGTTTTATCACATCTAATTTTAGTATAGAATATCTCTTGCGGGTTTTTTTTTTAACTTTAAGATTGTATCTTTCCTTTTCTCAAGCACAGATTGAATTTTTGTAGAGATTTATGTGTATAAGCCTCCTCAGTATTTTTACAGCCATTTAATGACCTTGCCGTATATGGACGAGCACTTGGAATGTACAGAATGATGACTCAAATGGTATGGAACTTCCAGAGCTTCAATACTGCAAGTAGAAGATAACCCACGATGGCTTGCTATCTGAAAAAAAGAAGTTGGCTTCTCTCTTGCTAAACAAGAATGCACTAATGCAGATGGAGCAATTCACAGAGCTACACTTGAAGCCTCACACTAGGCAAACTAGTCTGCTTGGACATTTGAGAAGACTACACCAATTTATCTGTAAGGCAATTGTTTTCTTGGCCCTTCATTTATTTAAAACACATACCTACCACTTGCTTTTACTGACACACTTTAAAACAGGTAACAAGTTTCAACTTATGAACTTTCCTCTTCAAGACTAAAACCCTTCATTCAGTGTCTCTGTTTCCTTTCAGGATCCCACCCTTATTTCACTCTTTAAGGGCTTGTCTAGGGACCCAGCCGTTATCCATTCAGCTCCCTTTAGTTGATAAGATGATGAACACAACTCTTGCTTCTGTCCCCTCTGTTTAAGCCTTCTCCCCCACTGTTGTCAGTCTCTGATTGGTCAAGCCGCTGGAGCTTACTCACCCCCTCCTTTCTTAGAGCCTGTAAGCTCCGCTCCTTGCAGGCTTGCATTCTCAGCTGATTTGCTATACAGTTCCTACCTAACTTACCTACTGCATCAGCTTCGCCATCACAGTTAGGAAGCTGGCTTTTGTGAAGTATTCCACTAGAATAAAGGATTTTATCAGAGATTGAAATTGCTATGAAGGCTCTTTCTGCAATAGCATGAAATGTGACAACATGCCATTCCTGCTGTTACTGAGTTATAGGTAGCAACCACACACAGGTCTCCTGAGGCATCTCTTATCTGTAAATTTGCCTTTTCTGAAGGCACCCTCAATAAGGCTCCCAAAACCATCCTATTCTACTACTTTTCATCACCTTTTGTCATTTTATTTGTCAATTTCCCACCCTCTATTTAAGCCTTCCTAAATGCAAAGTCCACAAATAAATCAAATAGAAATGAAAAGGTGTGAGCAGTGAGACCTGGAAATGGACAGAAGAAGAAGAGGCATTTATTACTCACTTTTCTCATCCATTTAAGGGGACTCAAAGAAGCTGACAAAACTTCTTCTCCCACAAGAGACACCCTGAGAGGTAGGTGGGGGCAGTGAGAGCTCAGAAAGAGAGGTGTGAACAGCCCAAGGTCACCCAGCTGGCTTTGTGGTAGAGTGCAGAATCAAACCCGGTGACAATGAGATGAGTCCAATGTTCTAACAATGTCCAAACTCCTCTTGATTAAAGTTTAAATTCTTACAAAACCCTATTCCAATAAAAGCTATATTATTCATTCATTTATTACATTTCTGTTTTACCTGTCTGAATTTCTTGGAATTTGTTGTATATTGTCTTATATATTTTTCTTATGTCTTACTAATATAGTGTTCTGTTGCAAGAAAGTAACAATTTACTGTAGCTGTAATTCCTGGGAGAATAAAATATACAGTAAATTGGTCATAAAACAAGGGCCAGAATTAAGACATTAGCCTGTTGTTGGCAATGCCTGGCATATACAACAACCAAATATTTAGGTTGATCCGCTTTTTGTTTTTTGTTTTTCCCTTTGGATTTTTGCTGACTCTTGTGACCTCATTAGATGTTAGATCTCCATTTCAGCAGAGACACTGACTAAGCATTGTATGATATTCATTATACTGTCTTTGCGACATAAGCAGATGAGGCTCTTGGTTAAATGTACTGTCTACACAGATGGCTCATTGTTGTGTTTTTGTGCAGTGGGGGGAGGGCTAAGGAGTAGTGAGTAGAGAGTGTATTTGTTGCCCGTTCTCCGCTTGACCATCACAGCTCATCCACATTCCTTTGTTCTATAAAACTCTGACAAGAGCTTTATAACATACCACTTTGCTATCGGTACACACTTACAACTAGTCCTTTTCTTACTAGCCCAGAACTATGTCCCAGTGAATAGAGCTGGCCTTAATCCCAACTAAGTACGTATAGGAGAGTAAGCTTAGGATAGTGTCTCCTACCACTGCCGACACACTCTGACAATTACAAATATCATTTTCATTTCTATACAAAGAATAGATCATAATAAATATGAAAAATAAAAGAGATAGAGGATATGCTCTTGGTCTCAGAAAGAAAGCAGTATTCACTGTTAAGTGGACAGTAGGGATGTGTTTTTTGACATTTGATTCGGAACAAATTGAATGTTAGAAAATTTGAATTCATTCAAATAGACCCTTTCAAATGTGGTAAAATTCTATTCAATATGAATCTATTGGTACAAATTTGCACAGATATCCAATGCAAATGAATATGTATTGGATATGAATGAACACATATCCGATACATATCTGAGATACATATCCAATACATATCCTGTAACAAATCCACTCTGAAAGCATGAAATCTGACCTGAATCCACTTTTAATACACTCTCAATCTATATCGAATGCACTCTCGATCTGTTGCAGATGTGACTGGCGCAGCCACTTTCCCACCTCCCCAGTTTAATGAATGTCCAAACTATTCGTATGAATGTCCTGAAACATTTATATTCATACGAATGTCAATGTACGAATACTGTAACATTCAATTTGTGTATGAATGTCCAAATTCGTACAAATTCATATAAATAACGAATGATACAAATATCTGTGCACATTCCTAGTGGACAGCATTTCTAAAGAAGCAAAGATTCCTGCATGGATATCTGTTAATCTGGTCTTAAAATGCAGTTCAAATTCAAATTTAAACAATGTTATGTTTCCTTAAGGTTCACAGGAAGAATTGACTCTAGGCTCTATTAACACAAATTGGCATCAGGATAAATAAGCTTATAGTCAGTACCTAAAAAGGCTGGATTGTTTACTTGTTTTACACTAAATGGTTTTAATTACACTAAAATCAGTACTAATACTTAATGTCTTAATGAATTTTGATATTAGCAGCCTTACAAGATATACAGCTGGCTACACTGATATGGCAAAACAACATAGCTGCTAGGTGCAGGCAGTAAGGAGTGTTTCTGAAAATGACTTTTTTGAGTACATTGTGATGTCAAGCATATACAGTAAATATGCAAAAAAATTATTCTCTGCATCGAAGTGTCCTGCCACGTGACAGAGTGCACAGGGCAAAAAAATAAGGTACTAAGTAAAATATCAAATAAAGGGAGTTTTTCCACTGTCACTAAAAGTACCCATTAAGTACCCATTAATGGGTATGTAATGGCAATTTTGTACCCATTAATGGGTACTTAATGGGTACTTCTAGTGACAGTGGAAAAACACCCAAAGTATCCTATCAATCAGTCTGTGAAACCACTCCATATGAGTCTAATTGAGTATCCAAAACACCTCAATGGGAATGAAGCATATTAACAGGGGCAGTTTCTCCCTTCAACCACACCAGTGGTGTAGAAGGGAAGCCCTTAGTCCCCTTCTTAAACTAGATTAAAAATAAGTGTAGAAACAGTCCCAAAAAGAGAGGAAAGAATTTATTAATGGCATTCCAGGACTGACCATTCATTTTTGCTCTACCTTTAGAATGTGTTCAGAGGCTGCACCCAGTCTTCCGTTACTTATTTTGCTGTATTAGCATATTTGGATGCAGACTTGTATTCTAATATATTTGGTCTTACTATTTGGTCTAACATGAAAGTTAACAAGAGATTATAGGCTGCATCCAGACATTGGTTACTTATTCCACTACCCTGCACATGCATGATAAACAACGCTAGGGTTGGGGGTCATCCTTTCAATGACTTTTAGGTTAAGAAATTTGTGGGCTGACCTTTGAAGTTGCCAGGTGGAGCTTTTTCACCTGGTGCCCAAGAGTGGAGCTCCAGCACTGTAGCGGTCTAGTGGTTAAGGAGCCGGACTCTTATCTGGCAATATCAGGTTGGACTCCACCATCCCCCACAAAGCCAGCTGGATCACCTTGGGCTAGTCACAGCTGAGCTCTTCCAGCTCCACCCACCTCACAGGGTGTTCTGTTGTGGGGAGAAGAATAGAAAGCTTTGTCAGCCTTTGAGTTCCCTTAAATGGGTGAGAAAAGTGGGGTAGAAAATCCAACTCTCTTCTTTAGACCACAGAGGTGTGCTTCCCATTGGCTGATATACCAAAATAGTGGCATCCTGCTCTGAGGACAGATCCAAATGTGGATGGGTGATATATTAGGGGGTGTACTCTTCCGTATCTGGGTCTAGAGTGCTGAGGGGTACACTGAACCAGTACAATCCAATGCAGGAAGTCCAAAGTGTGAGAATTAAGATAATGAAAAGGAATAAAGCCAAAAGGAGAGGAAGATGGGACCTTTTATGAATATGTAATTCTTCATTGGTGGGGGACTTGAGTGTTTTATTTACTAGTAAAAAGACTTCCTGCCACAGCCTAATGTTTGGCCTAATCGGTCCTTCTTTATTCCTCTTTTGCTTTCATCCTGACAAGTCCATTTGATAACTATGGGAAAGCAAAAGTGAGAACAGCTGCAGAAAGACATCTGGCTGGTTCAGGTAAGTTATTCTGGAGTCACACAAGAACCTTTTTTTTCTTGGCCTGCAGACTCAAATGCATGTGAGTCCTATAACAAACTACATCTGGATGCTTCCTGGCATGCTCTGGTTCCCCCACCGTGCTCCTCATATTTCCTGCAATAACATGGCTCAACTTCCTGTGAAAGGATCCAGTAGCATTTTTAGATCTGCTGCCACTACAGAAGTCAAAAGAAGCATCAAGCTGAGCACTGGGTATTTTCCCACAGTTAATGTAGGCATTTCAAGTCTCACGTCAACCAAGATCAATTTACTAAAAGATAAACATCAGAGTAAATCAGCATAAATTGTTAATGGTTGGTAATATTATTGGAAGGGGCTACAGTTCAGAAGGTGGCCGATTTTCCTTTCCAACGGCAAGTGAAAAAGTGAAATCAGAATTGCTTGCCCTTTGTCAGTTCATTCCTTGTAGCCTCATCTTCAGCTGCATCCCCACAGGGGCTTAAGGCAGCCTAGAAAAAGCACACACACACAAAGGACACAGGATCTGCCTCTGTGTCTAGAGGCGGAGCAAACAAGTTCCACAAGCCCTGCGGCCCCTAAAGCCTGACAGTGGCACTGATATTTCATTCTGAACGTTCACCCCTTGAATTCTTTCTGTGGGCCATTTTAAACAGAGACCCAAGACCCTTCTTGGCTCTGCAGCTCTGTTTAAAATCTGTCCCTGCATGGAGACAGGCAGGTGTGATTAAAATCCGTGTTGCCCCAAACCATATAGGGATGCTTTATTGCGTGTTACAGCACAGAGTTTTATCGCACATGTCCAAAGTGCATCAGCCGTTTTGCATGCAGACGTGCCCAATGACCAGATGCCACTCCCGGGGATTGGTGGTCCGGTCACGTCAGAGGTCAGCAAACTATCACAGCCACCAACATCACTGTTCCTGCACAGATGCTACCTCTCTCACCCACCAACCTCAGGGAACTCAGAAGAAGAGTGAAAGGTCACACCGCTAGACGCTTCACGTAAGCTTTTGGTCAATGTTGATAAAGGCACGAGGCAGTGTTCCATGCCTAATCAACAATTAGTGAACTTCTGGGGAGGCAGGGAATGCTTGGAGGCAGGAACAGCCTACAACATATGTGTATGCTCTTTACCAGAAGTTCACTAACAGTTGAGTACCAGCCTAAGTGTGAATAGGCCTTGATAGAGTGCTAATCTGTTTTCATTTTTGGGGGGTGACCAAGAAACAGGAGAGAAGGAGGGGCAGGCCGGTGTGTGAGCAATCCCACCTCAGAGCCTTTCTTCACCCTCCTCAAAGGTACCTCAAAGATGCTTTATTTATTTATTTACTTACTTATTTATTTGCTGTCTCTGATTACAACCAATGTGCAAAGATGTGGCAATTCTTTTTCATAAAAAATACTAAGTCTAAAATGCACTTTATACATGGTTTAGATTGCCTCTGCAGTTGTAAACACAAGTAGAAAGTGTGTGAATATGTGTGTGGGCATTCGCATGTGTACATGTGAAATTACCCACATGAAATATTGTGCTTTTATTTATTTTTAATATGTATTTTTAGCAAACATTATCCTTTTTGTAGGAGAAGTAATCTGGTCAGAAACGCAAGCTCTTTCTTTCTTTTTCTCTTTCTCTTTCTTTTTCTTTCTTTTTCTTTCTTTCATGCAGATTAGTTTTCAAAATAGATTTGACTCTTTCCCCTCTTCTACTTCCTGCGCTGCCACCAGTCATGTAGACCTTATTAGTTTTTGCTTCAGTACAAACTGCTACAAATGAAACTAATTATTTTATATCTTGGGCAATCTGCCTGGTAGACTGCAGGACTTGGACAGAAGCCGGTGCTCTGCAGACATGTGTTAACTTTCAGAATTATTCCAACAAAGATGAACACTTGGGGGTACTACTGCTAGCATTCTCTCTTTCTTATGTGTATTAGTTTGAGGGCACACAAAAAGCCAGTCTGTGGAGAAGAAAAATTAAAATCCAATTTTAACTTATCCCATGTGGTCAAAAATCTTGACCAGAGAAAATATAATTTTTCATTTTACTTACTTGTTTGTTTGTTTATATCCTGCCCTTCATAAAAAGGTCCCAGGGTGGGTCACAGTAACAAAATAGATAAAATACAAGGACTAAAACATATTTAGAATGTAACCATCCCTCTCTTCCATATTTATCCCACATTGTAGTTCATTCGCTTATGGCCCTTCTGTCTTCTTTGAAGAGCTGTTTTAAGAGCAAAACTTGCTGTCTGAAACTGGCTGCAAATTGGCTGCAGAGGTAACGCAGCTGCTTGAAGGAAATCAAAGGTGGTTTTGCTACTGAGACAGGTGGGGTACAGATTTTGACTGTCAGTTTGGAGAGGTGAAAGCATTTTGATGGGAAAACAAACAGCACTGAAATCCTTCCTCAGCACAGTTGTCAGAGGATCCAATAAGGTTTGCTTAATTCTTCTGGATCAGGGCCCAATTCACACGTTGCCCTGTAGTTCACAAATAGGCAACATCTGGGCAGGAGCATCTGGACTTACAGGAGGCACTTACAGCCTACAAGTGCCTCCTGCCGGCCCAGATGTTGCCTAATTGTAAACTAGCAACCCAACCCTCCCCAATCACTACAGAGAACTTACCTTATGCATCCAGCCGGTGACTATCTGGAATCTGGCCTGCTGAGAAAGACATCTGAGCTGCCACAGTTGCACAGAGCACCACACTCAAGATGGTGGTGCTCTGTGGAGGATCGGTTCAGCAAACACAGGTAAGTGATCGATCATCCAGGGGCTAGTACAAGCACTAGTCTCTCACACACCTTTCCTGTCCGCAGGATGTGAAGGGAAGTGCAAAATCACCCCAGGTTTATGCATGTGGCTTATCCTGAAGATGATTAGATGCACCCTTAATAGTTGCTTAGGAAAGGCAATTTTAGCACAAAGGCCATGGTCACACCTTCACTTTAAACCTTCTCAGTCCCTTTTCAGATCTGACCACTCACACATTTTCATTTCTACCCATTTTATTTGTGGACTTTCCATACAGGAAAGAAGAAGAAGAGTTGGCTTTTCTACCCCGCTTTTCTCACCCATTTAAGGGGACCCAAAGTGGCTGAAGAAGCTTTCTATTCTTTTCCCCACAACGGAACACCCTGTGAGGTAGGTGGGGCTGTGAGAGCTCAGAAGAGAGCTATGACTAGCCCAAGGCCACCCAGCTGGCTTCATGGAGGAGGGTGAAATTGAACCTGGTATTCCCAGATAAGAGTCCAGCTCCCTAACCACTAGACCAAACTGGCTCAAACAGAGGGTGTAAAGTCCACAAATAAAACAGATAGAAATGAAAAGGAGTGTGCAGTCAGATCTGAAGAGGGACTGAAGAAGGTGTAAAATAAATGTGTGACCAGAGGCCTTTTCGCATTAGGCCTTCAGGAACCCATCTAGGACACATTGGGATGCTGCATTCACACTCCTGGGGCAGCCGGATCCATTCCAGGCCACCCCAAGTGTCCTGGCGTGTCCTAGACATGTTTGAAATGTAGAGCACTAAAAAGTGCTCTACACACACCTCAGCGTGTTTGGACCGTCTCCGGCCATCCAGGGGGGGAAACATTTGCATGCCTACCTCCCTGACAGCTGCGGGACACACACCCCTGCCACGATTGGAATGAAATTGTCCCAACAGGTGGCAGGGCCATGCAAATCACTTACCTTGATGGCCATGGGGTTGTCGTCTGCCACGGTCTGTGCAGGCGTATGGACTCTAGTAGATGGGACCCAGGCTGACCACATGAGTCCTGTCTACTGGGAGCGCACGTGCCTGCGCAGGCTGCGGCAGATGGCAACCCAGGGGCCAGCAAGGTAAGTGATCGTGCACGTGGGGAGGAGCGTGGCTCACTCCTGGCTGCTTCAGTCCCATCGGGACTGAAACAGAGTGGGAGACACCCAGTTTGGCCTCCCCTCACCCCTTTCCAGGGCGGGGAGAAGTTGGACTGCCGGCTGTCTATGGGTCGGGGGATGTGGGATTCATCGGTGGCCCGGGACCAGCTGGTCCCAGTCTACCAAGGGACCTCACATCCCCAGCAGATTTCTGACCTCTGCAGGGCTCAGCCACCTGGATCCAGGTGACTCAGGCTCACAGATGGACCTCGGGACCCCCACCCCACCCTGGGCACCCACCCTGGGGCCTGGGCTGCGCCTGCGTGCACCTACCTGTGGCCTGTGCTGTGTCCAAATGATGTGGCTCAGGCAGTGCTGTGCAGCCTCTGATTGGCCGGCCAGCCCATGCACCATGCTGGCAGCGCACCAGGCACTGCTGGCAGCGCACCATGCTGGCAGGCTGCACCACGCACGCAGCGCCACACGGCACCCCCTGAACTCAGTCACTCAGACAGCACAGGCAGCAGGTAGGTGCACGCACATGTGCACTCATCCCTGGGCCCCGTGGGACTGGGTGCCTGGGGGAGGGGGTCCTGCCAGCTGTAGGGGACCTGATCTGGTGCCCCACAACATGCAGGAACCCGGGAAAGGGCCTGCCACGTCTGCCCGCTACTGGGCAGATGTGGGAGGGGCATCCTCATCCCTGTCTGGCCTTTTCAGGCTAAGACTGTTCGGGTGGCTTTCCCCATCTGCACGTAGGTAGGTAGGAATGCGTGTAGACGTGTTCCTTTCCTACGTGCAGATGGGGAAAGCGTCCCGAACTGTCTTAGCCTAACTGCATTACAGCTGTTCGACTGTAATGTGAAAAGGCCTCAGGACTCTGTGCTAAAGGGGCTGGATTAGAGGCGGCTTGGGAACACAAGGGCCACATACTGTCCCTGTGAGTTACCCCTTTGCTTATGTCTCACCATAGCCAGTGTCACACTTGTAATCTCCTGCGTTTTATCAGACATGTTCTTCTTGATAGCCCCACTCCTTCCAGACTGGGTATCATGAGAAGGTAGTTTTAGGAGTCATAAGTTCTGCCCACTATTTCACTCCCCCTCTCTTGCTTGGATTTGTTCTGACCATTTGGGGTGCATCTGTACACTCCAAATATTGCACCCACCCTGGAAGCTTAAGATTGGGGCAGGATGAAAATGTCAGATAAATATTCTGTAATATGCTTTCCAAACAGAGGTTGCACATCTGCTTCCATTTTGTACTATGTTGAAATTGTCTTCAACTATCTTTCCAGATGATATATAAAGAAATCTCATTGTAAATACCCCTTTTGTCCAATCCACTAGCTATATAAAACTTGTCATTTCTTCCCTAAATAAACTGCATCCAGATTTCTCCAGTTGTTCAATATATTCTGTATTTTGTGCTGGCAACCCTGAAGTACTCTGTGTCTGGCAATTACTGAAGCAGTCTATACTGCAACTTATTTGAGTGGCCTTATTAAAAATAAAACTCCAGACTTCTTTCAGGGCTGGGGTTTCATAATAAGAACCAATGTGTTTTAAATACTAGTTGGTTTGAACTTTCACAAGTCATCATTATGTGGGCTGGCGGCTCCCAACACCTCTGTGTGGAAGGAAAGTGTTTACTTGTCTTAAGTCTTGGTCTTCTCTGAATTGAGTACATTCGTTTCTCATTTTTTAAGGATTTCAATGAAGGTATGAAAGTATGAAATATTAAAATAAACCTTATATATTAAGTTACTAAAAAACAACAACAACTAAAATTGACAAGCAAGATTGCACAAGATTCTTCCTTTCTGTTTCTTTAGGGACTCCCTTTATGGATGATTCCACAGGGACCAATATACAGGAACAGCAGTCCTATGTATTTTATTTATTTCCATTTTTATCCTGCTCTCACCCAAAGATCTCAGGGTGGGCTACATTAAAAACCAAAATGAACATACTAAGACAATAGCAATGCCTGAAAATGGGGAGGAAAAGCTGTTTCCTTATTTAGCCAAAGGCCAGGGCAAAGAGGTGTGTCTTGACTGCTCTCCTGAACATGTGAATTAAAGGTGCCTGATGGATCTCAGGAGGAGACTATTCCTTAACCTGGGAGCCATCACTGAGAAGGCCCTATCCTGGGTGCTCGCCCCTTTTGCTACTGAGGATAATGGTTCAACTAGGAGGCCTTACCCTATAGCTCTTCAGGTGAAGGCAGGTCAATATGAAAGAAACCTCCCTTATGCAAGTGGTGTGGAAGTGTTGCTCCCAGTACGCTTCCTGGTCTGATATACAACTTTCTGTTCGGAACCCTTAAAGGGTTCATGGCAACCAAGCAGATGTGTTTCCACCACCTACAAAACAGCCACGAGTCCTGCATTTGGTAGCCTCATCTATTCTGGATTTGCCCTTCTGATCTGGGGCATTTTCATACTTCTTTTCCCATCCAGTGCCGGTCCTCTTCTGGGCACTGCCATTTTGGCTACGGTGCCCTCCGTGACTGAGCGTGCTTTAGTACCATCGCCATGACAATGCTGACGCTCTGCACAAGTGCAGTTGCAGTTGCTTCTGCGCACCTCAGACAACCTTGGAGCACCAGAAGCGGTGCAATTGGTCATGCCACTGGATGATCTAGGTAAGCTTTTCATAATGTTGATTAATGTTCAAGCTCCACACCTAATCAACAATTAGTGAACTTCTAGGGAGGCAGGGCATGCTTGGAGGCTGTAGCAGCCTCCTAGAAGTGCAGATGTTCTTCACCAGAAATTCACTAATCATGCACTACTGGCTATATTGCGAATAGGCCTCTGGACTGGCCCAACAGTTAAGCAAAGCCAGGCAGCTTCCTTGAGCAGAAGCTGGTGGCGGCAGTGCTGGCAGCCCAGCTGTGTATGCTACAAAGCTTGTACATGGGAGATTATTGTATCATGTACAGTGAAGGAGGGGTCAATTGGCAATCCAGCTCACATCTCCCCCAGAGCTAATTGATGGTATGAACTATAAACTTTTTTAAAAAAATAAAATAAGCATTCTGATTTCCTAGTAGCAGTATTTCTTCTTCTTCTGATTACTCAAACACTATTCCCATAGTGGACATTTTAAAATTAGTGTGTTACAGAACAGGCAGTGCTTTGTATGGACGAACCCTGGCCATACACAAATGTTGAGAGCTTGTTTGGGAGAGCACCAGCATTGGGCATTTGCGCACACAGTCCCATACCCTGAGTGCAGAGTGATGATATACTTCACATAAATTCAGAAGGATTACTACCTAATAAAAGAACACCTTCTCCCATAGCAACCTGCCTATGCCCTAAGATTCACAGGAAAGGCCCTCCCGGTTGTCCAACCACCTTCAGTAAAGAGGCTGGTTGGCACCTGGGAGGGGGCCTCCTTGTTAGTGGCCCCCAGGCTGTGGAATAGTCTTCCCCGTGAGGTGTGTCAGGCTCCTTCTCTGTTTATGTTCAGGAAGGCATTGAAGACGCACCTCTTTGCTCAGGCCTTTGGCTAAATGTCAGCCATGTTTCCCCCACTGTACACACCACTGTTTTAATTGATATTGTTTTGTTTTAAACATGTTGGATTTTAGATGCTGTGATGATTTTTATTGTTTTATTATATATTGTTTTGTTTGATATGGTGGATTTTAAGGTTGTTACCCACCCAGAAACCTTCAGGCAGGATAGAAATACAAACAAACAGACAGACATAGGATTGCAGTATAAACAGGTGTCCTTTACTAATATACCATAAATTTATCTTCTGCTGTTACTCAGAATTCATGGTTCTCTAGGCTGCGGTCCTATGTCTAATGTATTAGAGTAAGGATGTTTTTCCACTGTCACTAAAAGTACCCATTAAGTACCCATTAA
>MTQE01001134.1:22187087-22197316 GCA_014337955.1 Aspidoscelis marmoratus | reverse complement strand
TGATGTAAATAGCTTGTATATTGCGCTTTATTCCTTGAATGGGAATTCACATGAACTCTCCACTCCCCTTCATTCTTTCAAGCAGATATCAACTGAAAGAAGAGATCAGGACAATTCTGTGCTATCTGCACTAGGGATGTACACAGATGTTATTTCGTGTTCGATTTGAATCAAATTTGAATCGAATAAAGCCCCTTTGAATTTGGTAGGATTCAGGATGAATTCCCATTGCAATCTTAAAATGGTTTCGAAACTGTTTCAATCCTCGCAGTCCCCACGTCAAGTTGGCTTAACACGCTTTCTGCATGTTAAATCATCCCAAAGCATTGTAAATGTTAACACTCATTTCAACAGGTCTCGCTCTGGTTCGTGCATTTGAAACGTTTTACATTTCTTACTATGGGAACTGTACCATTTTAGTGGGATGAGAATGCATGTTTAGGATTTCCCTCTCCCAATAGCTTGCTTCCAAAGACAGTGATTTTACTGTAAAAATCCACCCCTTACAGCAGCCGCTACACTGTAGCAATCTACCCACTTCACACCTGATAACAATGTTGCAATTTTGCACAATTCTGAAAGTTCTGACCTTTAGAAAGGGAAAAGAAAGGAAAGCTGCTGCAGGTTCTGGGAGATGTGTGAATGTTTTTAAGGCTGTGGCAGTGAGCGGGTGAAGGGGGCTTGAGTTGCCGCTGCTGCTGTGTGCCCTGGGCAATGGGGAGAGGAGGGGAAAGAATCGCTGGCTGCCCTGTGCCGTTTTTCCTCCATCCAAGCAAGCAGCAGACACCCAGCCAGGCTCCGTGAAGGGGTCTGTTATGGGTGGCACATTCATGCCAGAAGGAAGAGGGCAGGGCAGCCCTGAAAGGCAGCTTTTAGAAAGTAGCCACTTGAGTCCCCCCTTGAGTCATGTTCGCCACGTATGATCAAATCTGGATCGAACATGATTAAGTTGAAAGTAATGGGATCAGGCAAATTCGTGTTTGCATCCGGTTCTATTATCTCAGTTTAGGGAAACCGTATTAAGCTTGTAATAGGAATGTGGCCTCAAAGTCACTGTGAATGCTCTTCAAATGCTATTCTAATCCGATTTGAATTCCTGCTGCCAGTCACGCCTACGTATCCCCTACAAATTTGCTCTGAATGCTTCAAATCTGCTCTGAATCCACTTTGAATCGCCTCTGGATCCACTGCAGATTCAAGTGGACAGCCACTTTGCCACCTCCCCACAATCATGAATACAATGAAGCTTTGAACAAATGCACAAAGGCATTTGGTTTGCATATGAATATCAGTCTTCAAATGTAGCCTGACTTCAATTTGAATTCGAATGTAACAAATATTCATGCACATTCCCAATCTGCATATCATGATCAGCCCCACATAAGGCCTGGTGGGACAGAACCCTTTACCCAAGGTAAGAATGCTGGGCAAATGGCCCCTGATCCATCCCCTAGGGAGGCATTTCCAACTGAGGCAATGGCAGGGGAACAAATGCAATTCACTTCTCTGGTCAGATGAACCTTTTTGTTTGTGTCCTCATAAGGAGGTACTTTGAGAGCTTCTTATTCTACACTACACACAAGTGGTTTTCACTGCTGGAGGAATAGGTTGGACATAACTTTGACAGAGGAGCATGTACGATAGGTGTGTGCACGAATATTTGAAAGTATTCAAAATCTGATTGAATCTGGCTGAATGTCGACATTCTAATCTGAATCAAATGTCTATAAATTCAAATTTAAAGATTCAAATGAATTTTGAATTTCAGATCTATCTGTTCTTGCAGATTCGCATCTTTCCCACATCCATACGCATTTGTACGGATCCATATGAGACAAAAATGGGTTGCATACGGGATAACTACAGGTGCATACAGATGCATACAGGATGTGTAATGAAGCATATGTGCACGTACAAATGTTGTCGACATTCATAAGTGCAAATTCAAATTGAAAATTCAGACAAATAGATTCAAATTTGCTTAATTCAAGTCAAATTTGCGTAAATTTGAATTTTAAAGATTTGACTCGAATCCAATTTTCGGATATCTGATTTGAATCAAATCAAATCCCAAAAACTGCATTTGTGCACATCCCTAATGTGCAAGTTTCATCTCAAAACTGATAGGTTCAACATTCTGTCTACAAGGTCCAAAAATGAGGCTTCTGATCATACCTTCTATGACACACTATTGCTGCTCCCTGTCCTGAGATATAATTCAAAATAAAGTCCACGGCAGAATGGGGCTCAGTTAGGCTTTACCTGACTTATGCGGGGCTAGACTCTGAGACATTTCCACCCTTCATGTCATCCCTGATACTGCTCCATTCATACATGCTCTCCAACTTGACCCCAATTAACCCAATTCATTCATTAAGTCTCTGTAAGAAGGAGCACTATTGGTACTAGCCTGCTACTGTACTGTTTCTGACTGCGTTTTCACTGTTTTTCATGTTAACAGTCAGCTGATGTCCAACAAATTTGCTGTTTTGCCATTTTAATGCCTTTTAGAAGCTTTTTCTTATGTTTTAATAAAGTTTGAGTGTTGCTTTTGATGGACATTACATCTAAGAACGTTCCCTTTCATTGCTTCTTTATTTTATCTTTCAATGGGTCATTTCCCCATTTTTAAAATATTCACTTCAGATCCAGCATTTAGAGTCTGTGGCTAGGTAGAGAATCCTATCTTTTAGTCATTGGTTTGATTCCGCTCTCCTCCATGAAGCCAGCTGGGTGCCTTGGGCTAGTTACAACTCTCTTCTGAGTTCTCACAGCCCCATCTACCTCACAGGGTATCTGTTGTGGGGAGGAGAAGAAGAAGAAAGAAGGAGAAGGAAGGAGGAGGAGGAGGGAGGAGGAGGAGAAGGAGGAAGAAGAAGGAGAAAGAGGAAGAGGAAGGAGGAAGAAGGAGAAGGAAGGAGAAGGAGAAGGGAGGAGGAGGAGATTTGGCTTTTCTATCCCACTTTTCTCACCCATTTAAGGGGACTCAAAGCACTGAAAATGCTTTCTCTTCTTTTCCCCACAGAGAACACCCTGTGAAGTAGGTGGGGCTTTGAGAGCTCAGAAGAGTGCTGTGACTAACCCAAGGTCACCCAGCTGGCTTCATGGGGGAGTGAAGAATCAAACCTGGTATTCCCAGTTAAGAGTCCAGCTCCCTAACCACTTGACCAAACTTTGTCAGCCGCTTTGAGTCCCCTTAAACGGATGATAAAAGTGGGGTAGAAAAACCAACTCTTCTTCTTTCCCCCATTAAAACCAGTTAGTTCCAGACCTAACTGGAACTCTTAACAGGCTGCTCTAGGAGCCACCTATTTCTGTGTTGCCAGTGCAGCTAGTGTTTTTTTAATCTACAGAATCATAGATTTTAACCATCAATCTGCTATTGGACCTTCTTTTAGAAAAGTGACTATAAAAGATTTCTTTTTGGCTTGTAACTTGCAATGCCTGTTGGAATTCTTAGCTTAATGCTTGCTTCAGTCATCCTCAGGAAGTACTTCCAGCTTCCCTTTATATATTGTCTTTTCAGCTTACACAGAGAAACATCAAAACCCTCTCTCGTAAATGATATAAAATATGAGGCACTCTCAAATGGGAGTTCCTTTATGATAGAAAGGCACACGGAAAGGCAATGTGAAAGTCACTGTTATGTTACTGAAGTAATTTCCTTATGATGGGCCATGCACAACCTCTTTGAAGTCAGCATGGCTACTTGTACTTGTAATAGCATGCAGGATAGATCCCATTAGTAACAGATCTCACAGACATCATAATGTCTGCTGCACCCCTACTGAAGCCAAATGACAAAACTAATTACAACAGAGTGTAAAAACCTAGTCAACCAAGACGGATTAAGGCGTTTTAGAAATAGTGGGTATGCAATAACATGGAACCATTCCAAATACATCAGTAGATTCTAACTTGTGTTTATGAAAGAGTGATAAACAGACATCAAAGGCAAAATATCTGTAGAACCTTCTTGAGGAAATTTGGGGTTATTTTTAGGGACATGGTAGCTGAACTGGAATCATCTAAACCAACTGTGAAATAAAATTATGGTCCTAACTCAGGTCCTCTGGCAAAGGTTCCCCTTTGATTAAGACCACTATGAACAGAAAAAAATCACAGGTTTTTTTAAAAAATCTTTTGTGGTTTAAAATGACAGCAGTACTTCTGGTGCATATCTGGAATAATGGGTCTGGAATAAGAAATCTGTCCCAAGGCTGGGATAGACCACTCTGAGCTGGAACAATGTCATCTGCATGGCAATGGTCCCAAAGCTCACATGAGCTTGGAAGATCAGGGGTCAATGCACACTTTGGCCCATAGTTGATAACTAGGCAACATTTGGGTAAGCGCATCTGTACTTGCAGGAGGCGTTTACAGCATAAAAATGCTCCCCGCCTGCCCAGAAGTTGCCTAATTATCAACTCGGTGTAGAGCATGAAATTACTCCAACTTACCTGATGGGGTCCAGCCGGTGACCAGCCACACCTCTGCTGGACTGGGAGGTCAACAGAGCTGTTGTGCAAGTGCCCTGGCAGCTCTGCTGATCTTCTGATGCAACAGCGAAGAGCATCAGCATTGTCATGGCGACAACATTGACACACGCAGTCATAGAGGGTTCTGTACACAAGACGGCAGTGCCCT
Organism: Aspidoscelis marmoratus; assembly: GCA_014337955.1. Lineage (NCBI taxonomy): Eukaryota > Metazoa > Chordata > Lepidosauria > Squamata > Teiidae > Aspidoscelis > Aspidoscelis marmoratus. The sequence goes on along the minus strand of MTQE01001134.1, from coordinate 22,192,669 downwards.
GAAAAGTGTTCAATTGCAGGGGTAGGGGGTAAGCTAATGTTTACTGGCATTTTCAAGTGTGAACACTAGTAAACATTAGTTGATTGCATGGGAAGTACAAAAACGCCCCAGGCCTCAGATCCCCTGGGGGATCTCGTTCAGCAGTGCAATTAAATGTGCTGCCAAAATGTGCTATACAGTATGTCTCCATGTTCTAGGCCAAGCTGGTTCTTTGGGCCCCAAATATCCAAAGGAATGCCTTCTCCCAAAGCAACCTGTCCATGCTTTAAGATTTGGAGGGAAGGCCACCACCCTCAGCAGCAAAATAAGTGGGCACCTGGGAGAGGGCCTTCTCATGGTGGCCCCCAGACTATGGAATAGCCTCCCCTTCAAGGTTTGTCAGGTTCCTTCACAGGAAGGCAGTGAAGATGCACCTCTTTGCCCTGGCCTTCAGTTAAAAGGGGACACCCTTTCCCTTCGTACTTGCAGACACTGTTGTGTTATTATATGCTGTTATTGTATTAATATATTTGATTTTAAATGTAGTTACCTGGCCTGAGACCTTTGGGTATAGGGTGGGATAGAAATATGAGTAAGTAAGTAAAGGGCCCTTTGATCTGGATCATGCTCCATCTTGCACATACCAGCTGTGGGTTTCACTTCATCAAATTCCGTATTAATAAGGAATACCAGCGATTGTAAAGAGGCCCTCTGACTACATAGCAAATATGAGCCATATTCTTTAGATCTCCATAAGCGCTGTTAAATGTTTGTTTTTCAGAATACGGATATGCACATGGCTGTGACCATAATTTTTTTTTAAGCATCTCTGAGATGGCTCAGAAATGGGTTGGAGACAGTTCTAAGCTGGGATCATTCACACGCCAGTTTTCCATCCTGCCTTTTATTCTAGGCTAGAAAAGGAGGATCAAAGTGGGAATAAGAACATAAGGACCAGAAGCTGTCTCTGAGGCCCTTCCGATCAGCTTTTTGTTGCTGTTTGTTACATGTGATCACAGCGACAGGCATGACCTCCTCTCACACATAATGTACTGGGGGAGAGCTTTCAGGATATTTTTATCAGTTATATTTCATTGAAAAGTAGGAACCCTGTAAAGCATATTCAGACAGAGTGCCTGTGGCTTTTGCTACTACTGTATGTACCTTATCCTAATTTAAAACAGATTTGCCATGCTTTTGGCAATTATGAAGATGTGGGCTAAGTATATGAGCTGGAAATGACTGTACAAAATGTAAAATTCTAATACTAGACATTCCAGCTAACCCTTTGCAGACAGGAATGTGCATTTGTCTGGGCAAGCTTTGCAGAGCTAAGGGTGCACAGTGCTAACTCATATGTGTCTATTGAATTCACATAATATATTTGAAGATGTTCAAAAGGGAATGGCAAGGGGGAAGCAAAAAGTTCAAATGCACTGCTGGATTGGAAATCACCAAAAAAGAAGTGGGGTGGATTTTTTTAAAGGCCGCTTGTTAGGAATAGAAAGAAACAAAAGATTCTAAAATATGTGTTCCCTAAACATAGCAAAAGGCATATCTAGTTAAAAACGTAAGAAAAAATATAAAAATCTCTCAGTTTAGTGTAAGAACCAAAAGCACAATAATGAGCCTTTTCTGACCATGTTACGAAGGGGGAAAAATTATCATTTCAAAAGTAAAATATATCCTCTCAGGAGGTGAAAAGAGAGAGATGCTTTTACTCTTTTAGCAAAAGGAAAGGATTTCCTTACTGAAATGCTACAGCTAGATTATGGCAATATCCACATAGCAGGGGAAGAAGAGAGACATGGTGCCGCCTTTCCATGGGTCATTCCTAGGTAAATATATTCCTATTGTATCAGATCAATTAAGAAATGGAAGCCTCCAGGCAGGATGTAAAATGCAGGGTCCTTCTGGGGATTGCGCCAAGTGTCCATAGCAATCCTAACCATAGAGCTGGGATACTGGAGAATTCATGTGGAGCTGAGTGTCACATTTGATGTAGGATTTGGTAAAGACAGTCCACTGAGCTTTTTGGGGATGTATAAGCTACTTGTAGTTACAGTTCTCTCCCAGATCCACTGAGCATGGATAAACCTAATGAGAAACCTCTGGGAAACTCCATAGTAGTAGTTAAATTGTTGAGTGGAGCATTAAGTAACTCCATCAGTTGTTTAAGCACCTCCACCTGTTGGCTTCCAATCTGCTCTAGGTTCAGTCTCATGATTCTGTCTTTGGCACATAAGGCCCTAAAGGAGACCAATAGGATCCATATTATGTAAGACCACCTGTAAGATCATGAAGGACCATTCCATGGGCAGTCACCTTTCTTAAATTGGCAATGCACTTTCTAGGCACTGCTGGATGGACCTGCTTGCAGCAAGCAGGTCCCCAGCTGCAGTTTGGCCAGGTGGGGGAGGCTTTCTCCCCTCCCTCCATGGCAGGACCATCTATGACTTTGATACTGGAGGGTGGAGGCTACCTTTCCCTCTTCCCTTGACTCAGAGAAGGAAGAGAGAGAGAGAGTCTTCACACTCTGGTCTATAAATTGCAGCCAATCCTGCTGGGGGGCAAGAAATCCTCTCACACCTATTCAATGGCTGGGGATTCCCTTTTTCCAATTGGACATGTGGCAGTTTCCAGCAACATGTGGAAAGCACACAGCTGCTTTAAGAAAAGTGACTGTTTCTCTCAGTGTGGTCTTCCTTTTGCTGTGCGGAAACTGCCACAATCTAAAAGACACAACACTTTGGAGTGCTACTGTAGTCCTGAAAGCAAACATTGCCATGAGCTGTTCAAAGAGGTCTCAGAGCAATTCAACCAGCTCTGCAGTAGAAGCACCATAATGGGGCTTGTTAACAGCATTGTGGGAGCAATGTGTGGCACCCATGCAAATGCTGTACTCTATCTCCACACTGAATGCACAACGAAGGGGCAGTTTTGTTCATTCCTTATGATGTCATAGCATCCCACAAAACTTGCCAAACCATCCTCATTCCCTTGAATGTATATGTAAACAAACTGACAAACCAAAATGTCTTGCTGCTATATTACGGAGTGAACTAAGCCTTTCTAAGAAGTTGCTCTATTTAATACTTTATTTTACTGCCTGACATCAAATATCAAATTATATGTTTTATAAGAACATTCAGTCATTCAAGCCTAAATTACATTGCTTGAAGTAATTATTTTCTGACCAACATTATTTTCCATGGTGCTTAGTTCCATGAAGTCACATGGGGGTGGGGGATAGATAGTGTATATTTACTATCTGCTGATGACTGAAAATGCATTTTTCTAAACTATATTTTAAAATGAGAATTCACAAATTGCTTCTGATTTAACCAAATCCTGATCATTCCATAATCATTATGTAAGATAATAATATAGATGTGTATACTTTCGTTCCATTAAAGCACAACTTGATTTCAAAAGGCTAATTTTCAGTAATGATGAACAATAACAACAATAACATGACAATGTTTCTGAAAGCTCCTTCACCAAATTGCCACAAGGAAATTCATGAAGATCACTCATAAGCAATAATAGATTAGGAAGGGGGACATGCACAAATGGTTTTTTTGACATTCGATTCATAATGATTCATAATGAATCAAATGTTAGAAAATGCATTTTTGTTCAAACGGATCCTCTTCGAATGTGGCAGGATTCTATCTGATACAAATGTATTAATATGAAATCATACAAATATCCGCTACGTATCTGATATGAATGAATATATATCTAAAATGAAGAAATATGTATCCGATACATAGCCCTTAACAAATCCGTTCTCTGAAAGTGTCAAATCTGACCTGAATCCACTTTTAATCTGCTCTCGATCCACATGGAATGCAATATGAATCCATTGCAGATTTGATTTGTGTACAGATGTCTGAATTCAGATGAAATCATACGAATAACAAATGTTACAAATATTTGTGCACATTCCTAATTAGGAATTAACGATGGTCGTTACGCTTGCAAATGAAATGCAAGCAATTCTCATTGTGGGCATTTCATGCAGTCTACAGACAACCTTGAGCAATTAATTTTAAAGCTGGGGGGCAGGACTGCTCTTTCCCTTGTAAATGCTTTCCAAGCAATGCTGGCCCAGCAGTTATGCCTCACTTACACTGTCAGAAGGGATTTTTAATAATGCTTCCACCTGTGTTTATATTTGTGGATTTTTGTGAGAACTTTGGAGTGATGTCACTCAAACAATAAAGAAGAGCGGCAGGTCCATTAAAGACCCCTTTGGGCGATGTTTGATACTTAGCACAAGCATTATACAGCTATGAAATGACATCTAGTTTGGCTTTCATGATTTGTTACAGAATAAATACTAAAGCACTTAAGAGACAAGATGCTTTAAATCAGCTTGACCTTTCATACTTATTAACATTTCAGAGGCTTTTGTTGTTTATACAAAATTAGATAAATGGTTTGGGACATCTAGTATCCACTTCAGAAGTGAAATGCCTAACCTTGTAAGTGAACAGACAAATGCAGAGAAGCTAGGCAATAATTTATTCTTCCAATGTAGCATCAAATATGTGGTAAACGTGCCTGATGTGTGCCTTGTACAGACAAAAAGAAAAAGAAAACACAGTTGGGATCCTCAGAGAGGCTTCTCATTGTTCCATATATCCATGCTCTTATGTCCAAATCTATTTATTACCTCGTCCCAGACCAGGAGAGGAGTCTAAAGGCCTCTCTGCACTTACTTGTGTACCATTCCAGGAAGAAGATGAAAGAGTTGGCTTTTCTACCCCGCTTTTCTCACCCATTTAAGGGGACTCAAAGCAGCTGACAAAGCTTTCTATTCTTCTCCCAGAAGAGCTTAGAAGAGAGCTGTGACTAGCCCAAGGTCACCCAGCTGGCTTCAAGAGGGAGTGTGGAATCAAATCCAGCCTTCCTAAGAGTCTAGCTCCTTAACCACTAGACCAAGCTGGCTCATTAGTGGTTAAGGCCAGCAGTGACCTTCTCCACACTTGAGCAGTACACAGGAGACCACATACTCCTGCTAGACCCATTTCCTGTTTATTGGATAGAGCATATCCAGAACACTTTCTGCACTTGGCCTTATTCAGGAATATATCTTGGGAGAGGGGTGTATTGATCACATGCTAATGCAGACTATGGGAGGCCTCATCTGGGGTTTGTCATAGTCTGCACTAGCATATGGATAACAGTCCCCTGTTCTGAGATATGTTCCGGAATAAGGCCAAGTGCAGAACAGCCCCAGGTCTAGGCAACCAAAATGGTGGTGGTCAGCATGGGATTCTCCCTGTCCCTAAAACAAAGGTGTGTCATTGTAGTTGCTGACTTGCCAAAGCATTTCTTGAGTTTAGCTTTGAGGGACAGGCGACTAGTGTCTGAGATCATAGGTACGTGAGCTCCTCCTCCACAAAGTGCTTGTGATCACCTATACAGGTTCTAGCAGTATCGTGGATGTCCTGCCTTCTTTCTACTTACAGTTAAACTGAACTCACTTCATGGAAGTACAAAGCAACTGGAGGATTTCTGGAGGGCATCTGCAGAATGTGTAGCCAAAGGGTGTTTTTCCACTGTCACCAGAAGTACCCATTAAGTACCCATTA
>MTQE01001134.1:22174944-22186989 GCA_014337955.1 Aspidoscelis marmoratus | reverse complement strand
GGGTACTTAATGGGTACTTCTAGTGACAGTGGAAAAACACCCAAAGAAGCCTTGTCTGGAAAAAAAGAGCTCACAGATCAGCACATGCTTGTCTTTGGTCTTGGTTTTGAAACAGGGAGGTTGAAGAGAACATAATTGCTTCTTGCATGCAAATGCATGCCATCCTCTGAGATTTTGAAGATGTACTTCAGTAGCAGAGAGAAAAAAGATACCAAAGAGTATAGAAGCAAGTAAACAGTCTTGTTTTCTTCTGCAATTAACTATGAATGGATCAAAAGATGTTCCATCAAACTAAATATCTTTATGAAAGGATGTTATGATTCTGAGAACCTGGTCATGAAAGCTATTTTCTACTAACCATATCAAAGGTCAATGAAAATAGTGTAAAGTGGTTGCCTCTGATCATGATATTTCTCTTATAGGTTGGTGAAGTGAGAAAATCATGTCATCAGTTGATTTCTTCCAAGTCTAAAGCCATACTGCACAGTACCTTCTTCCTGGCACTGACAAATAAACTTTTATTGGTGGCAGAGAACTGCAATGTGTTCGCCCACCTTGGTGATTTCAGATGGTATGCCATCTATTCCTGGAGCTTTCTGACTAGTAAGAGAGTCTATTGCCTTACTTAGTTCATCTGAAGAAGAAAAGTTGGCTTTTACACCCCACTTTTCTCACCCATTTACGGAGACTCAAAGTGGCTGACAAAGATTTCTATTCTTCTCCCCACAACAGAACACCCTGTGGGGTAGGTGGGGCTGTGAGAACTCAGAAGAGAGCTGTAGACTAGCTGAAGGTCACCCAGGTAGGTTTGTGGATGAGTGCAGACTCAAACTGGTAGACCACCAGGAAAAAAAAAATCCAACACTCTAACCACAAGGAATGAGAAGACAAGGCATAAAATTCTTCCCTGACACAAAGTCCCTGATGTTTGCAAACATGGCATCAGCAGTGGTAAGATCCTAATATCAATCAGACCATCTATTTGTTTGCCCAAGTTTGAAATGGCCATACCTATGGATGAATTCAGTGACACAGTTTTGCTTCCAATGGGTTCAAGAGCTTTCTTGGTCCTGTAGTAAATGCTTTGAATATTGTCAGAATCAGCTGACAGCTGGATGTTCTTGGACAGTTTTGTCCAGAACAAGGTCTCATAGTTCACTTGGCAACATTTCATATTTTATGCAGTGAAGTTAGAGGGCTTTTTTGTGGTGGACTCCTCTCCTGAGTCAACAGAGCTGCCTGTTTGACCTCAAATGAGGCCTGTCATTGTCTGCTATCCCAAGATATGTTCCAAAATGAGGCCAAGTGCAGAAAGGCCCCAGATTTCATGACAAGCAAACACAATCCACCTCCTCGGTTTTCATGAAATTTACCAGTTTTGACTGCTGTTGTATCCCAAGAAGCTGTAGCAGCAAGCTGTTATTAGCTAGACATCTCTGCCTGTGTAACTTGCACAAATTGGCCATGGTTTGACACAGATTAGTCAAATAAAATCCTTGATTTGCTATTCCTCAAACAGCAGCCACTGAAATCTGCGGCTACTGCAGGTGTGTTTTGGCAATCAGAGACAATGAATCCCAATGAAATTGAGGAAGTGCTGTGAGTGTGTTTGTCAGGAAGGCTGTAGTCCCGCAACATCTGGTAAACTGCACCATGGGCAGCTGTATTTAGACTAGGATAAGCTATTGGGAGTCATTAATTCCCAAAGAACAGTTCTGTTCTTTTCAGTTAGGATTGCTATCTGCAAAACAGATAGGACTCCTTCATGTTTAATTGTTGTATGATGACCAAATGTCTGTATGGGTCTTCAGTGTGCCTGTAAAGACAACAGAGTTTTGGCTTCTATTGCCTATGTGATTGCCACCCTTTAGAGACTATGGCAGCTTCCACTTAGTCTGCTGGACCATTCTAGCTGTGGCTGAGAAATGCTGGTTCTACATCAGTCTGTATGAGCCTGTCAAATGGGACAATCCCCAGCAGAAAAACTTGCTGAGCAGAACAAGTGGCCCTCCAGGGATTCTCAGGTAAGCCTTTCTAGTCACCATGATGTGGAGTGTGTCAGGTGGTAACTGACACCTGAGCTAGTTTGGCCTAGTGGCTAGGGAGCCAGTCTCTTATCTGGGAATACCGGGTTTGATTCTGCTCTCCCCCATAAAGCCAGCTGGGTGACCTTGGGGTGAGTCACAGCTCTCTTCTGACCTCTCGCAGCCCCACCTACCTCACAAGGTGTTCTGTTGTGGGGAAAAGAACAGGAGGTTTGTCAGCCCCTTTGAGTCCCCTTAATGGGTGAAAAAAGCAAGACAGAAATTTCTAGGGCCATTTCTGGGCATGTCAAAAAATTCCCCTTGGCTTGTAGCTTTGGAGGCTGTGGAACTCTCAGCCTCTTAAGGTAGACTTGGACTATCACCTGTCTGGCGATGGCTGTCAGCACACTCTGCACTGTGTGCCAAGGTTTGTGGTGTGAAAGTTATGACCCTACATTTTATCCACTGATGAACTGAAAAGACATTAATTTTTTGGATGTTGTATCTGCTTATTTCTGAAAAGTGGGTATAAACCTTTAAAAAAATAAATATGTTTGGTGTACTTAAGCGGCAGTCTATGTATTATATCGCCATCTACTGATTGTGCCTTAAACATCTGTGAAGGAAGCGAAGCACAAAAGTGAAGGACCATTAGTTGTAATTTTAAAAATGTGAACAGGGGAAAATAATTTGGGGGTGTCTCCTGGAATATTTTTAGCTGAAGAATAAAAAAGTGGGCCCAGGAGTTTTGTTTTTAAAGAAGATTGGCTGGCTGGTGGAGAAAGCTCTTTGCCTGCATCATAAACTCCTGCCAAGCGTTTATTAAGGAGAAGCAGTTTAAAAAAATAAATAGGAATCGCCATTTGGAAACTATTGTAAGAGATTATGATAATATCAGAAGGGAGAAGGTATTTGATTTGTAAACCACAGGAGCTACAGTCAAGAATATTACTGTACATTTTTCTCTTTGTTTTCTGTTATTATTCTGTTAGTCACAGTAAGTAGAGGGATTTATTTTTCACTACAGCCCTTGGCATACAGTAGCTGTTCAGCTAACAACTGGCATCTGCTCCCTACATGACTTGCCCAAAAGATGACCTATAGACTAAACAGAGAATTTTGGAATGTGGGACTGTTGTTATGCTTAGACAAATCAAAAGAATCCAAGGTTGGCGTGGGGGTGTCGTGACTTCAATGGGAAGCTACTTTCCTGCTTTTGCTAAATTTCATTTCCTGTTTATTGCTGTAACTTCATTTGCAAGCAACCATTTTAATTTCTTTTCATTTGCATAACAAGCGGCTATAAGCAGGCACCCTATTGCACCTCCATAGCCCACTGGGGGAGGGAAGGGAATAGATTTGATGAAACAAAATAAACAAGTGTATATGTAATATTTATTTTTTTAAAAAAAGTGGGTGGTTTTTTTCCTCCTCTTACAACTTATCTGGTAATTGAGGACTGTGGCTTACTCTAGGACAAAAACTCTTGGCCAGTAAGACTATTTGGAATAATAATATGATTGCATGGGGCTTAGGACAGTCCTGCATGTCTGTGTAAGCAAACAAAATTCTTTGCTGCAGCTTTTTCCCCATGTGGGGCTATCAGAGGTGTTGAGTGAAGCAAAATTGGCATGACAAGAGAGAAAAAGGGCTTCTCCACTGACCAGTATACAGGAATAGCAAATGTATAAGGAGCCTCCCTTGTGCATGTTGGTGTGGTCTTCTACTGAAAGGCCATAAGGGAAAATGGGTATCTTGAAAAAACAAAACCTTTTACTGTGAAGTTTCTAATACAAGTCTGCATGTTACTGGAACAGAGTCATTTGCTTCCAAGTAGCTCAAAAATTATCTCAGTTATGTATTTTGGAAATCTTCCTTAAACGTAGAAAATTACATATTAAAGGTAATTGTATTCTTCCACTTACGATAAGCCTACTCTCTCTATATTAAACACAGCTGATTATAAAACTGTTCTCTCCACTACATCTATATATCCAAGGAATATATCCAAAATATATAAAATATTAATAAAACATTGATTGCAATATCCTGATAAAATGAGTTCAAGACGTTCAAGGGATTACAGAGGAGGAGACATGGCAGACAACCACAAAAGCAATTTGTAATCTACCAAACTATCCAAAATTTAGGCATTTGTTCTTAAAAATCATTTACAGATGGCTCCTGGATTCATCGCTGTGACTTGAGACCCATGTGGACCCACTGTCTCCATCTGGTCCACCAACTTAAGCCTTACTTGCATGGATCTAACTTGACCACAGTGATCCACTCTCTGGTAACCTCCAGATTAGACTACTGTAATGCACTCTACATGGGGCTACCTTTGAAAATGGTCTGGAGGTTGGAATTGGTGCAGAATGCAGTAACTCGTCTGCTGACCAGAGACTCAGGCTGAATCCGCATCACACCATTCCTGCAGGACATGCACTGGTTATCTATTCACTACTGAACCCAATTCAAGGTGTTGACACTAACACTAGCTCTAAGCATCTTGGGTCCTGGGTATCTGAAGGAATGCTTTTTCCCATATAGTCCGGCCTGTGCAGTGAGATTTCAAGGAGAAAATGTTCTTGTAGTTCTTTCTCTTTCAGAGGTACAAGGCATAGCAGGGGTGTGTGTGTACTCAGTGGCAACCCCCAGACACTGGAACAGCCTCCCACTTGAGGTTTGCCAGGTGCCTACACCATATAGTTTTCAGTGCCTAGTTAAAACATATCTTTTCACCTAGGCTTTTGGCATTAAAATAGATTCCTTAGGGTGCTGCCCTGTTAGGGAGGGTGGGTGGGAATGAGTACGGGGTGGGGGTGAGAGGGAGGGAGGGAGGGGGAGAGTTACATTTTTAATTACGTTTTAATATTTGATATGTCTTATTCTTATTGTAACCTGCCCTGGGACCATTGGGTGAAGGACGGGATATAAATTTCTTAAATAAAATTAATAAAACCCCAACTTAAACAACAAAGTTAGGAGATAGAGATCTTACTGCACTTATTTGCTCCTAGCTGGGAATAGCTGGGCCGACTGATTCTGACCACAGGGAGGCATGGGCAGGATCAGCGCTGTCTGCCCCAGCAGCACTGATCCATATTGGCTGATGCTGTAAGTCTTGAAGCTAACATGAGCTCCTGGCTCCACCCTCATGCCTACAAGGGCTAGGAACAAACATTTCTGAAAGGTATCCCTGGTAATCCCAAACACAGAAGAGATACCTTCTGCATGTTTCCCAAGTTCTGGATCAGGACCACTGATCTGCTGGTAGATCCAGATTAAAGGCCTTCTTCATCTGGGTGGGGCTCCATCTGAAGCAGATAGACCTGTATCAGCAGGGGTGTTGCTTCCTAGATCTGCATTAACAAATGGATCTGAAGGCCTGTGTGTGTACTACATAGGCACTTAATCTGCATTAAGAGTCTGTGCAGAAAGGACCAGGTTTTCTTCTAAATGTTGGCGACATTTCTGCAAGAAATTTACATACCTGTGTGATAAGGAATTGTACTGAAGTTAAGCAGCTATGGGAAAATGACACAGAATGAAATTCTGAGATTAACATGAATTTATCAGAAAATTGACCCAAAGATGGTATTATATTATTGTGAAATAGCAAACAGTAAAAACAGATAATTTAACTTTTTAACAATTACAATTTGATTGTGAGCCATTAGAAAACAAAGCAGGAATGGGGATTTGAAGTCTGTGGGAGGGTAATATCTATGGAATGCAAAACATTTATTAAAAATGTATATATTAAGGACAAATGTATTTAGAGGTAAGTGGGAAATGGTGATATTCAAAAGGCAGTAGAATGAGAGGAAAACTAGCATTTCTTTCTCCTACAAACATGATAGATCCTGAAACAAGTTCCCACAAGTTTGTTCATAAACCTATCTGAGGAAAATCACTTTGAGGTAGAATGTCTCTCGGGGCTTACAGTATATCACCAGATCCTTTTTAAATAAACATAAGAAATGATAAACAGTAGAATGGGAAAGACAAGAAAACACTACAAGAAAATCTGAGATGTCAAGAGAATATTTCGTGCAGAAATAGGCATGGCAAAAGAGAAGAATGGTATGGACCTTACAGAATCTCTGACAAACTTTTTGGAGAGTGAAGTCAAATGGGTTTTAGAAACCATTGCCAACAACAAGGCTGACTGAGGTGATGGGATCATTAGCTGAATTATGGAGAAGGAAGTTCTAGAAAAAAAACATTTACTTTTGCTTCACTGGCTATGCAAAAGCCTTTGATTTTATGTGTCACAATTAATTGTGCCAGTTCTTAAAAGAGACTCTCTCCTGAGGACTCTGTATGGGTGTGTCCAAACTGGGGGATACTGCACATTCTGATGCACGGTTGGTGCATGGGTGGCACACCTGACACCTGATACGTCATAGCAGTGGCGCATTTTGTTGCTGCTACTGCGGATTTACCTGCTGCAGAACAATCAACACTCACTTTGCTGTATCAGGTAATTTCAGAGTTTCCTCCGTCCTGTTCAGATGGCAAGAAACAGCCATCCGTTGGCTGCCCAATCCCACATGATGCGTGCCTCACCACAAGTGCCACAGAAGTCTCACAGCTGCTGAGGAGGAAGCTTTGGACTTCCGTTCCGAGTGGGAACAATACTTTGTGACTTCACAGCCAGGTAAGCTGTGAATTTACTAACAACTGCAGATTTTTATCTGCTAGCCTGGAAGGGACCTATGTGGGCTGAGAAGGAAGAGCTAGAACTGAACTGGAAACAACTTAGTGATTCAAGATTAGGAAAGGTGTACAACAAGGGTGTCTAATCTTTTGGCATCTCTAGGCCACACTGGGAGCAGAAGAAGAGTTGTCTTAGGGTACAGATTAAAAACAGAAACACTAACGAAAACTGATGAGCAAAAAAAGTATGTGGATGATTTCACAATGTAAGTAAATTTACAATTTTGTGTTGGGTTGCATTCATAGCCACCCTGGGCTGCATGCGGCCCACTGTCCGCAGGTTGAACACCACTGATATATAATAAGGCTATATATCATCACAATATGTATTTAACTTATGCAGAGTACATCATGCAAAATGCCAGGCTGGATGAATTAAAAGCTGGAATTAAGATTGTTGGTAGAAATATCAACAATTTGAGATACGCAAACAATACCACACTGATGGCAGAAAGAATTAAGATGCCTCTTGAGGAAGGTGAAAGAGTTGAGTGCAAAAGCTGGGTTGAAATTCAACATTTAAATTAAGATTATGGCATCTGGTCCCATCACTTCCTGTCAAACAGAGGGAGAAGAAATGGAAGCAGTGACAGATTTTATTTTCTTGGGCTCAAAGATCACTTCAGAGAGTGACTGCAGACATGAAATTAAAAGATTTTGGAGGAAAGTTTCATAATTATGGACAGCATATTAAAATACAGAAACATCACCTTGCTGTCAAAGGTCTGAATTGCCAAAGTTATGGTTTTCCCAGTTGTAGTATATGGTTGTGAGAGTTGAAGAATTTGATGCTTTTGAACTGTGGTGTTGGATAAGACTTTGAACAATCTCTTGGACTGCAAGGAGACAAAAGCAGCCAATTCCAAAGGAAACCAACCCTGCTGAAGCTCAGGTACTTTGACCACATAATGAGAAGACAGGACTCATTGGAAAAGACCCTGATGCTGGGAAAAGCTTGAAGTCAAAAGGAAAAGGTGACAGCAGCAGATGAGCGAGTGTCATGGAAGTCATAAACATGAGGTTGGGCAAAGTCTGGAAGATAGTAGAGGAGAGAAGGATCCATGGGATCGTGAGGAGTTTGATATGACTTAACTAAAGGACAACACCAGCTCATTGCTATACCTTAGAGCTTCTTCTCCCCCTGCCTTGTCAGAATGGTCTCCTAAGGCTTCCCTGAAATGATTTAGCATTACCAACTATGTACTTGTTAAAGATTGAAAAATGATTAAAGATCAAGAACGTATTTTCCATCCTCTCTTTCTCTCTGTGCTGGCCATTCATGAGAATGTCATAACACAGAGTTTCCCACCGCTCTGAGTGCTTATCTGCTTCTTCCCACCTGCCTCTACTTTTTTTAACTTTAGGAACACCACTAAAATCAAGTGTGCCTCTCCTATGGGAAAGCTGACAAGAGATCAGGATATTATTAAGACCTCTGCAACCTATTATCACACCCTGCTTTCTAAAAAGTCATGGCCCTATTAAAGTACCCAGATGGTAGATGTAAATTGCTGCGTTAGACCAACCCTGAAGGATTAGACCTAAGATTTATCTGTCCCAACATCCTGTTTCCCACAGGGGCCAGCCTCATGCCTATGCCTGCAACCAAAACAGTTTTTCCACAAAGGAGTCTTCCCCCTTGTAAGAGTTATTGACCGCATCCCCATTACAAGCTTATTTCGATTTCAAACCGTTTTCAATCCTCGCAGACCCCATGTCAGTTTGGCTTAGCATGCTTTCTGCGTGTTAAATCACCCCAAAGTGTTGTAAATGTTAACCCTCATTTCAACAGGTTTCACTCCGGATTGTGCGCTTGATACGTGTTACATTTTTTTACTGTGGGGACCCTACTGTTTTAACGAATGAGAATCCATGTTTAGGGTTTCCCTCTCCCAATAGCTTGCTTCCAAAGACAGTGATTTCATTGTAAAAATCCAACTGTCACAGCAGCCACTACACTGTAGCAATGCAGGCACTTCACACCTGATAACATTGTTGCAATTTTGTGCAATTCTAGCTCTTTGGAGTTCTGACCTCTAAAGGGGAAAGGAAACCAGGGCAGGTTCTGGAAGATGTGTGAATGTTTAAAGCCCCCTTGCTTGAGTTGCTGCTGCTGCTGCTGTGTGCCCTGGGCAATGGGGAGAATCGCTGGCTGCCCCCTGCCGGTTTTCCTCCATCCAGGCAAGCGGCAGCCACCCAGCCAGGCTTGCTGAAGGGGTCCGTTATGGGTGGCACATTCATGCCAGGAGGAAGAGGGCAGGGCATCCCTGAAAAGTGGCTTTTAAAAAGTAGCCACTTGAGTCATGTATGCCACGTACGATCCTCAGAATCCGGATCGAACGTGATTAAGTTTAAAGTAATGGGAACAGGCAAATTTGCGTTTGCATCCGGTTCTATTATTTCGGTTTAGGGAAAACGAATTAAGCTTATAATAGGGATGCGGCCCTACTATTCTTGCCTTTGTGTCTTCTTCAAAGACACAACCTCTCTTTATACAGAGTTTGCATCCAGGCATAACATGTGGCTGAACTGATTAGAGGGAGAGAGGGAATTCTTTTCAAAGGCTCCTTGGCCTGTTCTTGGTGATCCAGTTGGGTCTTGTGGTTAAAGTGCTGGACTCATAACTCATAGTCACTAGGATTGAGTCTGCTCTCCTCCATGAAGCCAGCTGGGTGACCTTCAACTAGTCATTGTGAGAGGAAGTAATAAGTGCAAATAATGATGCAGTTAAATGTATGCTTGATCACAGCTTCTAATATTTGTTGCATTTATTTTGTGCCTGTGGAAAAAATAAGTCTGAACTTGTTTTTTTCATTTATTTTTATTCCTTGCAGCATTAATTCAAAAAGTCATTCAATCATCTTGTCAGAAT
The DNA here is from genome assembly GCA_014337955.1 of Aspidoscelis marmoratus. Lineage (NCBI taxonomy): Eukaryota > Metazoa > Chordata > Lepidosauria > Squamata > Teiidae > Aspidoscelis > Aspidoscelis marmoratus. The sequence goes on along the minus strand of MTQE01001134.1, from coordinate 22,177,368 downwards.
GAAACATCTGTGGTTTCACAGGATTGTATTCGGGTTGTATTGCTTTTATCCTTGGAGTCGATATAATTATGCAATAAAATAATCACACTTGCTCTTTGGATAAATAAAATTGTTTTACTAAGGCAGTAAAAATGGTTGAAGTTTAGGAGCACATTTACCAATGTACTTTACGTTTTAATGGTTTATGGCACAAAGTGATTTCAGTAGTTCGTGCCTTGCTATGCAACCAAAAGAGTTTCAGATGTGTTGCGGGATGGAGCTGATTCTGCATGGTGGTGGAGCATCCCCTCTTCTGGTCTTGAGTCCCTGATTCTGCATGGTGGTGGAGCATCCCCTTTTCTGGTCTTGAGTCCCTGATTCTGCATGGTGGTGGAGCATCCCCTCTTCTGGTCTTGAGTCCCTGCTCCAGCCTAAGAGCAGGGAGTTGTGGCTTTGGAAGCCCTCCCACCTCTCAGACCTTTCCTACATCAAAGCCAGGGAATGACAAGGCCATTAAGGGATAAACAAGGGAGGAGACGCACTTTGGCTATAGTGTGAAGAGGCCTCTAGAAGAACTTGAAACTAACAGGATATTTAATAGGGGAAAATGCAAAGTCTACATCTTTGTAAGAAAAATGATAAAAATGAATAAACTAGAGCAAGTCCAAAGGAAGGCTATCAAAATGGTTAATGGTCTGGAAACTATGCCCCTATGAGGAAAGGTTGAAGGATCTAGGAACGTTTGGCCAACAGAAGAGAAGACTGAGGGGAGACATGATCACAGTCTTCAAGTATCTGAAGGGCTGTCACAGTGCAGAGGGATTGTCCCTATTCTCACTTACACAAGATGGGAGGACTAGAAAGAATGGGATGAAACTTCAAGGGAGTCAATACAGATTGGATAGTAGGAAAAACTTCCTGACAGTGAGGGCAATCAGTCAGTGGGATAGGTTGCCATGGGAGGTAGTGAGTTCTCCTTCGCTGGAGGTCTTCAAGCAGAGGCTGGACCTACTACATCTGTCTGGGATGGTTTAAGAAATCCTGCATTGAGCAGTGGGCTGGACTTGATGATGCTAGAGGTTCCATCTCTATGATTCTATGATGAATTGCCCTGGAGCTCAACCATTATCTGCACATTCCAAAACAGAGCCAGGCAGAAGGTGCAGCAGATAAGTCACTTCTGCTGACATAGACTACACAGACAGTGGGAGCAGGACCGAAACATGTAATGTAACCCTGGCCATGTGAGGCTTTTCCTACTCTAAAAAAAGTTCACTTCTGAATGTGATTACTGTCCTCTGGAGCTTGCTAGGAACACAACAGGTGCAGTAACTGCACCTGTCCTTCCACATAAGCTTTCTGCATTATGTAGGCACAGCCAAAGGTATACCTCCCTTTTATTTCCTCTGCCAACTCTGGAACTGCGTAGAGTGATATTTTTTCTGTTGATAGCTTTGGTAGGCTTAGTAGAGATACACAAGAATTTTTGTTAAATTAAATTCAGTGAATTTGATTAGTTGGTCTGAAATTCAATTAATTGCATCCAACATGAACAGACTTTTAATGCTAACATGTGGCTTGCCTTGATGTTTGAGAACTGTCAGGAATGAGCACATAACAGTCTGCAGAATCATGTCCTGTGATCCAAGCAAAGCATCCAAAAGAATCTGGATTGGAATCCCTGGGCACATGACTGTATTACAGTATGCAAAGTGATGAGGTAGGATACAGATGTGAATGAATGAACAAGCAAATAGGTATCACACCTTTACATATTCATTGGATGCACATTAAAATATATAGTCATATTGTTTTGCCCCCAAACTAGGGATGTGCACAGATATTCAAAACATTTGAAATTAATTCGGACATTCAAATTCAGATCAAATGTCTCTAAATTTGAATTTAACATTCAAATGAATATTTGAATCTTTTGAATAATTCATACGAATAATTCGGACATTTGAATTTGTACAGATACGTACGCATTACATATGTATCTGTACACATCTTATTCATATCATACGCATTTGTACAGATACGTACGGGGGGAAATGGGATGCATAAGGGATAAAAACGGGATGTGTACAGATGTGTACGGACACATTCTAATGTTGTCAACATTTGTATCTTCAAATACGAATTGAAAATTCATATGAACAGATTCAAATGTATTCAGTTCAATTCAAGTGTGAATACATTCAAATTTTAAACATTTGAATTGATTTGAATCTCCGGATATTCTATTTGAATTGAATTGAATCCCAAAAATTGCATTCGTGCACATCTCTACCCCAAACTAAAACAATAGAAAGCAAATAATAACATAATATATAACATGATTTGTAAGATATTTGCATGTGTGTTTTAATTGGGATAAAATATAAAATGGTCAATAAACCTAATAATAATAATAATAATAATAATAATAATAATAATAATAAT
>MTQE01001134.1:22140075-22164494 GCA_014337955.1 Aspidoscelis marmoratus | reverse complement strand
TTAATGGGTACGAAATGCCATTTTTGTACCCATTAATGGGTACTTAATGGTTACTTCAAGTGACAGTGGAAAAACACCCCATATCTGATATGAATAGATACCTATCTGATGTGAATAGATACGTTATCATGATATGAATATATATGTATCTGATACAAATAGATATGTATCTAATACATTAACAAATGTCCTAATTATTTGTACAAATGTCTGAAAACATTCATATTTGTTTTAATGTTAACATACGAATATCATAACATTTGATTCGTGTTCGAATGTCGGAATTCGGCCGAATGTCAAATGTTACAAATATTTGTGCACATCCCTAATGTTTCTTAATATGCAAATATGGTAGCAGAAAGCTTATTTGGGTATGACTATTCTTTTCTTTTCTTGCCATCCCTCAACGTGAGAAATGACCTGGATGCTTTCTATCATGAGGCATCTCTGCACAAGGCGCAAGATCTGAATCACAGTGGATCAAAGACAGCATCCAGACAGCATTTACTTAATCCACATTATTTTGGATAATCTGGAATAAAGCAAGGATGTTTCAGAATAAAATGTGTCTGGGTATGGAAATAATGTGGGTTAAGTAAGTGCTGTCTGGATAAAAAAATATTCTGGATTATCTATGCTTTATTCCAATTATTCAAATAATGTGGATTAAGTAAAGTGTTGTCTGGATGAAGTTTATAACTTTTCATAGGTTGGAGTACTTGATCTTGACCATGGAGGTGAGGAATGTGCTTATTACAAGCCCCCTCTGCTGTCATCCACACTAATATCAAAGCAGGGGAGATGCCCAAAGTAGCCCTCTGTCTAAAAAGTGGCTTTTCTGATCTCTAGAACTCTTCAGTCCGTCAAGTTAACATTATATTCCTACCAGATCACTGTTTGTTTCCTATTTCTTAAGGTTTTGTTTCATTTTTTATTTCTTCCTGCTTTTCCTCACTGCTGAATAAGTATTCAGTACAGCTTTCATTTTTACAGAGCAGGTACAAAACTGATCCTTAGCAAAGAGAAACAGATACCCACAAAATCTGACGCCCTCGGTTTTCCAGAGCACATTCACGATACAATACAAAGGTGTTAAATTGGATTAACTCTCTTCAACTTGAGTAGCTTCTTTTTCTCGCGAGGTTGCATGTGATCCGTCAGCGCTTTTCCTGATCGTTTTAACCCTCCATGTCACATCTTATTCCTTTAAGGGACCTTAATCCATTCATTTTGCTCTTTTTGTTTCCAGACCCATACTACCTCCAGTTTATTATTCTTTTTCCAGCAAGAAGGAAGGAAAGAATTTGATGGATTAAATGTTCCATGGAAAAATATTTTCCTATGCTTCAGAGTGCTGAGTTTCTATATGCTACTCTATCTCTAAAGTTTTTTCAGACTTTTATTGGACCCATACAGGGTCCCACTGCCTCAGCATCATTACTAATGTATGAATATTTTATTCTCCCACCCAAGCCCCCGCCTGTGGAATGCACATTTTCTGTGGTTGCCTCCCAGTGCATGCTTGAACATTTTTCTGTTATAGCTATCCAATGAGCATTAGCAGCCTGCGTCTGAAATATATGAGTGTTTAAGAAATACATTTGCAAATTATTAAGAGATCTGCTTTTCTTCAGATCTTGTTAATACCTTGATAAGCTAGCTATGTGCTGAAGTGTCGTATCTTTGGCCAATGGCAATTCTTTGTTTTGACACTTTTTGTTCACTTAGTGATCCCTTGTCTAATCTAATCTTGGTCCCATATTTATTTATAGTATTTATTATTCATTATTTGCTCAGAAAAAAGAAAGCACGACAGAATTCCTTTAGTTGGATCTGCAGACATTACAAACTTTGCAACAATATTCAGATAAAGATATCCTGCATTAACCATCCCACAGTTCCAAACGTATCAAGCTCATGGCTTCATGATCTTTGGGAAGTTTCCCATAAAGAACATGCCATCAATTTCAACATGCTGTGATCTACACAGAATGACGCTGTTTTGCTTAGGTTTTGTAATGTGGTCTGTGAATTAAACACTGCAGCTTCGTTTAGCTGTCTTGCTTGTGCTGGAACTTCTTCTATAAGCTTAGCTGGCTATTCTAGAATATCCGTGTTCGATTCCAAAATATTCAAATATAGCAAAATAAGTAAGCGGTGTCTGGATGCAGCCATAAACAATGCTGCATGACATTTGGGTGTGCTGCCACCTTGGCTGTTTTATGACTCTACCCACATGTAGTCCTCCTTGAGGGCTGTTTGCAACCATATGGAAAGGGAGGCTGTTTTTGCACTTTAGACCCCATTTAGACCCCATTAGGAACCCAATAGGTACCAATCAGGAAGTCCCTGTCTCCACGCAGTACCCATTTAAAACCCCATTAGGGCCCCACGCCATGAGGGGTGTAGAAATTCAGATTTAATGGATCATTTGGGCCCTAAAATCCGGATTTCCTACGGATTCCTTTAAAGGTGTCCACAATCTGGTCTTCAGGCATGAAGACTGGATTAAAGGACACACATCCACATAACTTACCTGCTGATGGGGTTCAGGGGTGGGGCCAGCAGGAGCAGACCTGTGCACGCAGGTGGCGCCAGCAGATCACAACCAGCCAGTGGCTGCCTGCTTTGGCTGGTGGGCACAATCCCCCCCCCATCAAAGTGCCTGCCAGCTCTACCACCCACCCTGATGCCCCATCGATGAAGCAGCTCTGCTTCTGCACCTGCATTCAGGGCTACAGAGGCGTGCACAGCCTCTATAGCTGTTTATGGAGTCCAGCACAGGCTTCATAGTGTGCTGCATAAGCAGCTATAAACTGTGCCTCTCTGCCCCACCCTCTGTCAGTGGGAGGACACTGTGATTGACGGTGATACTGGCCAATTGTGGCTTGCCACCAGTGGCCCTTCTAGCTCTGGTGAAATAGAGTGTTGGAATGGGCACTACGGTGTCTGCACTGTGTCCCTCTTAGCACCCATTGCAATCAGGTGCTAGTGGGTCCGTGCGGACGTATGGGATCCTCTTCTAGATCTGGATCTTTGATGGGCAGTGCAAAAACGGGGCTTGTCAGCAAGGTGTGAGAGATCCTCAGACAAACATCTGTTTCAAACCCCTGCAGGAGGCTTCAGCAAGCAGAACTCTCTTCCAGAAGTCAAATGACCTTGCTTGATATGCTGTGAAGTTCCAATCTTCTGGGATTTTGACTGGCATGGATTTCAGGTGACTAGGAATCAGATGTGCTCATGCTGTCCTGACTGTCAGGGCACCATCAGAGCAGGTAATCCCACTCTGTTGGTTACCCTGACAATTATTGGGGTGGATGGCCGATTCACCTGGCAGTTGCCCAATTGCCCATCCCACCCCTGGTCAGCCTCAGGACATTGTACAGATTGTGCCTTTGTTTTAAAAAGTGCAACCCTGTGATAAAGAAAAGGAGCCAGAGCTGGCCAAACTATGGACTACCAGAACCTGCCAAACAGTTCCCAACATTCTGAGCAGTTGGCTAGATTGGCAGAAGCTCTTGGGAACTGTAGTTCAGCAACATCTGGAGTCCCACAGTTTGGGCAGCTTCAGTTCACTAACTAATGGCCCACTCATACAAGTGGACTTGTTTGAAAATATTCTATAGCATCTGTTTCTCCTACATCTTAAATATGTTCAATAAAGAGCATCTGAGAGATGTTTCAGAGCACTGTGGAAAGCAAGTATTTGTGGAAGGATGAATGCTGAGGTAGTAAAGGCTCCAGAGACAGGCTTGGACAAGCAGAACTGTCAATCGTTAGCCAAATTGCTGTAGGTCCCAAGGAACCTAGTAAAACTGTTAACACACATAGCTGTGTGTATAGCAATTAACAATATTGCAATGGGGTCCAGATCTGCAAAATCATGTCATTTTGTACCATTCTGAGAATTTCTTTCTTTTTTTTAAAGGGCAGCTGTTGCACATGCTCTGAAGGGTCATTATCGTTCTGGATATCCTTTTTAAAAGAAATCTATACGCCAATGTGTGGTTGAAAGATACTTCTGCAAGACACCTGGGTATTAGCTAACCACAACCTGGGAGGACAATTAACACAGCTGGTTTCTAGTACTGGCCAAAATTCTATATGATGGAACAGTTGAAAGTAACAATAGACCTGTATGTGTAAGCCAGAGAGGGTGTAGCCAACACTGTAAATAATCTGCAATATATATCATTTATATGCAGCCAGAAGGTTCCTGGAAACAGGCACCTAGCCAATGGAAAAATTTGCTTCTCTGACAAAATGTTGCCCATCTTTAATTTTTTGCTTTAAATGAATTTGTATAATCATTAGATTATATAATCCAGAGCATTGTTTAAGCCAAACTCCAGTTTCCAATAGCTTGGTCAAATTCAGTTACTATTAAGTGTCCAGTATGTGTTATAGTCTTTACTGGGGGTACTATTTGAAGGAAGAAGATCTCAGTCATGTTTAAAATTTATTTTGGGCAAAGTCCATAGAGAAATTGCAGAATGTGGATATATAGAAGCTCCCATAATGCCATCTATCATTCTATCTGTCCGTTCATTCTTTTACTGTAGAATTTCTAATAACATTCACCATCGCGTCAGGACGTTCTACAGAATAAGTAGAACAATAGAACAGAATATGATGATGATGATGATGATGATGATGATGATGATGATGATGATGATGATGATGATGATGATGATAGAAGAAGAAGACGAAAGGCGTACAGACACAAATAACCTCAAATGTCCAAAAGCCCTGAGTAGAGACCTGCCCAAGTATTGAGAACACAAGAAGAGCGACTTTGTAGTTCCCTGTCTCTCAGAGATGCAAAAGGCAGTGGCGTGAAAAAGGGCCTTTTATATAGTGGCCCCTAGACAATGGAACATGCATTTTATCATTCTCAATGCTAGCCTTTGATGTTTAGTGTCCCTTGAGTGTCATCCTGCCAGGGCGGATTGATTCTATTCTAAATATATTTGAGGTTGTTTTATATATTTTATCCCTTATTGTTGTGACCCATCCTGGAATCTTCAGGTAAAAGGTGAGATATAAATTCTTTAAAAAATAAATAAATAAAATGGACTGTTAATAGTATAACAGGCATGTTAATTTGCAGCACTAGGGACTGGGGGAACTGACTTTGTTCTGATTCTTTAATTTTGGCTTAACATTGACTTCATGGTTTAAATTTGAAAAAAAAATGGCAAGATTGCCTGCTGCTTGGGCAAACTCATCTGCAGGGTTTGAAGGCAACCCAAGAGTGGCCCTTTCAGCACTTACTTGTTAATCTGGATCAAGGAGCTGCTAAGAACACATTTTCTGAATGGAAGTAGAGTAGATCTGACGCCTATTCACACTTGCATACCAGAGGCCTAAGTGTGAATAGGCCTCTGGATCAGAACTGTGCTAATGGCTTACTAATTTGGATTACTGGTAGGATCTACATCTGTGCTAGCACTCTTTAGCACACATTTGCTGTTCTAAAGACCACCCAACACAGATACCTCTACCTGTGATTGATCTGGATCTAGCTAATACAGATTCTGGCTCATACAGATTAAGTGACGTACATGCAGAAAGGGCCAGTGTTTGAACAAGAAAATTCTTAGACCTTCTAAAGTGAGTCGATGCGCCTTTAAGTGGCCCTTGAGTCTAGATTAATAGGGCTTTAAAAATAATAATAACAGGAATATCTTGTTCTGGCTGAAAATTGTTCTGAGTGATCACTCTTGATAAGAGCAATGGTATTTCTTAAGAAGAGAAAGCCTCTTTACATCTGTGCTTTGCCTTGTTGCTGGATGCTAACCACACACAAAGGATCAGCTCACATAAAAGCAGAATGAGTAATGGGACAGATTTGCAAGGCCATATAGCAAAGACAGAACCACCCATCTACTAGATTTTCTCACACTGACTTTAAAATCAGGCTAGCAGTAGTACATCCAAGCATTGTCTGTACCTGTAGAGCCCATGGAAGCAGTGCCAAGACTGTGGCTGTGACTAGAAAGAGTTAAAATAAATATATCTGAGTTGGTTCAGAGACAGCTTAGAGGTGAAATTGTTCACATACTAGTCTGGCCCTCGCTCTTCTGCTAAACAATCTGTGCTAGAAAATGTGGATCAGGGAATGCTTGAGAACATGACAGCTACACAATGCTGTCTCTGAGGGGGCTTCCACATTTGCCGCTGAGAAACAGTTCAAAGAAGAGCCGTTTCTTGGTGATCCAACCTCCCGAGGATCCGTCTTTATTTTGGACGGATCCTCAGAGGCCGCGCGCATCTGCACACACACAGGAAGGCCGGATCGGGTGGCTGGATCTCCTGGGTGCTACGCAGAAGCCACAGCACCCATTCCAAAGGGCATCCAGCCTCCCGTGATGCCGACGCTGGCCCCGGAGCCGCAGGACTGGAGCATGCAGCTACCAGTCACCACATGTTTCCAGCGGCATGCAGGGGAGGGGTGAAGGAGGCAAACCAGCCTCCTTTTGCCCTCCCCAAGATGGTGGCTGCAAGGACATCCATCCCTTTACCTGGCCATGTGCAGAAGTGTCCTGCTTCCACATGGATCCAGGCAAAGGGACGGATTGAAGACTTCATTTTTGAGGTCTTCATTTTAATCCATTTTTCAGCAGCAAGATCCGTTTTAGAAACGGATCTTGCTCGCTGAAATGTGGAAGCAGCTGTCTGAAAGGGTTGCTGAAGAGGTTTCCAGTGCAGAAGGTAAGTACCAAGGGGTCTTAAGTGGGGCTTAAATGTATTTAATCCGGTTTCCACAGCCAATGCGGAAACACCCTGAGGCACATCTGAATTGGCCCTTTTGTTATGTCTGTGAAGACAGTTTCTGGGAGGGCCTTTTTTGGTGGCATACCACTTCTGCTACCATTTTTTGTAGGTGCTTTCTGGAGTGCTGCTGAAGAGATGTGCTGAAATGCTTCAGCACCTTCACAATTTTTAGCTCCAGAGTGTCATGGAGGTGGTAGTATGTGGCAGTAATCTTCTCATCCTACCTCCAAGCACATTCGCTGGCCTTTAATGAGAATTAGAGGTGGCATAAGAATACTGGGCACACTGGCATATAGCAGCTGCCATCTCTGAAGCATCTCTGAGTTCCCTCTGAGGTGCTGTTGTTGTTTTACTGTGTGTGAACCAACCACAGACAGGCAATTACCACAGCAGTGGGGTTGGCAGTTTTTCATCAAATGTTAAAACCCATTTATTGATCATTTGGGTTTTAGCACCAGAGGAGACAGATGTTTTCATCCACTGTGATTCATTATGAATGCATCACTTCCAAGCCATTCCATTCCATTCCATTCCCCCCCCCTTTTTTTTGGAGTAACAATTAGTAAGTACTGACCAGGGACAAATTTGAACATTTGTATTACTACATATCTTTAGTCTTTGTAGGATTCGAAATAATAGAAGACAAAATGTGCTAATAAAATAGAGAGAAGGAAAATGAAGACAAGGAGAAAAGTCAAGGAGAAAAAGCACGCAAAAGAGCCTGCTTCTCCCTTGTGCGTGATTTCAAGATGAAAATGTTTTCAGATCCATACACAATCCAAGTATCTCCTTCGCAGCTGGAGATGAAGGTGAATTCACATCATGGTTATTTCCCCCTGTACTTTTTTTCCCCTTCTCCCTCTCCCTTTTTTACCCAATATCCCCGCACTGAATCTCAGTCAACAAATAAAAAAACTCCTGAAGGACTAAATACATGAGAATGTTCACATCTACCAAAAAATGAAACATGTACAGATTTATCTCACGAGTTGAAGGCTGCTAACTACCAGATAATGCTAATGCTAAACACTGTTGTATTACAACTATCATTTGGACAAAATACTAAACAGCTAGGTCTGTCTAGCAGTGGTTAGGTCTCACTGAACCATGCTTGACTGCATGAGGACCTCTATGGACACCTCCATGGAGTTTTCTAAGCAGAAATAAAGAAGTGGATTATCATTGCCTACTTCTGGAGAAAAACTTGGCATCAGACAGACAACCCTCTGCTCTCCAGTCAATTTGCCCTACCTTTGAGCTCAAGTCACTTCCAGGTATGTCTAGTATTCTATAATAAATACTGAAATAACCAGATATCAAATACCTATGCAATCTGTTGGATCAGTGATGCTTCAGGAGTCACCCTGTAAGTTCACCGAGGATAATTACATTTTCTGTTTGTTTATGGACAAGAAATGACAGTGTTTCATTTTAAGCTACTCCTACATTTTCTCACAGCTGTCTTCCATGAATTTGTCTAACGCTTTCTTGAAGCTATCCAGGCTGGTTGCTATCACTACCTCTTCTGGTAGTAAATTCCCTAGAACAATGACCCTCTGGGTACTACAGTTGATGTCTAGGTGCTGCCTCTAGGTTGGGAAGACCGACAGGATTCATCTAAAGACTATTTGTGAGGAGTTGAGAGCAGGTGAAGGTATTGCCTTTGTCTTCTGCTTAAGAATGCTCTGAAGCAATTAAGGGACCCCTGTTTGAGACAGGCTGCTGGGCTAGATGGGCTGTGATCTCATCCAGAAGGGCTCATTTTATGTTTCTATACCAGACCACAGAGGCATGACCATGGCATACCGCCAAAATGAGTTCCCCAAGAACTCCAAGGCAAGGAATGAAAATTCCTGGCCTTCAGAGCATCTGGAGGCCCCCTGTGTTGGTTCTAAAGTTGGAGCAAGCTTTGGACCTGGTGTGGGGGCTGGCTTGGATTAGGTCATCCCAATGCCAGTGGCCATGTTCCATTTCAAGAGCAATCCATCTTTGCTTGCACCAGACCAGGCTGTCTTGATCTGGTCCAATTTGCTATAGGTAAGTGCACAAACAGCCTATGACACAAATGACTCATAAGCTATTTGAACTACTTGTGGTCTTCTTACATGAAGGTCTTAGAAATAGGTGAACTGATGGAAGCACTTCCCTCAGCTCTTGGCCATGTTGGGCTGTGCAATGATGCCAGGTTTATAAATGAGACAAAAATGTCTGCTTTCTGAAGGCATCTGGCAGCCATACGTTTCCATTTCAAATAATGCTATATAGATAACCTTATTTGCTAGTATTCTGGACCAGGAGAGGTTCATGAGGCTGCCTTCTGCATGCTAGTGAAGGTCCCACTCCTTCCCAGTATGCTCCATTCACAATGGACAGAGCAATGGTGTGGGGTAAAGTGCTATTTTGGTGCCCTATCCCACTCTACTGGGAGACCTGAAAGAAATCATCCACAACTGAACTATTGCTGGAACTGCAAACCATGAAGAAAGCATGAAGAAAGCACACCCCTTTGATCCGCTATACTGTGGGAAGTCTTTTTTGGTGGTGCACATGGAAGCATCACCAGATGTGACATCGGAAATCAGCATGCCATTGAAAATGCCCAACTGGAAAGCTTTAAAGGTCATTCCCATCCCTTTGAGGGCTGGGGTGACCTGCAAAACCATGATGGGATGGACGGTCTGAACATACGCAACCCATGAGCAATCACTAGTCCAGGCCAGCATGCACCAAACTCACTGGACCGCACTACATGGGCTGGAACAGCTGACATCATGTGGAAACAGTCTTCATAGGTTCTGCAGAAGATACACTGCCTAGGATCTGGGGAGAGATCAAGAACAACAGTTGTGTGTGACAGGGTAACTCCCTGGTTGCCCCCATGTCACCCTGTTTCCCAGATGTGGGTTTAAGCATGAACTCAGGTATGTTGCATGGATATATATTTTTTATTCAATTTGTTTTGAATCGAATGCAAGAAAATGTGTATTTCAGTAGATCCCCTTCAATTTGCAGTGGGATTCAAATTCGATATGAATGTTCAATCCAGTATGAATCCCATATGAATTATACATACCCCCATACAAATCCCGTAAAAATCCCATACGAATCCCACATGAAGTTTCAAAACATTTGATTCTAATTCGAATGCCAATCTCCTAATGTGCCAACATTCAGTTCAAATACTAATGTCCGAATTTGGCTAAATTCATATGAATGTCTAATGCTACGAATATTCACGCGCATGGCTATCACGTAGCATTTCCCGACTGACATTGTCCTGGCATTGCCTTCAACTGGTGTACATAATATTCTCTATATATTCCAGCAGTAAAGGAACAAACAACTGCCAATTTGGTCTAGTGGTTAGGGAACCAGACTCTTATCTGGGATTAGCAGGTTCGATTCTGCCCTCCCCCATAAAGCCAGCTGGGTGACCTTGGGCTAGTCACAGCTCTCTTCTGAGATCTCACAGACTCACCCACCTCACAGGGTGTTCTGTTGTGGGGAGAAGAACAGAAAGCTTTGTCAGCTGCTTTGAGTCCCCTTAAATGGGTGAGAAAAACAGGGTAGAAAAGCCAGCTGTTGTTATTATTATTTAAACAGCAAAAGGTTTCCTATGTTTTAAAGTCTTTCTCAACTGTTTTTCTTTACATAAAAAAAATTCGAGAACAGTTACACATGTCAGACAGTTTAGGCACTTCTGTAGTATCTCTTAGGCAGCAGGGTACTGCAAGAAAATACAGAGGATTAAATCTATAAATGCTGTTGCTGCAAGCAGGATAGCCATTTATAGTATGCTTGGAGTAAAAAAAAAAATTAATGAGTATATTGCTGTCTTACACAAGAGGCAAAATGAAAGCCTGAATGGAAGGGTTCATTTAGATACTGTCAGAGCAAGTCAAGGGCATCATGTTCCCGAAAGACCTGCACTGGTTTCAACAGAACCTCTCTTCAGCAGCTCTGAATAAGCACCTTTTTGTTCCTATTTTAGTATGAAATGTTTTTGGAGTAGCAAATATAAAATCTAGCAGCAATTGCCAATACCTTTCTTTCAGGGAAGAGAGTAAGGGTGTTTTTCTGAGAGCATGATTATCTAATTACCAGTGATTATAAATATACCATCATCCCTCAGATTTCATGGGTTTAAAAAACACAATTTTAGTGTATTTGTGGAATGCTTTAAAACAGAACAGAGGTGTGTGTGTGGTGTTCACATACTTCCTTAGTATGGTATACATGGCACGAGACTGCTGGTAAACCTTTTTTAAAAAGGTCTTCCAGTATACTGGACTACATCCCTTTCTGCATTGGGTCTTATTCGGAGATACTGTATATCTAGGAACAGAAGCCGGCCATTTGGCTGTGGATAGAGACTATGGCAAGCCCCGGGCAGGGCCTGCTTGTATTAGCGAGCATTCAGCAAGTCCCTCTTCTGGGCTATATTCCAAAATAAGGCCCAGGGCAGAAAGGGCCTAGGTGGTCATTTTGAACCCGCTAGTTCAATCTACACTCCATCCAATGTAGATATGTGCATAATTATTTTTTTTGCATTCAAATTCTAGTCAAATCAAATGTCAAGACAACCCATTTGATCCGAATGTTTAAAATCCAAATGCAGCAAAAATGGATTTGATACATTCCGATACATTTGAATCTATTTGTTTGAATGTGAGATACAAATTTGAAGATACAAATGTCAACATTTGTATGTGTCATATGTACCGTATTTTCCGGCGTATAAGACGACTGGGCGTATAAGACGACCCCTAACTTTCCAGTTAAAATATAGAGTTTGGGATATACTCGCCGTATAAGAAACAACACCTGGCGTATAAGACGACCCCCAACTTTTGAGAAGATATTCCTGGGTTAAAAAGTAGTCTTATACGCCAGAAAATACAGTATCTGTATGCATTTCGTATGCATCCCATTTTCATCCCATATTATAAGCGCAAACGCATACAGATAAGTATGATATTCGTTTCTGTACATTCGAATGATTTGAATCATTTGAACGAATGTTTCAAACATTTGAAATTAATTTGAAAGTCTGAATTCAATTGTGAAGACATTCTATTTGATTTCAAATGTCCACATTCAAACAAATTCGATCAGATTTTGAATGTTTATAATATTCGTGCACATCCCTAATTGAATGTGGATGGAGCATATTCATGGTCCACCATGTGGAAGAGAGGGTGCTTTGAGGATTTGTTTTAGGGTAAGTGCAGAAACACCCAAAAAGTTAAAAAATCCAGTTATGTATGTTCCTTAGGGAACATCATCTTCCTTCCTTCCTTCCTTCCTTCCTTCCTTCCTTCCTTCCTTCCTTCCTTCCTTCCTTCCTTCCTTCCTTCCTTCCTTCCTTCCTTCCTTCCTTCCTTCCTTCCTTCCTTCCTTCCTTCCTTCCTTCCTTCCTTCCTTCCTTCCTTCCTTCCTTCCTTCCTTCCTTCCTTCCTTCCTTCCTTCCTTCCTTCCTTCCTTCCTTCCTTTGGAAAATCCATTACTGTTATTTTATTATTAGATATTTTAATACTGCTCCATTATTATAATGATTTACATTGTTATGTTATTATTTTTGTAATTTTACAAAAATCCTGTACTGTCCCTTGGTGGAAGGGGTATTGCTGTTGTTATCATCATTTTTGAATACATTTGTATATTGTATAAAAATCCACATTAAAACAAATACCATTTCTTTTCAGAGTTTTCACAGTGGACAGAGTTGAAACAACTGAATTTTTTTTTAGGCTAAATGCAAAGTGAGGGTGTGAGGAAGGATGCCAAGGGAAATGTAAGAGAAAATGGTGTTTCAGAAGAATTTCACAGCACATGAAGACACTTCGGAGAGGCATCTAAGACTGTATTCAGACATAACAAAAGGAGTGCCATAGAGGTTTCTCAGGGAGATAGTGTGTGACCCTCACATCCCCAGCCCTTCTCTAATCCACCTTTTCTAGCTCAGAATTTTCAGGAGACATGGGAGGGGCAGTCAGCCGTGTGAACAATTCCACCTTGAAGAGATGTCTCAGAGGTACTTTAGTTTTCTGGGTCTGATTACAACCCAAACATGCCTGATTTCACAGCACTCACCATAATGACACTCTGCAGTTGCTTCTCCCATTCTGAAAGGTGCTGCATTCACATGATGCGCACTGTCCCTGCATGTGGAGGCCAAAGAGGCCCTCTGTAGTGCAGGCATGGAGTCTAGCTTGATGTGGTGAAGAATCTCCCCAAGATTTGTCACTCTGGGGAAATGGAGACACACCCAAAGTTTTTTATTTGTCTTGAACCTGGGAATGTGTTCACTTTATTTGTGGCATATCATAGGAAACTTGTTGGCATATCAAAAAGGGCTATAGAGGATCAAGCTCAGAGCTTATCAAGGGGCAGAACCAATAGGTTTGGGCAATTAAAGGAGACAGAACAAGACACAAGAACTGTCTATCAATCTAAGGGGCGCCATTTTCTTTCTTATACTTAGGGGAAGAGAGGGAAGAGCTTCTCCTTTTGCTGCTTCATTGCAAAAATGATTCAAAGTAGGGAGGCTGTGTTTGCCAAGCATTACCACCCTGCACCATTAGCTGGCAATTCTAGAGAGTGTCTGATGGTGTGTACCTGGTGTATATGCGTCATCAGGACAAGAAAAACACCTACCATTTAGTAAAAGCTCAACAGGTTTTTTGCTCATTCCAAAAAGGAGACTTTTTTTACGTTTGCCTTAACAGCTGCCTTCTTAACTCTTGAATAAATATGGACTCATGGTAACTACACTGAGTTTCATTTGGCAGGAATCTCTAACTGCTGTAGGAAAAGAATACACAACTTCACTGATCCACTGCAGGAAAATAGTCAATTAAATTACATCTTCCTCTTTGGCTTGGGGGAAACTTTCGAGGTGGGAGCAGCATCTTATAAAAACATTGCAGTAAGAAGATCTCTTCACTTTGTTGTAAACTCCCTAAGGTCATCTGGAAACAGACTCACTTCAGAGCTGAACCATCATCAAACAAGGAACTTAATGGGAGAAAGCAGCCATGCAGTAGTAGGCTTTTTCTGCACTTGCCTGCTGGAAGAGTGGGCCTGGAATAGCCAAGCCTACTGATCTGGATTGTGAAGAAACATGGGTGGGAATAGCATCATCTGCACTAAGGGTGGTGATCTGGATTGCCTACACCATGCGGCCTTGAAGTTTCTAACCTCAGGGACTATTGGGGAAGTAGGTGGGGTGTTTTGGTATTACCACTGAAAAATACCTCCAGGCAGTCCCAGAACATTCTGCACAGCTCCCATGTTCTGGATCAGGACCACAGATAGTATCACTTAAACTGTACTACCAGTAAACCAGATCAGGGTCTCCCTAATCTGGATCAGGTTTTATCTATTACAGACAAAACTGGGGGATGGGGAGGTTTTGCAACCTGTATTAATGTGAGGATATGGAGGTCCACATGTGTACCACGGGGCCACAAAATGAATACAGAACCAAGAAAGAAACATTTTCCCTTCTAGAAGGGATAGTGGGCTCTTTCTGCCAAGATCCACACTGTCACAGGAAGGCATGAAAGTGGCCCTCTATTGGGTCAGATTGATTTTTTCAGTCCAGGAACAGGGAGAAGCACCGTCGTTTGACCCATGTATCCTGACTTATGTGAAGTTTGAGGCTGGGAAATGAATGCATCCTAACTGAAGTTTCTCGTTGGTGTCATTATTGGAAGAGCCCCAGGAATCAGCAATTTTGGGCACTTCACATGACACTACTGGGCAAGAGGAGTGGAAGTAGTTTGCTCTGGTGGCTGCTGGCCATCTGCATGAAGAAAAGAAGCTTCTGGAAGCAGATTGTTTCCTCAGGAGGGGGTCAGATGTTGGATGATTGCAGTGAAATGCAGTCCCTGTACTCCCATGGATGGTCATGTGTAGTTACCATAGTCCCGGTGCTCTTTCAGTGTGGCTTGATGTAAACTTTTCACCTGAAGAAGAGGGATATTGTGTGCACAATTTATACCAGCAACATATCTATGTGATGGAATGAAAGGTAGGAGTTCAGTGCAAAAAGATGCTTCAGAAGGCCCTGAAGAATGTGCCTAATTAATAGAATTTTGATATTACCAGATATGAAAAGTAAGTCTGAATTCATGGAAGAAGACATTCCATGCAAGGAAAGCATATTTACTTATTTAAATAGGCAGGGAGGGGAAACACAAGAGCCTTTCACTCCTGTCCCCGGGTAATCAGAATTTTCATGAACTTCCTCAGAGGCTTTTTAGGAATGATGAAGAAGAGGAGGAAATAAGGATCTTCTGTAACTCTTCTCAGCTTATGAAATCTTACATTCTGCTTTCTTTCTGGAAAAGCAAAGCCAAGATGAAAGATTGTAGCCATAGCCCTGCATGGTCCAAGAGGACCATGATCAAGAGGCTTCAGTGGCCACCTCCAATTCCAGATGGCCACCACCGTGTCACTGTGTGTGTACATGCTTTGCAAAGTACTGTGGTGTCTATAAATGGTGGTGTTAAAGTTAATTTTTAACAAAGTTAAAGAAAGCCTTTGCGTTCCTTTCTTAAATGAACTGCCTGGTATGTGCAAAGACAGCTTTTTTTCCCTCTTGAAGAGAGGTATTTCAGCATTCAGCCTAGTGGCTGAATAATCAAAGAGTGCCTTACACAGTTAAATATATGCACTCTACTCAGGACCGTAAGTGATGTCTCCAAATATTTGGTTTGGCTTCCTTTCTGTTGTATTGGCTTTTAAATAGCATTCTGCTTGTCCAAGTCTCACCACTCTTCCTTTCAGCCTCTGCTCTGGGCTTTATGTGGCAATTCAGTTAGACCAGCAGATAGACTTCTGATAGGGGAACACAGGGTGGTGTGAGGTTCAGATCCTCAACGAGCAATGAAGTTCATTGGCCAACCAGTGGCATGTAGTGTATCTGGATGTATTCACACTAGCCCTAACCCTGCCCCGGATTTTCAGCCCACCCCAAGCTGGGATAGGTTGTTTCTCATGTCTGCATTGGGATGGCCTGTTCCACGCCAGTCCCCACATTGGCTCTGAAGTCTGTGCATTTGCCAGACATTTGCTGCTCCAAAGATTTTAGTGGAGGGAACGCAGAGCAAAAGTTTTGACTCTTGCTTCCTGAGGATTTGATGCTTAAAGGATGTGCTCCATCTTCCAAAGACATGTTCCAGCTCCTTTTGCAAGTCTTCCTCACAAGTTAGATGTGCAGTTTTTCTTCTTGGCTCCTGCCAAGTGTTCTCTGGGCCCATAACTTATTTGTTGTTTTCTTTTACACTTAAGCTGCATTACCACATGACTTTTTAAATCTGGGGTGGACTTTTTAAATCCAGATTCAGGACCAAGTGCACATTTCCTTGAGGATAACACAGGCTGAATGAGTATACTGGTGTTCCCACTCAAACCACCAAAAAATCCAGCACGGAGAAGCAGGACCTTTTAATCTCTACCACTGTCCAACCCCTGTTAAGCCTGCCCTGCAGAATCGGCTCCCACCCTGCTGGTTCTCTCTGTTTGCGCTTAAACAGGAGAACCAACAGCACAAATTCCCTTTCAAAACTGAGGCAGACAGCTCACATGGAGTGGGGAAGAGAGAGGCTACTGTCTTTTCAGTTTCCCTCTGCTTCCCTCTGTAAAATGCAGGGTCTTGGCTTATCTACCACTGCTGTCCCAGCCTTGTAACAATGTATCATTTGAGGCTTGAGTTTTTAAAAACCTTTCCTGCTGCCCAATCTCTCCTAATTGCAAGAATTTCCTTGCTACAATTGTATCTTCTGAGGCGGGTTGGTGCTTTATTTTTTTTTCTCCTCTTGCAACCATTTTCATAGCAGGCATGGCAAGGGGAAAGGGGAGACATTTGCAGTTGTGAAATCCCACCCACATCTGGCAAGTATTGGCCAGAAGGATAGATTTCCACCCCAAATAGTTCAGTAGTGTCCCCAAAGGCAAAAAAAAAAAAGGATTGTGGACTGGGCTCCAAAAGGAGACTGAGAACAGTTTTTGTGAAGACTTTTTTTCTGTGGATTTTTGCAGGATAGTCCTCACAATGTCTGGGAATAAAAATAAATAAATTGGATCTCCCAGTCCCAAAAACAGATTTGATTTGGATTTAAGCTTGTATGGGAACCCACCCTTAGAAAACTATACTAATAGCAGATAGCATGTTGAAGAACAGACTTGAAGCATACAACTTCTTGGTTTGTTCAACATAACTTTACTTGTGAGTCTTATAGCTTATTTACATCAGATATACACGTCTAGAGATACACATCCATCCTTTGCACTATCTTGAAGAGAGTGAGTCAGCAGAGAGCATGTGACATACAAACTCTTATAGCAGAGTTAACCAATCAGCAGTTACCATACTGCAACTCTAAAATACAGAGAAAATTGACCTCTTTTACACTGAGGTGATGCACACTTGCAATAATATACCAACAATTCCGAAATCTGTCAACAGATTCAAAAGTAAGCATATTATGGTTTCTCATAATAGCAATATTACTGGCTTTAAGTCCTTCAAAGTGTCATGATATTGGGAATGCCATGGGAATGTCTAGAATTCCAAATATAACACTGCAAACACAGCAATATATATCTCATGTCTGGAGGTAGTATTAGGGTTTTTTTCAAGATTTACATTGATTTTTTTGTTTTTAATTTTCAGTAATTGTGCCTGTAGGAAATCTAATTGTTCTCACATACAAAAGACATTTTAGTGCAGCATTAATCATGACATTGTTATTCAAAAGTGTACATTACTTTTCATTCTGTGGTTCATAAAAATCAGTTTCAGACTTACAATTAGTTAGCAACTGTGTAAATTATTACCCCAATATTGAATGGCAGGTGCAAGAATATCTTTTCTCATGTAGCAACTGAAAGAGAGAGTGGCTCCAGAAACCATCTGAGTAACTTAGTTATTTTCCCATGGATTCTCATTGTGTTTAGGGGATAAAATACAGATAGTCCCAAACTGAGCATTTGAAAGCAGCTGTGAAATTCTCAACAGGGTGGAAAGGTAGGTGTATATTCATTCTATTTAGCCTTTTTTCTCCATTTTGCTTTGGGGCAAGTTATAAGCACAAATAATAAAACATCTCAAAGACACAAAAAGTGAAGTTACAGAAACAATTCAAGCTTACAGTTCAAAATTCAACATAGCATTAAATGTAATATAGTTTAAATATTAAAATATAACCAGAAATATGCAAGAGGGAGGGAAGAAAAGCAGAAAGAAAAGAGGGATGGGTCAATGCTTTGTGCAACATTGTATAACAAGCAACAGACTCAAGACAAGACCTGGGTGCCTGCTTTTGAGATTTGAAGTTGTCTGATTTAACACAAAAAGCTCTGTATCACATTCACTACACATGTCTAACAGTAGACTTGTCTCTGCTACCAGAGTCACCCACTGTCACTGCTCCATGGCTGATGGAGCAGCCTGGGTTCCCCTTTACTACTGCTAGTCGGGATGGCTGTCTCTTGGTATCAGTTGAGCTGCAGGGCCTTGATGGAACCAGTCTTTCACCAGGGCAGATGGCGTGGCCCCGCTTCCCCCCTTTCCAGCGTCTGTTAAATCTTTCACTAGTACTTTTCTAGCATCTGAAGATCAGTCATTAAGTGATGATCTAGCAGTTTTCAAGATTACACAGCTACACATATAAAAACTAATTATTCTTTTGGTGAATATTGAAATCCCACAATGTGTACCAACCCAAATAGTTTTAAAGAGGGTGTCAAAGAAGGAAAATGCTTTCAATGTCTGCTACTCGTGGTAGATGCATATTAACTTCAGGATTAGATGTAAATATTCATTATTATGATTATTATTATAGTTTATTTCTAAAGCACTGTACATGTACTCAGCGCTGTACAATATTATATTAATCTTAGACAGGTCCCTGCCCTCAGGCTTACAATCTAAAGAGATAAGAAACAAAAGGAAAATGGTGTGGGAGGGAACAGGGAGCAGCAAAAAGCAAGCACTTGGGGTCTTCAGTTCTGATTCTTCTGTCCGTTTCTTATTGCTTGGAATTTTCCTAGTCTCTTTACTTTGAATTTTCTCTTCACTGATGACTAAATGGGAGGATGGTAGAGATGGTCAGCCGGCATCTACTCAGCCCCGCCCTGCTCAGCCTCAGGGCCAGACATTTTTCAACTGGTGGATCAGCTGCCATAGTCTCCAGGCAACAGCAGCAAGAGAATGATATTGCCTTTATGTCCACCATGCAGGATTCTCAAGCCATATCTCCACTTATTGTCTCCACCAACAGTGGTAAGAGGCTGCCAATTGCGAGCACACCACTCCATTTTCAGCCATAACAGTCATATGTGGTGCTTGATCTACATAGCATGATATTCTGCCCTCACCACAAGCAACTCAATATGGCCGCTTCAATTACTGCCTCCCCATTCTGAAATGGAGATGTAGAAGCATCTTCTGGACAGGGGGCAGAAGCCATCTCCATAGGCAAAGAAGCCCTGGCTTCCGAAGAACACCTGGTAATTAATTGGAAGAAAGGATTTATTGTCCCACATGGGTCTTTGCTTTTATCCATCAGAATTCCTATGTTCTATGCAGAAAATGTGATTTACCCCATTTACATGTGCACTGATTTCCTAGAAAACCATACTGAACAATTTTCTTAGAACAGACAATTCTATATAGTTAACAAAAAATAACAGGAATAAAGAAACTCTCCAAAGTTATAATTGGGAATCCAGGCCAACACCCACTCCTTCATCACATTTGGAAATAGTTCAGAGAGCATTGGCTTTGTGTCCAGCTGCACTAATGACAAGCCCCGTTGTCGGACACAAGCTAGATGCTTGTTTGTGGTTACTGTAGAGGGCTGGAAAAAATAAAATTAAAATAGTACTATACCTTTTGCCAGTGCTGAAATTTGCAATATGTAATCTTGAGTTTGTTTTAAATGATTGTTTCCTTTCTCAGGTTTAATATTTAGTAACTAACAATTTAATTCCTGTGGTAAGACAAAAATGCAATCCTTGTCTTTATGCACGCGTGGGTTGGTCTTCCTCCATTCCACTAGGAGCACCAGCTTCTCCCCATAAAGTAGGACCGAAATCCTAGACTGGTACCTGGGGCCCTGTCCAAATGGCGGGTGGAGTATAGTGCCATTATGGGATTGCTATAGTGGAGTTGTCTCACATATCTCCCTTAAAAGTGCTAGAAATTATTGCTGCAATATCAAGTGCCAGTTGGCTTTTCTACTCTGCTTTTCTCACCCATTTAAGGGGACTCAAAGCAGCTGACAAAGCTTTGTATTCTTCTCCCCACAACAGGCATCCTGTGAGGTCAGTGGGGTTGTGAGAGCTCAGAAAGAGAGCTGTGACTAGCCTAAGGTCACCCATCTGGCTTTGTGGAGGAGTGTGGAATCAAACCCCGTGACTGCAAGATATGAGTCCAGCACGCTAACCACAAGACCAAACTGGCTCACACGCACAGATTTGGTGATGTGAACATCTGAGCATTCAGGATGATGGATGGCCAGATGTACACACTAGTCAAATGCTGGCCACAGCACTGTCTAGCTAGGAGATAGTAATTACAGAGGGAGGATTTCCTACATTATCATCTTCTAGCAGGATATCCGGCCGCCATTTGGATGCGGCCTTAGCTCTGAACTGCCAGGCGCAATTGTTTCATCATTTATTAATTTTTCACTAGTTTTCTGTCCTTACAGAGAGCTATCTTATTTATACACACAGTTCCACCTTAACCTTCTAGCTCTACAATTTAACTGTTATATTTTATTTGCAAACCATCTTGAGACCATCATTATAAGGTGGTATAAAAATGTAAATAAATAATAACAATAATGCTGCTGAAGAAAAATGGACATTTTTTGCCTTTCTTACCTGTGCACAGTACCTTAGAACAGTCTGTTCACATTCCGTGTGGAGAACCAGAAGGTGAAATCTGCAGGGACAGATTCTGCCCAAATGGAAATCCTAAAAATCCACATGCCACATTTATGCCTGACAGACCAACATGGCATCCCGATGTTACTTTTTAACCTCCTTTCCTTACTGTCCTGGAAAGCTTGAACATCAGGCCTCCTGCAGTGGCTCATCTGGAATTTCTAGGACATCATTTATAGGGAATGATAGCTATATCTGTGCATCCTCTTTTCGTATCTTTTTACCTAGAGCTTCAGCCTGGAAATAGTGTCTGATTGCTGGTTTTCCCAGTGGACGTACAATAGCAAAACATGACACAAACCAGACACATTATTATTTTGGATCATCATCACCATCTGTTCGAATGGGTCTGTGTCAAATCAGTGCAGATTGCTGAACAATGTGGAGTGCTGTTGTTCAGAGGAATTCAGCTACTCTATTTCTTTGGCATCCATGCTGACTTTCCTTCCCCTACCCCCCTCCAACAGTTAATCAGCATTCTTGGAGTACTCACCAATGCTTAGCTCTCTTTGTGTTATTTTGTTGTCCCTCCATCCCTGCAATAACTGCCTTGCTTTGGAGTGGGCTTTTTTTTTTTTAACCCTAATTATTTTTCCCCTTCCTCACCAGGCTTGGAGTTTGTCCAAAGCTGGTGAATTGAGCTTCTCATGCATGGGTGGTTCCCTTTCAGCAATGGCACTTCCAGCTGGAATCCTGGAAATGTGGACTTCTAGCATCACTGCAAAATATGTGTGCAGTAGAATAAAGGCTCACCTCGAGCTCTGCCTGTCGTGAGTTAATTGGAAATGGCACAGGATGGGTGAGCAACACCTACCACGGCAGCCAGACATGATGGAGTACAAATGGGATACTGAAAATCTCTTCCAGCTCCCCTTACTGCTTCTATCCCTTCTGCATCCAGATGGTGTATTAGTTAATGCTTTGTTTGTTTGTTTGTTTTTGAAGAAAAGGACGTATCTAGAAAATAATATAGATAAATCAAGAATTTTCCTTTTGAGAATCTGCCTTTAAGAACATATGTTTCTAGAGCTGCTGGTAATAATTTATGGAAGAGTGGGAGAAACCACCACCACCAAAGATGTGGACCTACCTTATCTTATTTTTCAAGCCAAATAATCCAGCTCAGTTTTCTCAAACACAGAAAATGGTTTACTTCCAAGGCTATTTCCTGTGTTTAAGAAAAGAGTCCCCACTAGAAATACTGGAAGCGGGGAATAACAGCTCTGCTCTTTGCAGTGCCATATGAGACTAACACATGTACTGGATGGAATCAACATGATGCAGATCCTTCCTTTGTTTTAATACTCTAGTTTCGGCACATGTACATGGCATGCGGCACAATCATCTACAGGCCAACACTGTGCTCTTTGTTCAAATTGTGGAAGACTTTTGCAAAACAGTGCGTGCGTACAATGTACAAACCATCTGATTATAAAATCAGCAAACCAACACAGAGTCTGCAAAAACAAATTCAGTAGAAGATGGCGGCCAGATTATGTCCATTCAGTAGGACCAGTGATTCAAAAGTTATCTCCCTATATTCTAGTACCTCTTAGCATGGTAGTATTCTCTGCCATATTGCTTGGGTCCTGAAGGATGTTTCTCAGATCATACAGTCCATCCACTTAGGTCAGCGAAATGTGCTGGGCAACCTCTAGAGTTAAAAATACTTTCAATCGCAATATTGTTTGCTGTGCTGCTGACATAGTTACAGGCCTCCAGGATCTCCTATGTCTGAAAAGATGGAACCACATCTTCTCTAAATTATAGCCGTCTTACTCTGTAGTCTTCTCATTTGGAATCAGGATTTTCAGCACCCCAGTGCCCTCAGCAAATCTAAATAGCATGTAGTCTTGTGCTTTTGATCATTTATACTGGTCAGAGTCCAGAAGAATTCTGAGCACTGACTCAGTCATACCCCAACTAATATTTTCACAGTTGGATAAACTGTGCTACATGAACACACTGATAGTTCTTGTTATACATGTCCCTTATTTTCTGTATTAACTAGATCCTGCTTATTCCTGAGCGCCATCCTGGATGCCTGTGGCTTACATGTTATGCAGACTTCTGCTGAGCACCTAGTCAATGAAGCCTTTTTGATAGCTCAGACTAAATAAACAGACCGAAACAGAATATAAGGGTGCTGCTAAATGGAATCAAGGGGGAAGGGGATGCAGTTTGGCTGCACCTTCACTTGCTGATGGGTTCCAAAGGTAAAGCTTGAATATTTCAAAGGAAAAGTAGAGATGGTCCTCAGTGCACTTTTTTAAAAACTGAGTGCCGTCAAAGATCTAAGATTCAGCTTACTTTCTGAGGATTCATTTTCAACTCCATGGCTATGTTTTAGGAACTCTGCTTCCAGGAAAAAGTGGACAGCAGAAATTGCAATTTGTTTCAAAAGGCCTTTGTGCACTTGCTAGTATTCTTAGTCAACAAGTGCACTAATGGCCTCCTTTTTGTGCCTTTGTGCAGAATGTGGGAAGCCCCACTCAACACTAGTATGTTCCATTTGCCCAGGATGGAGCATGATCCAATGTATCATCATTGGGCCACAATTTTGAGAACATGGAGGCATGCAGAAGGCTGCCAAAATAGCTTCCTTGGGGACACTGAAGCTAGGAGCCTCTGTTCTTCACAGCATTCAGAGGCTGGCCCTGAAGATCATGAAAGCTTTGAGACCAACGTGGGGGCTAGCATGGATCAGCACCATCATGCAGATGGCACTGTTCCAGAACACACCTTGTCATGGTTGGAACTAGTGGCCCTTGCTGGTCCAGACTCGCTTGTTCAGATCATGGTAAAGTAGTATAGAAAGACTTGCAAATCCTTCTGCCCCCTTTCAGAAAATCTAGAATACAGCATGACTGATTGTGTTGTGCTATTAAAATAACAAGATAAAATGTGCAAGTTGCCATTATATGCATTAATATGATTATCTTTAGTCCCATACAGGCTGCTTCCAAACTGAACTTAATGCATGGCACAAAGGCTGTGCTTGGCCCATGCACATCACTTCATCTGAGCCAAGCCTGGAGTGGTGCATGCTGGCACACAGCCAAGGTTGTCCTGACCTAACTCGGAGGGCCAGGAGTCAAAGGTTCTGGCCTCTGAAATTGCCAGCTTGCTGGGGCGATGGGCATGCAGAAAAGGAAACTGACCATTTCTGGGAGCCTGGAAAAGTGCCAGTGCCAGGCTCCATGTGCTGCTCAGACCAGTCCAGCCATCCAAATGGCAGGCAGGGTTCATCTACCAAAGGAATACTCAGGAGACTGCTTGGTTTCCCTTTGGCATACTCCCTGGAACCATTTGGTGCCAGGTACTGTGTGTAGTCAAAGCCGTTCCTCCCAGGATCTGTTCTAGCAAGCCAGTGACCTGGTCAATGAAGGCAGCTAGCACAGTCCAAAAGGACCATGTGGAGGCTGCCATACCCTCAAAGTATGTAATGTTTTCATCACTGTAGATCATGTCTCAAGAATATCCCAGCAGGATGCTCTGTTTGCTTTAGCAGCCCAAAGTATCTGGATCCAATCTGTGGAAAGGATTTGCTAAAGAAGCAGATTTTATGGGTTCCACTTTGTATTTTAGTTTTCAAATATATTTTAGATATCTCTGTATTTAACTTTTAACTCTCTATGGCCGCATCTTCACGGCATGAGTTATTTCAGTTTAAAGAATTC
>MTQE01001134.1:22096769-22114822 GCA_014337955.1 Aspidoscelis marmoratus | reverse complement strand
AGCTTCAGTCCACTTTCAGAGCGAGAGAACACATCAGCAAAGTGACCAGAAGTTTTCTTTCCACATTTTCTATCCCAAAGTTGAATTTTCAGAGTTATTTAACACTGAAAGAAAACAGCTTGTTACTTTGCTGATGTATTATCTCACTCTGAAAATGGAGTGAAGCTGGTTTAAACCTTAAGTGTGACCACAGCCCAAACGACAAGACATTTTTCATTTTATGACTTTTAATATATACATTGACGTTTGTTCCATTTTTGTATTATGATACATATACAAAAATTAATTAAATTTGGGGGGAATAATAATATTCATTTTACAGTTAAACATGAAAAATTAATGAACTTTTATGTTCCTTTCTGGAAATATGTTTGAACACGCAGCTGGCTTTTGTTCAAGATATTTCTTCTTTGTGGATTTATAACATCAAAAAGCTAAAATACAGCAATATGGCACTTTCCTTGAGTGAATATGTAATTGTGCAAATCAAATTACTAAGTTGTCATTTTAAGTTAAGTCTTAGAGAAATCTTTAGCAGGATCCACACTGTCCTCTTGGGCTTTTCCAATGATATTCTTGGAATGCAGTGTTTGCTCATCATGATAACACCTCTTTTGGTGTACAGTGACTAATGTCACCTGCACCCGAAGATGTAATATAGCAATGCTGTTATTGCAGATCAGTTAAAACTGCTCTACAAATACAGCATGAAACCAAGTCACATGAGGGCCTCCGGAACGCAAGTAGGTTACCCTGGGATGGAGCATTCGCTCTGCTGGGCCTGCAGTTCCTTTCGGAACTGCCCCAACCCGTCCCAGGTTACCCACTCATGGTCTTGGAGTAGAACACGAAATTGCACTCTACAACCGGCCCAGGCACCAGCTGCCAGCACACCAGAATGGATCTTCAGCCTCCATGGGCTCTAGGGGACCCAATTGAGTCCCCTAGAGCCTGCAGGAACCCACCCGCAGGCACCACCACCCCACCCTGGGCTGGGGTCAGCGGGGAAGTGCGCATGGACACACAATATACCTCATTGTCCCTGGGTTCGAAGTGGCGGGCCCAGACGGTGGTGTTGTATGTCTGTGTGTGCTGCTGGCTCTGATTGGCCAGCTATGGCCAGGGCCATCACTTCAAACCCAGCAACAAAGAAGTAAATGGTTTGTGCGTGTGTTCCTGGGTAGGCCCGTGCCTGGGGGGTGACCGAGGGGAGGGTTCCTGTGGGCTCTAGGGGACCCGATCACATCACCCTGGGTCGAACCTGACCCAATGGCGGCAGGCCTGGAGGGGGCGTCCCAGCCCCGCACTGGCCTTTTCATGTTAGGCCACAGGGGGACGGGTTCTGCATTCACACCTAAGGAGGTAGGAGCACGTTCCCACCCTTTCCTTAACTACCTCGGTGTGAATGGGGAACACATCACCGCGTGGCCTAGCCTTTGTGCATTACAGCCGCTCAGCTGTAGTGTGAAAAAGCCTATGGGCCATAATCACTCCTGCTGCCACCATGCAGAAAAACAGCAGTGGCAGAACATGTTATGGCCCATTTGAAAGCTTGACGATCATTCACTAAATTCTAGAAAGGGCTGATTTCTGGGCTCATTTACAGAGCTTGGCAAAATGCCACTTTCATTTCTTGGCATCAAAGTTGGGACAGGATAGGAAAGCATTTGAAGGTAGCAGTGGTCTCTGTGACATGTGCCATAGCATGCATTACATGTCTAAAGACTTTTCCACACGTACTTTACTATGCTTCTGATCAGTGGGACTGGAGTACATGAGGCCCTCTGATCCAGATCACAGGAAGATTCACCATCCACAAAGTGATGCAGTTCCAACCCAGCACCCAGCCTCACACAGGCTTCAGAGCTGATCTCTGGGGGCTCTGATGACTAGGAATGAAGTTTCTAGCCTCCAAGCCCTCAGAAAATTGTAGCCTCCAAGCCCCATTTTGGTGGCACATTTTGGGTCCCCGGTTATCTGGAAAACAGAGACATGCCTTCTGCATGTCTCCATGACCTACACTGCCCTTGCTGGTATGCTCTTGTTTAATCTGGTATATTGATAATTCAGATCAGGGGGTTCCTAATCGGATTATGTTCCATCTCGTCCAGATAAAGTAAGTTCAGAAAGGCACCAAGTGTTCAGAGCACACGTGCATTTTGGAGAATTCAAAATGCATCATAATTTCATTCATTCATTCATTCAGTTTATTTGTATACCACCTTTCTAATAAATTACTCAAGGTGGTTTACAGCAACCATGAAAAATACAACAAAAAGTAATACGTCATCACATCAGAGAAACAAAGCAAGAAAATACAGCAAGTAAAGAAATAACTTTCAATATATAAAACATCACATATATATCATAAGCAATGTACAGAATTCTACTAATAAGCTATATAACTTAAGAAACTACAGTACACAGTATCAAATAAAAAAAATAAACCATAAGACCAATTAACACAACAAAAAAATATCAAAGAAGAAACTGAACAGAAATTGCAGCAACAATCAACCCAGGTGTCCCTCCCTGGGTTTAACTTAATATTAATTTGAATATTAATATTCCTTGCTAAACCTTGTTGTATGTGTTATTAAAAGCCTATACATACAGCAGAAAAAAACCTTTATATCCAAGAATTGTTACATTTGAGTAAGTACGCATTGGACTCATTGTAAAAATCTTCCCAAATAATTTAATTCAAAAATGTTGGACATGGGAATGCATACTTCTGTGCACCTGGA
Organism: Aspidoscelis marmoratus; assembly: GCA_014337955.1. Taxonomy (NCBI): domain Eukaryota; kingdom Metazoa; phylum Chordata; class Lepidosauria; order Squamata; family Teiidae; genus Aspidoscelis; species Aspidoscelis marmoratus. The sequence goes on along the minus strand of MTQE01001134.1, from coordinate 22,112,075 downwards.
GATCTCCTCCCTTCGTCTTTCGTTAAGCTAACAAAACATATGCATTCACCACAAAAATATTTCAATATGGTGGGTTTTTTTCATAACCTAGTTTTGTAAATTGCTTTGTGGGAACTATAAATAAAGATGATGAAGTGTATATTTGTATGAGTTGAAATAGCCTCTTGAGAAGTCAAAATGCAGACCAGACACAAATTACAACCTGGGGTAGAACAGTAGAGCAATGCAGGATAAATAAAGATTGACAGAAATTGTTAAAGTGCTTTTTGTTTTTTTTGTTTTTAATAGTTAGATTTTAGAGTTACCATATTTTAAATAATTACAGACTCGTATTACAAACATTTAACGACATGTTTGGTCCTCTGTTTCTTATAACTGCTGCATTCCGTTCTGTAGAAGTGCCCCATATTACACAAACACCCCCTTCCCATTCCCATATTTTGGGATCTTGGGTTGTTAACTCTCATTGATTGAACAAATGATTTGAAATATTCAAAATATATCAGAGAGTGACATCAAAGAGCTGAGGCTCTTTCTGCACTTACCTGCTGATAGCTGGAATCAGTTGGTCTGGAACAGCCAGGCTCACTGATCCTGACATGTGGCATGGATTCACACTGTCTCACCAACATCACTAATTCAGCCCAAAGCTCACACAAGCTTTGTGGCCACATTCCCATGGCTCCAATGGTTAGGAACACTGAAATGCATTCTACCCCCAGTCCCAAATAAGGAAGGGATGCCCTCTGCCTGCCTTCCATGTTCTGGATCAGGGCCACTGGTCTGCTGGTAGACCCAATTAAACAGGTCTACCAGTGATCCAGGTTAAAGGCTTCCCTAATCCGAAGCAGACAGATTCATACCAGCAGGGAGTGAGGCCTCCTAGCATTAACATGGAAAATTTGGGGGGCAAGATATGTGCTTCATGGACAATTAATCCACATTAAGAGTCCAAGCAGAAAAGGTCTGTGCAGAATGTCCCATTTGCTTCTGTGAGTGCTTCTAGTTGATCTCCTTTCACACAACCATGCAGTTAGGTTGGGTTGCTGTGGCTCTTAGCAAGAAAAAGAGTGTGTCATTAGCTCTTCTATCCACCGCTGTTAAAATACCATGCTTTTCATTTTAAAATCCTTGCGGCTGTTTTTTTTTTTTTTTCAGTAGGCATAATTTTTTTGTCCTACTTTGGGCTGAAAATTCTGCTTGTGAGTGCTTAATGTTATTTAAGGACTTGCCAGGCATTGATTAAACACAAAACTATTTGTGATCTTTATGAGTAAAAATCACCTCCAGACATGGTTCTGCCAAATGGCAGAGAACCAAAGGATTCAAAGTAAGAGGTGTGGGAGAGGATCTAAAAGGAAGGACCTTTGCCACCAGAAACAATATAGGAGTGACAGGAGCCTGGGCCAGTCACTGTTGGTGGTGGTGGTGGGCTGAGATAGAGACACAGTTAGCATGTCTGCATTGCTGATGGAGCTGGGCCTGGACAATCAGCATCCCTACCCTCCCAGTGCAGATGGTGCCTTACATTTTGTTAGGGATGTGCAAGAATATTCAAAATATTCATTATTTGATTGAATTTTGAATAGAACGTCCAGACATTCATTTTTTAATATTTGAATTAATATGAATATTTGAAATCATTTGTTCCAATAAGTCAGACATTCATATGTGTACGGATACATATGCATTACGTATTCATATCTGTACACACCCGTACAGATAGATACAGGATGAAAATGGGATGTGTACAGGATCAAAACAGGATGCATTCAGATGTACACAGATGTGTACAGATACATACGAATGTTGTGAACATTCATGTCAAATTCGTATTGAATAGTTGCACAAATAGATACAAATGTATTCAAATTTTAATACATTTACTTTTTCTATATTCGTATGTTTGAATATTTGATTTGAATGGAATCGAATGTCAAAAATTGCATTCGTGCATACCCCTACATCTTATCCTAGAACAGACTGGACCGGGATAGTTGGACTGCTGTAGGCAATGGCTTTAGATATGATTCACTTAACCCAGGACTCCAGTGAAAGAAGAGTGAATCGGGTCCTGTACTCTCAGTTGCGATGTCCAGAAATGCTGGCAAACATAGCACAGTTCAAATCACCAATTGGATGTACTGTACAGAAGAAACCAGTTTATTTTCTATTTGCAGGCGTTCTGTATCTCCTGCCATGTGAATTGTGTGACAGATTTCTTTCCTTTTGCTTAATGCTGATAGTGAGCTCTTTGTTTAATGGAATAAAAGCAAGATCTGTTAAACAGCTGAGGGTTGTTGTTTTTAATTTTTCTTTAATAACCTATTTTTTTTTTTAAAAAAAATCTATACAACAGGTCTTGATGTGTTGGAAGTACCAAGATTCCAGTCTTTACCCTTTTTCCTTTATGTAGATTGGATAGAAGCTTTCATACTTACCCAGGCACAAGTCAATTGTTAAGGTCTCTATCAATCTACCCACACACATCTTTTCAAAATGACCTTTTGAAGCTGTCATCATCCTGATGATGAAAAAAATGATGGTTCTCAAATAAAACTCTTCTCCTCTGTGGCTTGTTTCAGAGAAACCTGATGAAAAGGCAAAGCTCCTGCTGACGGGCTGTAGAAGCAATGAAGTCTAAAGGAAGGATGACTGACTTTTGAAATTTGTGAGTAATTTCATTCCGCAGGCAATAAGTAGGATCAGCTCTGTTTTAACAAAAAATGTGCAAAGAATGATCACATGTGCTTTCACACAGCAGTAAACAAGGATATATACATTGATACACGGATTGACAAGGGTGAATTGGTATGCTCTCAAAGCTTCTGAGCCCCTTAGTTACTGAGTGTGTGTGTTTCTGTTGTGTGGTAACCAGAGGGGGTTGTGCATGTGACATGCTACTCACAATTGCACATGTGTTCACAAGCCAAACATGAGACTATATACACAAGAAACATGGGAGAAACTCAAATTTTAGCATCAAGAAATAATTAGGCATAATCTATAAATGACAGAAAATCTTAGCGTGGTTGCAAGATAGAACCATATGCTTTTAGAGCTGCAGTAAAGATCACATGATCTTCAAACCTAGCTTCTAGGTTCTCCAATGGCTAAGAACTAATCCATTTCAGAGGCACAATTTGGTTCACCCTGGGTCATCCTGCTAAACTAAACTTGGTTCACCCTGGGTCACCCTGCTTAAATGGGTCACCCTGGTAAACCTGAACAGGGAGACATATACTCTTCTGCACACCTCCCTGTTCCATTTGAGAAACCCCTGGATCACAAGTTGTCTGCAGGCTAACCACCATCCCAGTCTAGGTGGCTATTTTAGCTGCCTTGCTACATTCATGCAAACAGAGCATACTAGGAGGGGATAGGGCCTCCCCATAAACCAGACCAGAATGCAGAAGGGAGGCTCTGGACCGCTTGTTCACCGAGTTCAAAAGTAAGTGTGAAAAGGTCCTTAGGGCTTTTCTGCAGAGACCCTTAAAGTGGATTAAGGGCATATGTAGAACACTTTCTAGGCCTCATAGGTCTGCATGTTCAGTTGGATCTACTAATGTACCGGTGTGACCGTAGTCCAGACTACTGTGGGGATGTCTTTCCATGGCATGCTATAGCATGCAGACAGGAAGCACCCTCTAGGGGCTCCAAGGCTAGGAACTTTTGTTCCTACCTCTCTTAAGGACAGGAATATAAGTTTCAATGCCATAGCATGGCTGATTCAGATCAGCACCAGTGCTGTTTTCCTCCACACACACCTTCCCGACCCACTTATCCAGAATTTAGGCAAAGTGCAGAAAGGGCCCTAGTTTCTACCTTGCTTGATGTTGGATGAGCATGAGAAAGACAGTTTTATTTCACCATTATCACTAGATAGATAGCCTTATATCCACTAATACTATTTTCTCCTATGACCTCTGAGAAAGGACTTCTGGTCTTGACCTGCTGTTATTTCATTGGTCTCCGTAGTAACTTTGTTGTCCTTTCCTTTATGGACTGATTTCTGGTCAAATGAGATGTGTGTTCTAGCCACAACTCTGCCAAGTAGCTCAATGGGTGACTTTGAACTACTTACACACTAAATACGGATATAAAATAAACAAGCTTTGAAAACATCAGGTGAATCACATAGAAGACAAACTACTAAACTGCTACATCAAGTATGCCATTCTGGCATTTTATGAGCCAGAAATGCAATGATGAACATTAATTTCTCTTAACAAGAAGCACTATTTGGGGTCTTACTAACTGGCCGTTGTTTCCACAGCCATTTTGATCATTGTCGTAATATGGCACAATTTCCATGGAGCCTTACAATGTCATAACTCAGCTGCAAGGGTAGAAAGCTTGCTCAGCCTTCACATTTATATCCTGCCCTTAACCCAAGGGTGTCAGGGTCCACAAAAACCTCTCCTTTTCCCTTCCATACTTTTGCTCAAATGCCACCCCATATTTTCACAGTCCCTTCTGCTTTTACCCTTTGGGTTGAGAAGGATGGCCTTCTCCTCCTTTTTTCCACTAGTTTTTCATCCCAACCCATGGAGACATCTCTTTGGACAGCCAGTATGGTCTTGTAATTAGAGTGCTGGATTCATACCTCATAGTCACTGGGTTTGATTCAGCACTCTTCCATGAGCTGCTTTGAGTCCCCTTAAAGGATGAGAAAAGCATGGCATAAAAGGCATCTCTTCTTCTTTACTGTTTGGGCTGAATTGGGCAGGAAACTACAGAAAATCCTGTAGCCAGTTTCAGGCTCAAAAAGGCTTTTAGGGCTGGCCAGACAATCAGGATTCCAGAAATCTGGGCCAGCAGCAGCCAATAAGAGGCAAATCTGGAAGGTGATGATGAGAAAGAAATGAGGTACATGGTACTGCGTTGCTTAATTTTGAAACTGTGTAATGTGCTTATCTGTGTGTGTGTCTGCAAATGGGGTGCTTCTTAGTAAAAGGATGGCTTCAAACAGTCCTGTCTGATCACACTCTCAGTCTAGTAACATACAAAGCCACCACTTCAGAAGCTTCAAAGGTCACATGTGATGGACTACCAATACGAGAGTTCCCTAGTTCAAACACCCGTGCAATCTGTGTGGTCTTTTCAGCCTATTAGAGCTTACCAGCCAAGACAGTTTCATTAGGCCTTTGAGAACAATCAGGGTGAATCAGGTGGTAGACTGAAGCAGTCAGGGAAAAGGGTGTTGGAACATGCAGAATTGGTCCTTCTAGATGAGCATCGATTGAACACAGATATATTTCTTTACAGGGTCACAAGACATACATTTATCACCCAGGGAACACTCAGTAGGAGGCAGTCATGGAAGGTGACACAGGACGCATACTGGCCCAGTTGAGTCACAGGTTTTTGGAGGTACAACCAACAGCAGAACCTTAAGGCACAGTGTGGACAATAATGGGAGTGTTTATTTCCAAAAATAAAAATAGACCCTTTAACATAATTATTCAGCTGTTTAGGAAAAATAATAATTAAACATGATTTACACTCTTGGAAAGATAAAAATTTGGCCATTTTGTAACGTCTTGCTTCACTTAAAACGATAGTTATGTATAATAAAACTTTTGTTTGTTTATTTCAGACAGGCTCTCTCTATATACTCCCCCAAAGAATTTAAGCATTAAGAATGAGGGTCTGTTTAATTTTGGTGTTTTTTTTTCATTTTTAAAGAAAAAAGACCTAGATCTGTGAAAAAGTATATAAAAGTAGCTGGAGATTTTCAAAACTGCCATTATATTTTGCAGGGTCTTACATTAGGAGATTATTGATTAGAAATGTGCCAGGCTCGTTGGTTGGACTATGTTTCACAGCAAACCAGCCAGTTTACAAAACTGAATGTTTTGTTCTTCAAGTATCAAAAAATTCAACTGAACTGACTCCCCCATTTGCGAACATGAACTATATGATTGAACAGTTTACATTTGATATGTTTTTTTGTCTCAAAAAGGGGTGTTTTTTTTGCTAAAAGAAAAATCTTGGTTTTGGATCAGCTCAAAATTGAACACAGTGTTTGTTTGATTAACCAGTTCACCACTGAACAGTGCAAACAGGTAGGGTGGCAAACGAAACACACAATATCTGTTACTGATTGCCCAAGATGATGCAAGTAGCAGGTAGTGAAAAGGGGGGGGGAGTGAATATTTTTAATTGAAATCCAACTCCATTTTTGCCCCTGTGAAATATAGAATTGAACAATTAAAGCATATTTAATGTATTATAGATTTCAAATCAGGGGAGGCTGTAGCTTACTGGTAAACCTGCCCAGTTCTCTCCCTGGAAGAAGGCAATACCAAACTGCTTCTACATCTCTGCCAAGAAAACAGCTTAGAAATGTTCACGGAGGTGTTCACATAGTCAACCAGGAGTCAGCCACAACTCAATGGTACCCAACAATAATAACACACAGTGTAAAAAGTGCAAGGCTTGTAAAACATGTAAGCCACACCCAAGCAGCAGCTATCACACAGTCTTGATCATGCAGATGCATCGTGATTCAGAGATTTGAATTAGAATTAAGTTATTGCCCAGATGATCCTATGGTCTCAGATTCATACCAAGGCAAAAAAATCTTTGTTAGGCTTTGAAATCATAGTATACGAAAAGCTGATGAAGGATGTAGCATCAGTCAGAATATCTAACTTATTTGCAGGTATCTTCTGTTGGATTGGTCCCAAAGAAAACACCTGAGGAATAGAGATCAATCCCCTAATATTATATTAGAATATCTAAAGAAATGAGAGGTGGCTTGGGGCTCTGGAAACAATTTTTGCAAGATCCCACACAAGAAAATCCGCAAAGAAGTGGAATTTTATTCACTAGCTCTTCATGCCATCACTGCCATTCTAAGGGGCCTTTGTGGATGGGCCTGTAGGATGTGACAACATGAATGTGTTGTTTTGATGACTTGGGGGGGGCATCAGTGGTGTATCCACCTCTGATTATTGTCTTGGCATGAAAGGGTTTACTAAGGAATTGATTGCATGTGTGTTTGACCTAGGGAATTAACACACATTTGTGTTCAATGAACACAGGTTCAACACATCCCTATTTAGAAGGCTTCTAACACTTGCAAAACAGTGGGTGTCATGCCAGTTTAATTGTACAGCCTCAGCAAATAGAAGCACTGAGGGACACTGAATCTTCCATGGCACCAAGATTTACCTAAGAAAAGCCCAAGTAATCAAGGAAGTTGAGAAGTTTGAAGATTTCATTATTCTCCTGGGCATTATTCCTGAATGGCCCAGTCCCGCTGATCATTTTATGCAGTTTCTTTGTTTTAAAGGATACAGGTGAGAGTTAAAACGTCTTGTATTTTAGCTGCCCTGGCATTTTATGCCAAAGCACCCGATGTGGCCAACAGCATTTCAGCTTTCAGGATTAGAAAGGTGTTTACTGAGTGGAAGCACAGTTTCCCATCAGTTCTTCAACACAGTTGCCTGATTACACCAGAAATATTATCCAAACTATTATACAGGTTATTCCTCTCATGAGAAGAATTTATATGCAGCAGTAGTATTACCAGCCTTTGGGGGATCTTTAGAATCAGTGAGTTGTTAAGACAAGCTGAAAAATGGAAGATCTCTGAGGACTTTGCTTGTCCAGGAAAACAACCTAGGCCCTTTACGCACTGGTTCTAAAAACAGATTTAGAGTCAGTTTGGGGAGGGATTAAGACGTGGCTTCTGCATAGGGAACCCAATTAGGGACACTTTGAGGAAGCCACATCCGCAGTTCGGCACACAAGGTTTTGCCAGCCAAATCCTACCCGGAAGTAAGACCTAAAAAATTAGGACGCTCCTGCAAATGGCTGGCGAGGAGCCGGATTGCTGGCACATGCCCAGCAATCAAAGAGGGAGAGCACAATCGGACCAATGAGAATTGCAGAATTGCAGGCTATAAAGAGCGGTGGCTCATCTTGTTTTTTGTCTCTCATCTTGGGCAGAAGGGGGATCAGGGAGTGTTGCTCCAAATCAGTGTGTGTTAGGCCTCTCCTCTTGGATAAAGAGAAGCAGAGAGGAAGAAGGTCTCTCCTTTTGTGAAGAGGAAGATTGGGGCATGCAAGTTAAGGCCTGCATGCGGGTGGGTGGGTCTCTCCTCTCGGAAACAGAGCAGAGCCCGGGGAGGCAGACTGGGACTGCTGCAAGGCTATCTTTATTATTTTGGGAACATATCTTACTACAGGGTAGAGAAGAGCCTGAGAGGGAAGGACTAAGATCTGTTTCTACTTACTGAATAGCTTACCAGGGACTGTTGGCTTACAGTGGAGCTTAGTGAAGGGAGCGGGACAGTTTATTAATTACAATATCTTTCTTTTCAAGCACCTGAAGAACATTTAAGTCGAACTATAAACTTGCTTCTTTATTTTTCCTTTTGTAACAATAAACTATAAATGTTTGTTTTACAACTCCGTCAGTTTGCTGCTTTAAGGGAGTCTGATCCACATACATATAAAGCAGGGCACTGGGGGGGGGACTAGTTGGCCCACAGCCCCACCAGAGCTGGTAGGTGACCTGGGTGCTCAGCAGCTTGCTCACTTCCTGTGTTGCTCTGTGGAGGACAAGGAGGGAGGGGCTGGGCTGAGTCGCCACAGATGTCATTCAAACAATTAACCAATTGTTTGAATGACATTAACCCAAATTCTATTTTTTCCATAGTGAAGTTTTTGTTTGCCTCCAGGTCTGGCAGTACCTTCATTCACAGTCAGTGTTACTCACTGATTGGCTTCTCATTTGCCCAGCTTTTCATGACCCTGATTAGTCATTCACCCTTAGCAGCTGTTCTCATGCTATGACTGGCTACATTTCCTGTGTGTATGCTTATGTAGCTCCCCACAAAACTGATTAAAAGGAAGAGATGCTTTCAGTGTTATCCCAAATGAGGAAGAGACACCCATTCCTAAACCTTGAGATGGGTTTAGAAGGGAAATTCAGGGAAAATATGTCTGTAGTTATAGCCTCAAATTCACTAAGAAGGTACATCATTAAGCATGTCTGATCACATCCTGAATGTATGGAAATGTAGTCAATTCTCAGTACCGAATAGGATTGTGGACAAAATCCACCCATTGTTAAACACAGTTAAAACAAACAAAAACTTGTTGTTCAGCCAGCTGTTCTTATAGCTCATGATCAAAGTGAATTTCAGTAAAACATTTTAGCACTTGACATTCTCCTTTTTTATTCAGATGCTGAATGAAGGCCAAATCCAGCATCACCGGTTTGTGCTTTTGTGCGCATATGTGTAGTTTTATTGAGCAAGTTTCTACTAAAGACCCTGAAGCTATGAGCAGGTGCTCCAAAATAAATGGGGTAGCACCTCATGAAATGTAAAGGGGAGCACAGTATCTCCCCCCCCCCCGCAAAAATAATAAGATGTGAACATCAGACTTTGTGTAGTTGAGCGATAGATACATATAACCAAATGGCCATGATTATTAGCAAATCTGAGAATTAAGCTTTTAAAAAGTTGCATTCTTAAAGGGCATGGTGAACAGAACCTTGATTCTAAAAGCATTTTTCCCATTAGTGCCTCTGTGTTGTGTGGCTTATGTGTAGTGCCTTGAGTTGTGAGTCAGTTGTAGGGGTGTGCAGAAATGCAATTTTCAGGATTTGATTTGATTTGAATCGAAGACCCGGAAATTCAATTCAATTCGAATGTTTAAAATTTGAATTTAACCAAATTCAATTCAAATTAAGCAAATTCAAGTCTATTTGCTTGAGTTTTTCATTCAAATTTGCACTTGCGAATGTCAACAACATTTGTAGATGCCCGTACTGCATCTTCCTCGGGTCCATACACATCCAAACACATCCGTACACATTCGTATGCATCCCGTTTTCATCATGTACAGATCCGTACAAATGCGTACGGATGCAGGAAAGGTGTATCTTCAACTAGGCATCATGTACGAACCCGTACACGTACGAATGTCTGAATAATTTCAACGAATAGATCCAAAATTCAAAATTAGAATAAAATCCTTAAATTCAAATTTAAGGACATTCAGTTTGAATTCAAATGTCAAAGTTCAGTCGATTCGATCGAATTTCAAATGCATTTGAATATTCCTGCACATCCCTAGTCGTGGGGACCGGAACAACTAAGGTGCCTCTGCATTGCTGCTGGTGTTGGTCTGGGATGGATGGCACCCATGCCCTCAGGATGTGGATAGAACCTCTGTGAAAGGCTGAAGTGGAATGGCTGAAATTCTCCAGGCAAGGTGAGTGAGTAAACAGCCTTTATTTCTAGCATTGGTCACTGATGCTTTGAAAAAGAAGCATATTGAAAACTCATTTCTAGACCATCAGGGTGTGGAAGATAGTAACTTGAGTTTTGAACCAACAGAATTGTCTGACTCAGGCCTGCTTGCCCTACTTTTGATCGTGAGCAAAAGGCAAAAGAAATGTCACCACAACACAGGCTGAAAGAATACAAGAGTGACAGAAAAACAGTCTGTGAAACTGGGAAGAGGGCAACTGATATGACCCAAGGATACTGCTGAGGTCACATCTTGAAAAGGCTTGCGGGGAGGAATGTTACAATCAGAAACAAATGGACAAAATTGGCGCCTTATAAATTAGTCTTAATTGGTAGGTAATGAAGGAATAGTCCATTCCACTAATAAAGTCTTTAAAATTACTTTACAGAAAAATCTGCTCGTTGTCAAATTGGATTCTTGGATGAATAGCATGAGGCAACATACGGTGTGAAAGAAAAGATCTGTCTGCCCGGAGCTAGAGGCCCTCTTCAGTTCTGATGAACCCTGATGAGCCAAGCGCCCGAGAAATTTCTCATTTCTTTCTGAAGTGAATGGGAACTCCACATTTATTTAAATAAGAAAATCTGCACGCTACATTTCCTATCAATTGTACCAAGGAACTTCTAATAGACTTCCATGACAAATTATTTTTTTTGGGGGGGGGGAAGAGACCTCTCCTCTGCAAATAGTCTGAAAGGCTTTAGATCGCATGTTGAAATCCTTTTTTCCTTCCTTCCCCACCCTCTTACTATAGTTTCCTTTCTAACTCATTCATCTTCTCTTGAGACTCCCTGTAGATGGCAAGAGGAAAACGTGAGAGCTTGTTTGCATCTCACTATTTCCTTTCACCATAAGGGATGTGCACAAATGTTTTTTGTGTGCTTGATTTGTATCATATCGAATGCAAGGAAATCCGTATTGTTCTAATAGATCCCTTTTGAATATGCTAGGGTTTGTACTCGATACGAATGTTAAATCCCATACGAATAGCACATGGATCCTATATACGAATACATATGAATAGCGTATGGATCCCATATACGAATCCCATACGTAGCTTCATACGAATGTATCAAAACATTTGATTCAAATTCGAATGTCAGTCTCCAAATGTGCCAACATTCGATTCAAATTCAAATGTCCGAATTTGGCTGAATTTGGCCAAATTTTGAATGTTACGAATATTCGTGCACATCCCTATTCACCATCCTTTCCAGACAGCAGGGCAGCAGCAGGGCAACCTGTCTCCATGCTTGGGGGTGCAATGGCACAGCAGCTACTTCTAGGTATTTTGATGGCATGAAATACCCAGATGTGTGTGCATGCAGGAGCAATCAACAAATGACCTCTTTCCACTACTCTGAGACCACCCTCATCACTTGGTTCAGTGCTCAGCTGCCATGCAAATCATCATGCGTCAGGCTCCTTCACTGTATATGTTTAGCAAGGCGGTGATGACACACCTCTTGGCCTTGGCCTTTGGTTAAATGGGAATATACTGTCTCTTTCCACTTTATTATTGTTCATAGTTCCATCCCACCATATACTTGAAGGTCTCAGGGTGGGTAGAAACATTTAAAATCGGACATATTGTGGAGACACATCCGACTAAAGGTAGTGGTAGGTTCAGGTGTGCAACGCCAGTACCCTGGTGAGATCAAACACTTTCAATCCAAAGAAAGCTCTAATAATGAATATAAAGTCCAAAAAGGGAGAAATTTATTTTAAAGAACATAAGTAAAGGGTTTTCTCCTTCCCGGCTCTATTTAGCCTTGAAATAAAGAATCTTTTACAGTTTGAAAGTTTCAGCAGTCTTCAGGGTGTCATCTTTCTGGGTTTGATCTCAGTCAATGGAGCTGGTGCAGGGTCTTTCAGCTCCTATTTCTTTCCTTTAGCAACTTTAGATTTCTGGTAATTTGGCTTATGTGTAAGAAATGCCCTTCCTGGCTGTCTAGGCCTATTTGCCACCAAAAGGACAGCTCTCTGCAAGCTCACAGAAGTATCTATCTAACCAGAGCTTGCTGGGAAGGGGCAAACCAAACCTGGCAAACCAAACCTGGAGAAATGCAGGGGGTTCCTTCAATGCCTCCCACAACTAATACAATGAAGCACTTCCTATACTAAAACATACTAAGCCCTGAACTAATTACTAAGGAAAATGTAGGGAGAGATTGAAACAGTCCTGGCAGGACATCACACATATATTAAAACAATAACAGTGTCTGTAAAGTATGAAGAGACAGTATATTCCCATTCAACCAAAGGCGAGGGCAAAGAGGTGCATCTTCACTGCCCTCGTAAACATATACAATGAAGGGGTCTGGCGCAGCTGGGGGATCGACCTCCACCTTGCCTGGCACTTCATAAGCTCACTCTCCTTTTTTTGAGATTTAAAACAGCTTCAAAAGCCTCATTTCCATGCCTGCAAGCACCTCCGCTCCACAACATACTCACCCTCTCCATTTAGTTTACTGCTTTAAATGGAGAGACTTTCCCTGTCACCAACTGCGGCACTCTGTTGACTTTTCCTTTTTAAAGCGACAGTACACTATTTTCATTCTTATATTTCTTATGTTTCCTACTGACAGATTTCAGTTAGGCTCACTTGAAACAAAATGAGATACAGTGGTACCTCGACATACAAGTGCCCTGACATACAAGTGTTTTGAGATACAAGCCGCCGAGCGAGTGATATTTTGCTTTGAGATGAGAGCAAGATTTAAGATACGAGTATGTAAATACAGTACAGTACATAACAAAAACAACTGAGGTGGTGTTTTGGGAGCTGAAATGGATTAATGGGAAAATTGCTTTGAGATACGAGCGATTTGACATAAGAGCAAGGTTACGGAACGAATTAAACTCGTATGTCAAGGTACCACTGTAACTTGCTTTATTGTTTACAGTTTCTTCACAATTGAACAATATAAAAATACGGTTTCTTCAGGTTCAACACTTTCTCTTGTTTAAATCCTTTTGCTACACTCAGGATCCTAACCTATCAAATTCCTACAGGCTGATAAGGACCCAGCCCCTGTCCTACCCACACCCCCGTGAGATTTCTTCTCCTGAACATGTCCTTTTATAGAGTTCCCTCTCCTGGCATCGGTTGTTCATTGGCTGTCTCTGGGTTAACTTACCCCCTCCTTGCCAGGATGCAATAAGCCACATCCCATAACATCTCAGCTAACTTATACTTAACAAATACTCTTTAACAACTTACCTTGGAAAGGTATCATTACAGGGCCTGATGTACCTCAAGGAGGAGACTATTCCACAGCCTCGGGGCCATCACTTGGAAGACCCTCTCCCAGGTGCCCACCTCTTTTATCACTGAAGGTGGTGGGACAACCAAGAGGGCCTTCCCACCAGATTTTAAGGCATGAGCAGGTCAATATGGGAGATGGTGTCCCTTTAGTAACAGACACTGTTACTGTATTAATATATACTGTTATTGTTTTAATATATGTCTGATTACTGCCTCTCAGCCTAACCTTCCCCACAGAGTTGTTATTAGGATAAAATGGAAGGGAAGAGAATGATGGATATCACTTCTGGCTTTTTTGGAAGAAAGCCAGAAAATGAAATGCAAACTACAAACAATATTTATTCTATGTGAGAAGAAAATCTAGATAGTTTGATTAAAATTAGGTTTTATCTTCCTTATCTGATGTAATGAGTCCATATTTTTCATTACAGAGTTGCATGTCCTTGCAATAACCAGTTATTTGAAAGAAGAAAAATGACAAGCAGTGGGGCAGTGGGAGGACATTTGAATGTGAAAAGTTCCTAGTAGACTAACTGTGAAGGTCTTCATCTACACAGTAAAGTGCCACTGCTGCCACTGTTGCAGGGCACAATTTTGCACCCTGAACAAATGCACTTTCACCTGCTGCTGAAAACAATACCTGTGTGCTTGCAAATATAGTCATGCATTTCTTTTTCAGCGATGAATCATCGTGCCTTCCCCACATCTCCGGGAAGCAGACACAGATTAAGCTTGGCAAATGACCTCAAATGAACAATTTGTCACCTACGGAATGTCTCAGTGAATGTTAAAACTGTTCAAATTCCTCTTCAGGCTGTCTTTTCAATAAAGATGGATTAACTCTATATTTCTTTTTAATAAAGCTGCTCTTTTTATCTGCACATTAGAAGTCATTTTACTAAGAAGTCTTCCTAGTGGCACTGACCTGTTTTAAAAGCAGAGTACCTGCCAAACTTCATGTACTATGGTACATGCATGGGGTCACGAAGAGACAGACATGATCAAGCAACAACAAAACAGAGTAAATGATGGCATCGTTTGGTGAATATCCAGAAGATGGTGGTGACATTTATATTTTTTTATATCATACTTTAAGAATCCCTTGTCAGAAGCAACCCTTCTCAGATATTCCAAAAACTGTTGAAGCTAAAGGTTTTTCTGCACTTACTGTTAATTAAGTTTATGAAGGATTCAGAGGTCTCCTTCTGCATGCTGGTGTGGTATAAGGGAGGCCGCATCCTTTGCCAATATGCTCAGTGTGCTTTGGACATAACATAGGCTGGGCTAGACAGAATAGTGCAGAACTCATGTGCCGCCATATTTTGGTTTACTGGGGGATTCATTTTGGCAGCACATCCTTCTTGTCTCTGCAACCTGAAGGTAGTATCTAGGCATTGATTTTAGTAGCCAATGATACAACTTTTCTCCATGGATTTACCTATAATAATATAGGGAGAAGCCCTACTAGATCAGTCCATGGGCCGCCTAGTCCAGCATCCTGCCTCATGCTGTGCTTCCGGGCATTCTCAAGCAAAACACAAAGGCAAAAATGTTCACCTGCTCTCAGTTACCTGCAAATTCCCTTTAGAGGCACCCTAACTGCCTCATCAACCTGGACACAGTATCTAAGCATCAATTTTAGTAGCTGCTGATATACGGGGGCGGGGGGCTGTTCGCACTTGGCTGTATTCTGGACTATATCTCAGGATAGGAGTCTGTTTTGTCCCCAGAGCAATGCTATGAACTGGCATGTAGTGAAATCT
>MTQE01001134.1:22066762-22079767 GCA_014337955.1 Aspidoscelis marmoratus | reverse complement strand
TTTCTCTATCCACCTTTTCTATACCATGCATAATTTTATATACTTCAACAAGGAATCACAGGTTTCATATATTTGGAAATAAGAATATTTGTTTATTCTAATGTACAAGTTAAAACAGGCTAAATTGCTGGTATCCTCCTCCCAGGGCAGGTAACCCCAGTCTGTTGATCACATAGTTTTCCTGCCAAACAGGCAATCAGTGTGTCTTGAAAAGAAGAGGTTACTTCAGTGCTGAGAATTTCCACTTAACACCACACAGACCTTTCAGAGATGGCAAAATCAAGACCCAAGGAATTGCCTGCTGTTAAGAATGAAAATTGCCCAGAAGGTGGCTCTTTAATAGTATCCGATCACACTGTAAGATATAACCCTTTGATGCAACTTTTTAAATTGATTGTGTGAATTTGTCATTGGGAGTTATGAGGATGGCCACTTCTGGTATCACTTCCAGCTGTCTGATGAAATTGCTCTGTACATGGAATACCAGACCACAGCTCAAGTGCTGTCTGCATATTAAGCATTGTCCAGTATACTGGTGGGAACCCTGTGGGCTACGCTGCCATTTTGTTCTTGTGATAGCTCACTCTTTGACTGGTGGCAGACAAAGTGGCCTGCAAGGAGATGTGGCGTCTCGGTAAACCATTCCACACTGCAGATGCCATGTTCTGGCTCATCCCTCGGGCCCATCTACCTGTCAAATTGCCTAGGTTAATTCTGATCAGTTTTTGTTCATTGGCCTCGCAGACTATGGTTGACTGCAAAATCCTAGTGAATTGCAATTGGCTGCCATTTGATGCATTGGTTCAGTGCATTCAGTTGGCTAGCGGGAAGGCAAAAAGAACTGATTAAATGGTTTCATCAATCCCAAAACAGTATGGGATTCAAATGACTCAAAATGGTCATCTTAGATTCAGTCTTCCAATGCAACATTTTTTTATCAAAGTTTGTTCTACAATGAGAACACCTCATTCCATGTAAGAATGTTCTGAGTGATACTAGGAATTCTATGTTTGCACAAATGCATTTTGCCTCTGCCACTGGTTAAGAACCCTGCTTAATCTCAAAATTGTAATAAATAAATAGTGGCATTAAATATTCAGACTGTGATAAATGGATTGCAATTATTCTCAGAAGAGGTTTGTCAGAATGTAATAAAACTTTATAAATAATAGATTAAGAGCAATGTATCAGTATAAAGGTGTTGTATTCCTCACCTTGCCCTTAATGCAATGTCTCCTGTCATTCAAAGGACAGGAAAGAAAATATCTTGTTCAGTGTGTCTGCATGTCTGTCCTTCATTCAGCTGTGATTGCTGACTCTTAAGGTAAATTTTAGAAGTTTTACCCTGATCACTTGATCATGTAAAGGCAATAGGTTGACAGTTTGCACATTAAAACATATTCACATGAATGCATAATGGCTTGTTAAGATAGCTTTAGTACACACAGGCTGTTCCTAGACAGTGGGAAGTAAATCCCCATTTTTGCATTTATCTTTGGAAATCCAGATTTAGAAGATCTGGATCTTTGTGATTGGGTCCTCCCTTGAATCTGGTGCTGAAAGTTCCAGATCTCAGCGAGGACCACATACATCTTCACGGACCCTCTAGCACCTGATTGCAGTGGGTGCTAAGTGGAGTGCCTTGCACATGCCATAGCACACATTCCAACACTCCATTTTGCTGGAGCCGGAAGGGCCCCAGCGCGATTGGTCAGCACCAACGCCACTCAAGGCGTACTTCCACTGAGAGAGTGCGTGTTGGAGATTCATGGCTTCATAGCTGCTAACTGCAGCAACTACAAAGCCTATCCACAGCTACAAATCAGTGCAGGCCTCCGTAACTGTGAGTGGTGGGACAGAGCCGGTGCCACCTATGCGCTCAACCCTGGATGCCATCGGCCAGTAAGCTGTGTGGACACACATCCTCTAATCCAGTCTTCATGGCTGAAGACCGGATTGTGGACACCAGTAAATTGTGGTCTGCAGTAAATCCGGATTTAAGGACCCAAAGGACCCCTTAATGCTGGGTTTCTTCAGCAATCGTGGGGACGGGGCCTTCAGGATGGGGCCCTTATGGGGTCCTAAAGGGGTCTTGCATGGAGAGAAGGCATTTGTGATCAGTATCAATCGGGTACTGATCAGGTTCCAAATAGGGTCTTAATGGGGTCTTCAGGGCTAGTGAAAAAACAGAAACCATCTAACTCCAATTAACTGCACCTACTAAAAGTGGCTCTCACTAGGGAAGTGACTATCAATCAGCACAGTGAGATTTATGATTCAGACACGATAGGTTTTGGGTTTGAGATATCATGAAAAGACAGAATTATTGAATTATCCTGAACGTTATTATTATTTTACTGTTTGCTGTACTGGGAATGGTAAAAGGAAGCCTGCCTACCAACTTGAAAAGGGTGCATTGCTTTTTCAGCATAAACTGCAAATAATCTGATCATACTCCCCCCCCCTCATTTTAGGACTATATTCAACCCTTTTATTACAGAATCTCAATGATAAGCTTGGCCAAGAGAAAGTGGTTGTGCACACATTTACTCACAGGACAAGTTAATTCAACTTAATTTGTTGCCATCACAACATGCAAAGTTGTCTGTGATGAATCAGAGCCAAATGGGAGATGACATTTAATGAAGCCTTGATCTAAGGAGCGTGCTTTTTAAAAAATGCAGCGGAACAGGGGATGGAGTTAAAACTCTTTTTTCCTCCTCCTATGGTTCTCCTTAAAAAGAATTTTCTTTTATTCACCCATCAGTATCTTGTCCATCCATCAGAGCATTGATTTACTTAGTTCAATGTTATTTATTACACTGGTAACAGATTTCTAGCGCTTCCAGCCAAGGCCTTCTCCTTGCCACTGCCCGAGACTCAACTGCTTAACTGGAGATGGCAAGAACTAACCTTCTGTGGGGAAATCAAGTGCTCTACCAATTAAGAAGTTCTGAAATTAGTTTGTACTCCTACACTTAAATATAATTGTCCTTTCCTCTGTCTACTACTTCCCAATCTTGTGAGAAACTCAGACATACAAAATATGCACAATTTCTGACCATTTAGGCATGGCGTAGTGCATCCTATGCTGCACTGACCTTGGCTAAGTAGCCCATTCCAAGCCCCCTTCAAACAGCTTATTTTGACTCAGCTGTTAGGGCCAGGAATGAATGTGCTCAGTGGCTGTCTAGAACTCTTTCAGCAATATGCCCAAAGCAACACTGTTTCCAGGTGCCTGACCAGAACAGTGCCAGGCATGGTATATTGTCCACAGATGCATGCAATCTGTATAGTCCAGTATGTCTCCATAGCATAGTTGCCCATTCCTTAATCCACTGGTAGAGCACAATATCTCATTCCATGGCGTGGTCTTGTGCAGACGTGCCAGTTGACTGGGAGCATGGCCCAGCCCATTGCGGAAAGGGTCTTCCAAAATGGTTCATTAAGGTTATATATAGTGTATGAGAAGTAGGTTTGTGAAGGCAGATAATTTATTGAATTTGGACCTAGGGGTGTTTCCGCACTGGCCACGGAAACTGTCTCTAAATCGGGTCTCACTGCCGAAAACCAGATCTAAATGAAGACCTAAAAAATTAGGTCTTCAATCCGTCCCTTCGCCTGGATCCATGTGGAAGCAGGACGCTTCTGTACATGGACAGGCGAAGGGACGGATGTCCCTGCAGCCGCCATCTTGGGAGGGGGGGAAGCAGGACAGGCTGCCTCAGAAGCCCCTCCCCCACGCACTGCGTGCCACCAGAAACACGTGGTGACTGGCAACTGACTGCTCCAGTCCCGCGCCTCTGGGGGTGGTGTCGGCGGTGCAGGAAGCTTGTTGCCTTTTCGAATGGAAAGATAGGAGAAAAGATACATGTTTCCAGCAAAAATGTTTTAAAAGCCCCTTTAAATAGAATACAAATAAAAGCTCCTTCTCCCCCCCCCCCACTTTCTGCCTTTTTAGTACCATATGGAGCTTTTGCAAGCATGGCAAGGGAGGGAGGGAGCTTTACATCTGTAAAAAAATCACTCACAGCTGGCTGCCATTGGCCAGAAGGCTAGACCTCCACCCCAAATAGCCTTGTATTGTCCCCATGTGGGGGAACATAAGTGGTCTCAGCTCCAAAAAGGGGACTCAGTCCCGTTTTCATCAGGACTTTTTTTTTCCCTCTGGATTTAGGCAGAATGGTCCTCATAAGATTTGGGAATAAGGAATTGCATCGGGATGCTGGGTGCTGAATGCAGATTCTATTTGGATTAATTACAGATACTGTGAGGACACTCCTTCCCGAATTCAAATAGAATTTTGATTAAAGTGTCCGTGGGGACAGAACCTGAGTATCTTAACAATCATAAGGAGACAAAAAACGTTAATAATATCACAATCATATGTTTTTCAAACATCGTCAG
Organism: Aspidoscelis marmoratus; assembly: GCA_014337955.1. Taxonomy (NCBI): domain Eukaryota; kingdom Metazoa; phylum Chordata; class Lepidosauria; order Squamata; family Teiidae; genus Aspidoscelis; species Aspidoscelis marmoratus. The sequence goes on along the minus strand of MTQE01001134.1, from coordinate 22,075,360 downwards.
AAAATTTACCAATACAGAAATTAGGAAAATGGGCCAGAACTCTGATTAAATTGATTTTTAGAAGTAAAGAATAGGATATGTAAAGTGGCATTGCTGATAAATAAATGGATGAGGGGTTCCATCAATAGAGAAATATTATGAAGCATTTCAATTGACTAGACTATCTGATTTGGAGTATAATAGAATGGAGAAGTAGGTAAAAATGTCCATTAGGAACAATTAAGATGCAAAATGTTTTTGCAACTCAGAGGTGTTTGGCAAGGATTTAATCTGTATGAATTAAGAGCTAGGCTCCCAGTGTGTATTGGAGCAGGAGGGAGGGAAGGAAGGAAGGAAGGAAGGAAGGAAGGAAGGAAGGAAGGAAGGAAGGAAGGAAGGAAGGAAAAACAGAGGAGAGGATGAAGAAAGTGTGGTCGAGAGAGAAAGTGGGGAGAGAGAAAAAGAAAGAGAGAGAGAGAAAATTTTGGTCTGTTTAGCACATTTGGGGCACAATAATTGATTCATTGCCACACATAAATCACTAGCAGTTAAATCAGTCTGAGGAGGAATAACTTTAAATAATTTTAACACCTACTGCCTCAAGCAAAACATGCTAAAAGCATTATCAATCAGGGCCAATCTCAACCCACTTTAACATGCTGGAATACCATATGAGAAAGAATGAGTGTGTGAGAGTATGAGTGTGTGTGTGTGTGTGTGAGAGAGAGAGAGAGAGAGAGAGAGAGAGAGAGAGGCTCAATAACAGAATCCACATTGAAAAGTTTGGCACTTTGAACTTTCCCATCACCTTACCAGTGTTTCCCCACAGGCAGTCTAAAAGACAACTCAGCAATGTCTGAATGGAACAGCACACAATAGCTCCTTCACAAGTAGGTCTTTAATTGATTACGGCTGTGTTTATAGAAGCAGAAGAGAATTTACACAAAATGACAGATTGCCTTCAGTTTTAAAATAGTTTACCAAAGTTAACGGTAGGGAGGTCTCCTTCTGTGTCCCCTGCAAAACTAGAAGAGATGGGACCTTTATATTATCTTTAAACAACAGCCACTACTGTCACACCTTGCCTCGCAATGCTGTTTTACGTTGTCCTTAGAAATGCTGCCATGAAAAGAAAAACAATGTGTTGGTCGTTCTAGTACTCAAATATTGTTTTTTCAAATGATAGCAGCACACATTAGCTCCGAGGAGGGAGAAATAAAAGAAAAGTCACTTGGGCAGCATTCTTGTAGCCAGTTTAGTCTAGTGGTTAGGGAGTCAGACTCTTTTCTGAGAATACTGGGTTCGATTACGCCCTCCCCCATGAAGCCATATGGATGACCTTGGGCTAGTCACAGCTCTCTTCTGATTTTGTGATATTTGTAGCTCTAGTAAAAAAGTTATATTTTTGATATATGTATTTTATTAAAAGCAAAAACAATTCTTTACATTAGTGACTTTTGTTGCTGAATTTTGTTTGCTAAATCTTCAATTGAAAGTTGGTATTTCACATACTTCAAGAACAAGCAAGCACTACATGCCCAAGTGCCAGGGTGACCAGGTGTGTCACCCAAAAGGGCTTGGCATGTCACCTGTGACACGAGTGTCGTAGCTTGGCCATCACTGGACTAGGGTAAAAGACTAGGGATGGGCTTGATTTGTGTTTTTTGTATTCGATTTGTACTGAATCAAATGCAAGAAAATTTGTAATCATTCAAATAGATCCCCTTCGAACTTCATGGGATTCAAATTCCATACAAATCTCATCCAAATGCATATGAATCCCAAATGAATCCCATCCATATCCCATATGAATTCCATACGAATCCCACATAAATCCCACAAGAATGTATTGAAACATTCTATTTGAATTTGAATGTCAATCTTCTAATGTGCCAACATTCCATTTGAATACAAATGTCTGAATTTGCCCAAATTTTGGATGTTATGAATATTCGTGCACATGCCTATTAAAGATTGTCATCTTTCCCTGTCATTGTCTCAGATGGAAACCACACAACTTGCAATTCCTGCTTCTTCAGGGCTGGAGTGCTTGCAGTTCTTTACAGTGGCAAGAATGCTGTTTGCATGTATTTTGCCATTCCCAGCCATAGTAACATTGCAGCCTGAAACTTTCTTCCTTAGGTTACCCTGTTTCGAGCTGGAACTATATTCTCAAACATAGGAAATGGCCCCAGAAGTTCCTTCCCTGGAAGAATACTAATGGATAGGTTCACACTTTCGACGGCAGGGTGGAAGGTCAGGAGAATAGTGGAGGCTGTGCCTCCCAAGCATACACATGGCAACATGAAGAGTGTTGTGTGGGTCCTACTTCAATCTAGTTCACTTTCTTCAGGGTCACTTACTGTAGGGCCGCGTTCCCAGGTGTCACGAACTCAGAGCAAACCCAGATTACTCTGATTCTGGTGCGGGTTAGAGTTTCTGGCCAGGAACAGCACCGAGTGTGCATCGGGCTGTTCCCATACTGGATCCATAAGTGCGCATCAGCGCATCAGCAGGTGGTGAGGAGAAAGAGGAAAGGGGTTCTGGGTTTGTCACCATAAGCCGCAGCTTGACCGAGTAGAGAGGGGCAACATCAAGCCCAGCGGCTCCGATCGCGTGTCAGGCTTGATGTTGCCCGGGTGCCCCCCCTCTACTTGGTCAAGCCACAGGTCATGGCAGCAAGCCTGGCACCCCTTTCCTCCTTCCACCATGTCAGGATGGTGCCCAAAAGCACTAAAATCCAATGGGCAGGCGAAGAGGAGCAGCGGCAGTAATCTGAATCTGGCAAGAAAACCCTTGTTTCACCAAAAAGAAGTGGAATGGGAACGGGGCTTGCCGGATTTGGATTACTGGCGGATTGCATGGGAATTCTGAGTGGTGAATTCACATTCAACCTGGACTTTAGGGCACTTGGGAACACGCCCTAGGTGCCTCTAGTTATGGGTAAAAAACCATAATGTTCCCCAGACTTTGCCACACGTGTTCATGGCAAGCCCAAGGTAGTCCTGGACTCGTTGAACAAAAACCCACTATATTGCTATTACAGAAAACCCAACAATGATGCCAGGTTTTCCATAATAGTATTTTTTTTTTCATTTTGCAAAGTGCCAGTGTGTAAGAAGTGTGCAAAAAAAGTGGAGGGGGAGAGGTGCTTCCTACGTACAGGTATTTTGTGAGAGGAAGATTCTTGTGATGAAATGATGGAAGATAGGTAAAAGCCTCCTGCTGTCTAGCAGGTGTGTTAAGGGGCTAATCTGGGATTTCCAGAATTTCCTCTTCCTGTCTGGAGCCACCCTGTTTTTTAATCATCAATTTAACCGTATCAAATGATGTCATCAGTGTGTCTTATTGGATTCTGGGAAAAAAAATCAGAAATCCTGCCTATATGAATGCCAGTTTGGATGAGATCCAATTTCTTGGTTTTTAATAAATAATAATCTGGAAACTACTGAGCAGAGAAAACACATGACTTACTCAATGAATTAGTTTATGTAAAACATTTATATTAAAAACTATTTTGAAGTATTTCACAAAAAAGCAACAAAAATGACTAAAGCCAGCCATTACATTAAAATGTTATTAAAATCACACCTGGGAAAGGAAAACATAACTAATGTTTGTTTGTTTGTTTGTCCAAAGGTGGGTCACAACAATAAAAATATAAAAACAATAAACATCTAAAAAATCCTCTCTCTTTCTCTCTCACTGGCATAACAAGTCTCAGGGTGCCTCCAGATGTGGGTTAAAAACTGTGATTCTCCTGAGACTGTATTGGAAATACCACATATGGCAGGCACTGAAGACCATATAATCTAAGTATCTAGGAGCTACCGCAGAAAAGGCCCTCTCATGTTTCATCATCTCTCGTACCTCCAATGGTAGTGAAAATTCAAGAGGGCCTCTCTTTATGAACTTTGTGGTCAGACAGGTATATATGGGAGAAGGTGCACCCAGTACAGCTCACATAGTATTCCAACATGCTCTTCCTGAATTGTTGGCATTGTGATATAATTAAGGGCATACATTTTCATGGTGGCTTTTTGAAAAGTGAATAAATTTTTGAGTATATTGAGCATAGAAACATCCCAGATTGTCAGTGAGCAAGAATTGTATGTACTCCTTTAACCCCAGTAATAATGTTCAGCTGAAAAACAGACACTAATCATTTTTTTTATTGACAGCTGTAAGACCATTAATCACTCAGGACTAGAGAAACGATCAATCATTGACAACCCAAGGATAGTATCAGAAACTCTGGGATCTGCTAATAGGCTGAGCTGGTGCAGGAGCAGGGTATCCCACTTAAATCTTCCTTTTTGACCCCAGAGAACCCCAGACTGTTTGGATTGATTGATATTGATTGATTGACTGACTGACTGATTGATTGATTGATCAATATGCATGCCTTTATTTCAGCCCAGAAGGCCATGTAAAACTAATGTGCAGATGACACTGACCTCTCTCTTTCTGTGCCATCTGAATCAGGAACCATGGTTGAAATACATGACAAGTGCCTGGAGACAATAATGGGCTGGATGGGGGGTGGGGGGTGGGGACTAGAAATATACTTCAATTCAGTATGCATAAGATTTGCACACTGACATCTTGAGTTACACGGAGAGCAAAGAAAAGTGAATGGGTTCCTTCTTTCACACAGCTCACTATTTTGCCCATTAAGTATATTGGTGAGAAACATATGCACAACCATGACAGAACAGCTCTCCTCCCTCCTCATCAAATATATTTGGCTTATTTTCTATTTGAATGGGAAGGTGCCTAGTTCAGATACAATGAATTGATGTATCTCAATGTAATAAAAGCTTCACTTTCCTTAAATCTCTATGGAGCTGGTAAAGATATGTGGGCAAGCTTAGACTCTCCTAAACCTATAAGGACTGGTGTGTGTAGTTACAATGCTCCCCATAATTTATATCCCCAAAGATCTGGTACATGTGGGAGTACCACTGATTTATTTATTCAGGTCTAGCAAGGCATTTGGTAAGACATATTGCCATCCTTGGCAACCAATCACTCCGTAACGCTGACAAGCCTATTACTATTACTGCCCTATTAGCTATCATTAGACCTATGAGGACTTCCATGTTTTTACCCACTACCTGTGGCTCTTGTATGGTTATGCTAAGTGTGATACCCATTCTGTTCCAATCACACCCAGCTTTACATCTAGGGTTAGGATTACACTAAAAGTCCTAAGGCTGAAATACAAAAGTCAAAAATATTCAAGTGTGACCCACTCTGAGATCATAAAAGGAAAACCACCTTTAACCATCATTATAAACAAGCCAGAGTTTACATCCACAACCTTATATGTGATAGTACAATAACACTATTGTTTTATCAATATTATATTAAAAAAATTATTGATAGACTGTTTTTCAAAGGGTTTGCATGAAAAAAAGAAAATAATCAATAAAGTGATAGTAACACCTAAAACGAGCTATACTATGAAAATATTTTAATTATTAAAGGTGCAATCGGAAGTCCCTTCTATAGATTTCATGTAGTTTCTGTTTGATTTAGGTTTTCCTTGGATTTTCTTAGTTCTTTCTATGTTGGTTATTGTACTTTGTATTGTTTTAATGCACTGTGGAAACCCTATTTTCTTTTACAAAACAACAACAAAATACATTAAGTAACAATATCTATCTATCTATCTATCTATCTATCTATCTATCTATCTATCTATCTATCTATCTATCTATCTATGAATTAGACAAAATAAATAAAGACAATATACTAGGAAAAATAAAGTTTTAGAAAACTAGTTCTTTCTTCCCTCACAAGAAATGGTTCTTAAGTAGCCCTGTGGTCAGCCTTGGGGAAGGGAAAGGTCAGGTTTTTTCAGCTGGAATAATGGGGACCTGGACAACTCTAAAGGCTGTTCCATCATCATTATGACAGGCCACATCTTACCATGACAAGACACAATTGGCCTAAAGGAGGTATGTTATGTGCCTTCTTTGTCTTGAAGTGCTCAATGAGGCCTCAATAATTCCCTCTCAGGGAATTCCTTGGGGAGTTTCTGTATTTCCACTCCTTGGTTTTCCTTTCTGAGTTATATACTTGCTCAAGCATGTCTCTGATGGTGCAGCAAACTTTGAAATGGGGTCATTAGCAACCAGGAGACATCAGACAAACTGAGTAGAGATTTTATTTGCACCTTTCATTGACTGTATGAGTATGAAAGATTATTTTTCATTTGCCTGTTAAGAGTGACCTCTGCTGGGAAAACGAAATAAACATTTTCTTTTTCCAGTGTAAAATGCCAAGGCAGAACTCAAAAGAAATTCGTAGTTAGGTGAAAACAGTAAAAAGCCTAACATAATTTGAAGCATTACTGTATTTTGTTTCAAATGCACATATTATATATAGTATAATAAAATATAGGATAAGGTCCAATTATGTTTCTTAGCTTCCATCTGACTGTGCATGAAGGTAATTACAACCCAGGTCAAGATACTAAGCTGTAGCTTTCAAATGCATTTTATGAGCTTTGGCAACTCTACAGCCAGAATTATGTTAATAGATCACTTTATTACAGAGGTATCAGATTGTTTAGCTGGGTAAATTATAGCAATAAAGGACAATGAGTTCAAAGTGGCATGTCCTGGCAGTTGCCTATTCACAGTTGCATAGAATTAGGACAGCTCTGGGACAGGCCATTCAGATTCAGGGTAGGCTGTTTCCACCCAGAAGCATCCTGGCCTGTCCCAGAGCTGTCCTAACAAGAGCCAAGGTGTGGAGCACAAAATCGTACTCCGCACCTTTCCCAACCTTAACCCTGGGGATACCTGAGCTGTCCGGCAGGGAAAACATTTGCATTACTTCCTGCCGGGCTGCTCAGGAGTCCCACCTCCCTGGCTGCAGCTATTGGGTGCTACCAGCCGCACCAGCTAGCAGTCTGATGCTGGGGGCTGGTTCAAACTGGCCTGATGGTGTGTTGGGGTGTCGTGGACCTCCACTGCCTGGATCAGGCCAGTGGCAGCCAGTGGTGACCTTCCTGGCACCCACAATCATCCAGGGGTGTTTGCAGGCTTCTGCCCCCCCCCCCCGCCTCCCCACACACCACACTCACCTGTCTGGACTGCCGGTCTGATCAGGATGCACGTTGTGGACAAGTTAGCACGGGCGTGTGCCACACAGACACGCACCGTGGTCAGGTCAGTGTGGGCATGATGCTGCGCTGCATGCCTGCATAAAACATCAGTTGTGGGAGGCCAGTGCAGGGACCCATCCTGACCAGACCTGCAGTCTAGACAGGTGAGTGTGGGGCAGGGAGGGGGGAGGCCGTACTCCCCTCTGGGCGGGCACCAGGAAAGTCCCTGCTGGGTGCCGCTACCACAGGAGGCCAGGGTGAGCCTGATCCATGCAGTGGGGGTCTGCAGCACCCCAACACACCATCAGGCTGCTTTGAACCTCCCCCTGGCATCGGACTGCCAGTTAGTGTAGCCAGTAGTGCCCAATGATGGCAGCCTCGGGGTAGGACGTCCAGCTCTCGTGGTAGCAGTGTGGGCTGGTACACATGGCCAACAGGTTGAGCATTCGCACCTTGGCCAGCAAGGGACACTTTCGGAACACTTCCCTCACCGGCCAGTGTGAACGCTCAACCTGTGCCCCATGTGTCTCAGTCTTAAGTGTACTTCAGCCGTCTGACTGAAGTGTGAAAAGGCCCCTGGTTTTGATCCTACTGAATTGTGTTTTCCTCTGCAGCTGATGAAAACATGCTAGAGCATTTGTTGTTATTCACTCATTCAGTTGTATCCGACTCTTCACGATCTAATGGACCATAGCACACCAAGCTCTTATGTCGTCAACCGTCTCCTGAAGTTTGTCCAAGATCATGTTTGTTGCTTCTACGACACTATCTATCCTTCCCATCCTTTGCCTTTCCCTCCTCCTTTTGCTATTTATCTTTCCCAACATCAGAGTCTTTTCCAATGAGTCTTGTCTTCTCACTATATGGTCAGAGTATTTGAGCTTCAGATTCAGAATCTGTCCACCCAGTAACAATCAGGATTGATTGCCTTTAGGGTAGATGGATTTGATCTTCTTGCAGTCTTCTTCAGCACCACAGTTTGAAAGCACCGATTCAGCTTTCCTTATGCTCCTCCTCTTACAGCTATATCTTACTACTGGGGAAACCAGTATATAGCCCTATACAGCCCTATGTTGGCAAAGTGATGTCTCTGCTTTTTACAGTGCTGTCCTGGCATGCCATAGCTTTTTTTCCAAAGGAGCAAGTATCTTGACCACAGAGATCTTTGATCCCAAGAAAATAAACTCTGGCACTACTTCCATTGCTTTCCCCTCTATTTGCCAGGAAGTGGTAGGACCACATACCATTGTCTTACATTTTTTGCTTTGCTTAAATGTTGCGCCTCAAGCCAGCTTTTGTACTCTTTTCTCTCACCCTCATCAAAAGGCTCCTTAATTTTTCTTCACTTTCTGCCATCAGAGTGGAATCGTCCACATATATAAGATTATTGATATTTCTCCTGGTGATCTTAATTCCAGCCTTTACACGCCCTCTGCTCTAGCCTTCAGTCACATGGGGACACACTTTCCCTTCCCACTTGCAGACACTGTTGTTTTAATATA
>MTQE01001134.1:22021813-22045854 GCA_014337955.1 Aspidoscelis marmoratus | reverse complement strand
GGTTGAGAAACGCTGCTCTAGAAACTACCCACTATTGGTACCTATTGGGATAGGGAGTATATAAAATCTGTCAGTATAAGTGATGAACCTGCTAGTGAATTCAAATTAGCTGAATAGAATTTTAAATTTCTCTTCCTTCGAGATCTGACAACTATGGCTTTTTCTGTACTTATGGTCTTTTAATCTGGATCAGTAGGTCCCACTGATCTGGATTACTTGGAAGTATGGGTTGGATCAGTCCCATATGCATTGATGGTGCTGATCCAGCCCTGTGGCTGAAAAGTGTACGTGACCTTTGCAGCAGCTTACCCCAAGCCTCTGAAGGTTAGGAAGAACAGTTTGTAGCCTTGGTAGTGTGTGTATGTTTGGGTGGTGTGCTCTAGTAATTCTGGATCATGCATCTACACCCCTCCTGTGATCTGGAATAGGGCTTTGGTCTGGATGTAGATCTACAGCAGATCTTCATTAAAGGTGTCCTTAATCTGGATCTGATTCTGTGTTGCACAGATGTCTAGAACAGCAGGAGATATGGCCTCATAGATGCATATTAATGTGTACAGTGGTACCTTGACATACGAGTTTAATTCGTTCCGTAACCTTGCTCTTATGTCAAATCGCTCGTATCTCAAAGCAATTTTCCCATTAATCCATTCCAGCTCCCAAAACACCACCTCAGTTGTTTTTGTTATGTACTGTACTGTATTTACATACTCATATCTCAAATCTTGCTCTCATCTCAAAGCAAAATATCACTCGCTCGGCGGCTTGTATCTCAAAACACTTGTATGTCAGGGCACTTGTATGTCGAGGTACCACTGTACGTCTATGTACCTTAGAAGTGTTCTGCATGGAACCTCAATCTGAATTAAGGATCAGTGCAGAAAGTCCCTATGATTAAAACCCTTGCAAGCATTGGGTTCTTATATGACTCAGCAGTGAATTGTGTTAAGATTTCTCATGTCGATTATATACTCACATCTTAAAATCCTGATATTGCCCTTTTTTTGTCCCAAGAGAAATTATATGGTCTCTATTCTTGGTAGTGATCAATTTTAGGAAGAGTATATTAGAAGATGGGAGAAAGGATGAACAAGAAGAGATGACTTTGCTTAACCTACTGATGTGTTCACTTGAAGGCTCTGTCAAGATTACATCAACTGAACCTTCTAGGCCATACTCTTGTAGTTGAATATGCAAAGGATCAGGACAGTGTTCATGCTCTTAGCCAGTCATCTTTACCTGAAAAAGATAAAAGGTATGTGATGCTATTTAATAATCAAATATTAGCCCCTCCCAAACAGTCCTTCAGACTTTGTGATGGCACATATAGGAGTATCAAATCTGAATATTAAAAACCTGTTTTATTAATACTCAATTTAGCTGTGTCATTAGAAATATGTAACTGATATTGTTCTGTTTTAACTATAGCATTTGCGACTTTAGCTTTATTCAAAAATGAATTTTGTCAGAAATATAGGGTTTTGGAATCCTCAAAATAATTCATCCTGAAATGTATCCATTTACACTAATGCTGTTAAAAAAAATGGCAGGAAGCCTCACAAATCTTGTTCTGTGCCCTTAATTTGCCCCTTTCCTAGCCTTGGAGCCATATTCTTTGGAACAGCCATGAACACCTTGTTAAACAGTAGAGTGGATGTAAATTAATAAGGATTTATATTTGCATACTGCCTGTAAAGCGTTTAATTGCATTGTACTTAAATTAATATATATTTTAGTTTTGTTAAATCACAGATTCCCCAATAACAGAATGAATAATTTTAGTGTTTTTTCTAAAATTGCATTTTACGTCTTACTGTAGTTAGGACTATTTCAGTAATTTTGTAATGCAATAGATTGCTTTCGTGTGTATTTTTTTAGTCTTGAAGAACCAGTGAAGGAAGAGAAAGAGCAGAAGGGTCTAAACTGCCTCAAGATAGAACATGGAATTGCTCCTAACCATGGGTTGGTTCTTGGATTTTTATTTTGTGTGCAAATTTATGTTGAATCATGGTATTTAAAGCACATGCTGGGCACTTAGACAAATGAATGAGATATATTTGCTTAATATAGTTTATTATAATGTCATATTTTCTCTTCTACATGCATATCTTGGCCTAACTTACACTTTTTATTATACTTTGCTTCTGACTTTGCATTGGAGACCTATCTGTCTAACTAATTGCCATGTTGTCCGCAATCTTGCTAAATTATATTTACATTGAAAGATCTTTTATACATTCAAAGTATTTGTTATCTATAACGGTCACTGCACACAGAATTGGTTTTACAGCATTTGCTGTTGATATATAAAAGCTTACTGTTGAACAGTAAAAAATCACTGCAGTCATGTGTTACTGCATTGATAAAGATTATGTTAGATTGCATAGAGAATTCCTTGCAACTTTTAAAAGTTCTGATATCACCATATGCTTGATTTTGTTATTTCTCATATTTATAGAAGTTATTTTTGAAGAACTGTTGTGAGGAAGGACTGATATGTTTGTAGTGTTTCTTGCCACTTGAGTTGTTCTTTGAAGCATAGTGTTTTTTGTATGCGAAGGCAGTATGAGTAAAGATATAAATAAAAGATATAGGAACACACGTATTTACTGAAACGTGCAAAAATGTGAAATCAGAGATGTTAAGTGTGTGTTCTGATAGATCTAATTCAGAAAGTAAAACGATTCTTTGCTCAGTGCTTTTAGTTACTAACTTGTCTTCAGCATAATGGAGTGTTTTTTATGCATTTACTGATTGTGTCACTTTGTTGTGAACTGCATAATTTCTCCCTCTTTTTCCCTCAGGTTAACATTTCCTATAAACTCATGTCTCAAATATCTGTACCCTCCACCTTCAAGTACAATCTTAGCCAACATAGCAAATACCTTGGCAAGCGTGCCTAAGTTTTATGTGCAGGTAAGTAAGACTTCCTTCTCATGCTTGAATTCTATTCAGTGAGAAAAATGAGAATAAAATAATTTTGAAACATATGTTTCTCCTTCACTGTAGAGGTGACTCATGAGTCAACATTCTTTCATTCTCCATTTCTCCATTTATTCTGAATAAACTACTATACTTTAGGGTTAGTAGCTTAGAAAAATGTGAATAGGTTTCTCCTTATGTTCAAATGAGTACTTACATTAGTAATTTTCTCCATGCTCATTCTGCATTGTGGCCATCAGTCCATAATTTTTGCCCTGTACTGATAGAGCTCTTTTTGTACAAGTTAAAACATTGCATAAATAAATAATTTTGGCCAGGCCTAATAGATTTATTTTACATTAAGAAAAGAAAAGAAACACCTCCCAACCCCATTTCCCCCCATGATTCCAGAGTATATATCCAGATGAAGAGTTTCTAATTTGTAAGCATGTTTTGATTTATGTGGGATATAAAGGTACTACAAGAGATCAATATCTCAGGAAGATGTTAAATTGCGACTAGTAATTCATTATCATATTTATAAGAGCAGCAACGTGTGAGTTATTTATGCGTATAATTATGTACACTTTATATCAAAGTGAAATACTCTATAAGTATTAAATTGCTCTTATGTTTCAGGTTTTGCATCTAATGAACAAAATGAATCTTCCTCCCCCGTTTGGACCTATAACAGCCCGGCCTCCCATGGTATGAAACTTGATAACTCAGTCTGGTGAATGAAATAATGACAAACATTATTTCGTTCAGGTAAACTGCATCAAGGGAAATTGGTATACATTTGATCTTGCCAAAAAGAAGTCTTCTCGTTAAATGGTAATATAGCATTTCAAGTTCCCAGTCAAGTGAATAGGATTAGTATAGGGATAACAGTTGATTTGTTTGAAACATATGCAGTCTTTTCAGTTTGTGCCCTGTATAATTCCAGAAGAATGTTTATTTATTTAGATTTTTTTAATAAATAAAAATATTAGTATTCAAAGTAAGCTGATAACAGAATAATCCAAACCAGAAAAGTCCTGTCAGCCACCAGAAGCCTTGGTGAACCAATGGGACTTTGATATCTGTTGAGAGATTGTTACTGTAGGTTCTTGGCAAAAATGTAGGAAAGTGTTACTGATAAAGCCTTATCAGCTATTGTCCCACAATTTTCTTCTAGCAACAGTGTTGCTTCCACCAGAGATCTTAATTTCCAGGCAGATATATGCAGTTGGATCCCCATATCTCTGGGGGATAGGTTCCAGGCCCCACTGTTCTTAAAGAAAACCACAGGTATTTTGAACAATGGGAAATTGAACCTAGTTTCCTATGGTTCCTGGGAAATCCCATGAGATTTCACAAGAATCATGGGAAATTTCTCATTGTTCCTGGTCTCCAGGAAGCATCACGTAGGTGTAATGACAGTAGTGGGTGGGGAGGGGAGGGGAGGGGAGGGGCGGGGAGGCTGTTCTGATCACTGCAGATAAGTGAACCTACAGTTACTGGATCAGTTGATATGAGGGTCCAACTATAAGAAAGAGGGTATTTTCGAATTATATGTTTCAGATTTGTTAAATTGGGCTTTTTTGTATTATGTCTTCTCAAAAAAGCACAGTTGGGGAAAAACTCAGTTTATAAATTATCATACCTGGTGAACTAGCCTCTACCTTGTACCTGTGAGTGCATTGTCTTGCGGAATCAAGCATGTGCTCATTAGAGTCATGACTATTTTCAAATAAATTAACTTGTACATTGTGCTCATAATATCTTAAATTGGTTTGTAATTCAGAGCATATTTTGAGAGCCTGATACTTTGTGACATGTCTGACAACACTTCTCAGGCTCTTAGCTGTGTGTAAGATAGACTCTGCCGGGATGCTCATAAAATATGGTTGTTAGAAGCCCAGTGTGTATTTATAGCAGTAAGAGTGTTAATATTTATAATTTTAAATAAGGCTGCTAAGGAGAAACTGTAAATGTATTTTATGGATTTTTGAAGCGGCTCCCTGATATTTTAGAACTTCTACATGCTTGGCCTTCATGAAGACACTTGGCAAAAGCATATTTAATGTTTTAAATGTTGATTATGTTGAACAAATAGGTCTGCACTGAAGAATTTAGTAAACTGCTTTAATGGGAAGTGAAGCATTTTAATTCTTTATGTTGGAAAGCAGTTTTGAAATGCTTTGAAGAGCTGGTAAAATATTTGAACAAAACTATTACTTAATGACTTTTGATACTTTTTAGTAAGTGTTAAGAAGATGCTAAATTTGTTCTACCTTAGAATAGCTCTTTGAACTCTTCAGTTAAAAGTATTAAAGCCATTTTTGGTTTGTAGATCTTTTGATCTTTCATTACGAAGGAGATTCAATCTCATTTGTAGCATTTTTGGGGCTGTTATGCCGTGTTTCAGGTTTCTTCTGAGAACCTAAAACGAAACCTGGAACACAGCACAGCAGCCCAAAAATGCTACAAATGAGATCTATAGAGTCATTAGAGGGGGAAATGTTTTAGAGGTTACTCTACAAAATGAAAATGAGCATTCTGAAAGAACAGTGGCCGATTAAGATGTCTATATGTGGTCAGATACGGGTCTCATTTTACCCAGTGTCATAATTCTACAGACATTTCCTATAGAATTTACCTGGTAGCAGTCCTAGTTACTGATGGTGAGATAAGCGACACATATATGCACAGAAGGCTTTTATCCATCAGTCCTCTCCTGTGGGGCATGCTGTAGTCTGCACTAGAATGTGTCCAGGATGTAATCCAGAATAAGGTCCAGTACAGAAAGGGCCTGTTTGTCTACTGCTCCCTAGGGGTACTTCAGTAATGATTCAGTTTTATGTTCTTTGCACCAAAAATTTTGTAGTTATCTCTGGATTTCTCTGGTTTCATATAATCATGAATGGGAATCTGCAAGCCTTCTTGTCAGTATGTGTGACAAAATGGTGCATATAGTTCTATATCTGAAACTTGGCACTTTTCTGAGGGTGATTGAATGTGTCGGAAACAAATTCTCATTCCCTCAATATTTACAAGGTTGGAAATTGGTGCTATTTTGGCAGAAGCTATATATTGCTGTAATGTAGAAAGATGTTATATAAATAATAAATAAATAAATAATACCAACCAGTATATTATATGAAACACTTGCATCATATTTATATAACTGTCACTTTACATTAGTTGCTTTGGCAAAAACCTGGGACATCAATTCATCCCATCCCACTCCTTGCTTAGTGCACCCAAGTCAGATCCAGCACTTCAGGCAAAATGCCAATAGAGATTTGTGCATATTCTTAATGTTTAGGGGAAAACAAGACAAAACAAGCATGTGTGCACAAAATGTCCTCATTATTCAAGTTCTGTATGCTTTTTGTTCCTCGCTTAGTATGAAGAGTATATCCCCTTACCACCACCAGTTCCCCCTTTGCCTCCCGAAGAGCCTCCATTACCTGAAGAAGAGGATAGTGAAGAATCAAGCAAAGATGAATCAGAGTATGAAAGTGCTGATGAAGAAGAAAAAGAACGGTTTGTTGTATTCCTTAACAAGTCATTCCCCCCCCCAGATCTGTTTGTTTGTCCCAGAGATTGGTGTCACAGTTCATTATTTGGTTCTTTAGAAAATAATATCCCTTAAAATCAGGGATTTCCTTTTAGAGGATGCAGGTTCTTTCTTCAGCCCTTTGCTTTGATGATATTTTTGCCGGCAGTTACATTGTTCTGTTGTTGTAAAAGCTTTCCAGGTTGACAGTGTCACAGCTACCCCTGGCACTTATCACTGATCCCTCTCATTTAGCAAGGGTCATTCACCCAAGACCGTGGCAAAGGAGTACTGGAGCCATCTTTTAATTTGTTTTTATTGCTACAACCTGTCCTTAGGCCTGTGGGTATAGGGTGGGATAAAAATACAGATAATAAAATAAACTCACTAGCTTTTACATTCCCCCCCCCTAAAAAATGAACAAACTGTTGTTTTGTTTTGTTTTTCAGAACTTGTTTTTTTTAATTGTTTGAATGTTTTTAATAGTTACAGAATACCAGTTATTTTTAATCACCCCTGTGCACATCATTTTAGAAATTCCCAACATACTTGATCCTTACAGTTCTTAAAGCCACAAGTCTCCATCAGTACCTTTTTGAAAAATTATCACTCATATCTTGCCTTTTATTGCTCTGTACAACATTGCATTGGGTATATAATTAAGATAATATTATAGGAAAAAGATACTTCTACTGAGAAGAAATAGTTTGACCTTTTAGTATCCTAATACTGTGATACATATTGTGTCTTCTACCTCTCTTAATACAATGTCAGATATGAAAATTTATTCTTCTTTATGTGATAAGAGCCTCCTTAAATGTCGTCTCATCGTCTAATTTACTGTGGCTTCAACGTGGCTTTTGTTTACCAAGATTGTCTTGGGGTTTTGGAGTGTCAGGGAGAAATACTAGTTCTTGAAAGAATCCTAGTATTTCACTGAGATGTTCGATGCCAGATTGCCACTTGTTATTTCGACTCAGCCTTGGATTTAGCCTTGGGGATTGCTTCCACCTTTTATGAAGTATTTTAAAATAGTGGTTTGTGAATTGATTCTATTTAAATATAGACCTTTAGATAATATTATAATGCTCAGAAATAGTAAGAATGTAAGTTTGAATCCACTGTATTTCTGTTTAGATTTACAAAACTAATGGAATTAGCAACTCTTCAGCCAAAGCGACAGATGCCCAAAAAGCAGCAACGTGCAAGAAAAAAGCAAAAGATAAAAGATTTGTTAAATGCCTCCTTACTTGCTCCTTCCAGGTATTGATAAAGTTAATCTGTATCGAGTGTACTCATTCTTTTTAATGTATAGAAGGTTTAATAAACAAGGGTACATTTATTTTATTTTTATTTATTTGTATTTCTGTATGAGGATTACCGGATGTTGTAATGATTGTCATATTAGCTTGTCATAATAATGGATAGCAAATCAGCTCTTTATCTTGGCTGCAGCAAATTCACAACTCTTTGGCCTTTCTGCACTCACTGTGCCTTGTTCCGGGGCCTGCTGGTCCAGAACACACAATGGTGCTGGTCCAGACCAGTTCTTGCGCAGCTCTCAAAGTCCACACAGGCTCCTGGATCAGTTTTCAAGGGTTCTGAAGGGCTAGGAATGAAGTTTCCTAACCTTAGAGCCACCACAGGATCCATTTCAGTGATGCACTGTGGTGCACTGCCAAAACGTGTCCCCTGGATTCTGGGAAATGGAAGCATGCCTGTGATATCTCTTCCATCTTTTTATAAGATAGCACACAACTGGACAAGACAGTTGCCTTATCTAGCAAGGTGAATTACAGATGAAGCAGTATTTTGTAGACTAGGTCTCAGTGCTAGATCCCACTTGTGTTCCTAAAAGGATGTTATGGAGATAAAAGGTTATCCCATCAGGTTCCAGCTTGGGCTAATTGGCTGAGGCCTGCGTATGTAATGTGCAGCAGTCTATCAATTTTATTTTGTTCACTTATATATGCAAGAATGATTCTTTACACATTGCAGGATATAATTCAGCACCAAAATATTCTAACAAATCTTTAAAACGCTTTCAGTTCCTAAGCTTTGCTTATTTTGGCCAGATATATAAACTTGAATGTTTTTCAGTACAATACATACTTAATAACAGAGCCCAGTGGAAGCTTTGCAGGTATTGAGGGCTGGTTTATTAACTGAAATCAAAAAAGATTTTGAAATGTATTTTGAAAATATTGCAATGCTTGGATATGAATATTTAAATGGAAAAGATTCATAGAATTTTATTTACTTTAAACAGCAATTTGCACCCTGCGTTGTCACCTTCAGAAGTGTTCGAGCAGTCTCAGCCTCTAGGTCTTAAAAAAATTGAATTTCACATTTCTTCAGAATCTCCTGTTGCTCTTCAGAAAAGCCAGGCGAAAGAACAAAATCATGGTATGGGCAATGAGCATTTATTTGTAACATACTAGCCATGGGTAGAATAAGAACAGGTGTTCTATAATTTCATAACAAGGTGATTGTAAAGTTGTGGACATGTGTTGACACACCTTAAATTTAGCAGGACTTGCCTTCATATTTATCAGTCTTCCTCAGCTTGATGATCTCCTAAATTTTAGAATGTAGTTTATCATCCCTGCCCATTGTCTTTGCCATCAAGGATTGAAGGAAGCTGTAGTAAGATAGTCGCAAGATAATTAATGCCCACAAAATGCTTTGAGCATTGTTAAAAAGTGATGTAAATGCTGGTAGCATGATTGTTTTGATATTTCTGCTCATAGCTCAGTTTTAGTTGGCATTGTCTAAAATTGCAGTTTCATTTTCTTGTTATTTAACTGAAGTTTTCATAGACATCACACTTACAAACCTCAGCTATTGTTTTCTTTGTTTCTAATACCAGTTTTTTATTTAAAGTAGTGACAAGTCTGCATAGATCTAAACAGGTTTATTACATGTGATATACATTTTAGATTTAATTTGGGTGAAATCACTGTGCTTTAAAATTGCATACCAATAAATGTTGTGGGTTATTATGTTTTCCATAGACAGCTACTCTGCAGGCACTGAAATGCCCAACTCCGGATTTGGAAAAATCTTTCCTGCTCTCAGTTCCAATCACAAAGAAGAGATGGAAGAGGATGATGATGATGAAATACCTTCAGAATTTATTTCAAAAAGAGAGTTAGAAAAAGGCAAAGTTTCTAAAAAAGGTGATGGTTAAAATGTTTCTAAAATGTAGATGGTTATTTTCTAAAATTGTTCAACTTGTTTGGATATATCATTCACTTGTTGTCACTGTTAACTTTGTCAGTAGAAAATGAAACACTAATTGTTTTTAAAGATTTAAATTAGCAAAATGCCCCTAAATTCAGATTACAAATGCTTCCTCTCTCTGTGCTCAAGAAATGGAAACACTTTCAGTCTTCAAAAACTATGAACCCGGTGAACCGAATTGCAGAATTTATGTGAAGAATTTGTCTAAGCAAGTTCAAGAAAAGGTAGGTGAGAATTTAGCATGAAAATGATCATCTGGACTCTTTAACGAAGTAGCTTGTTTTTAACGATGCACTTTTAACTTCAGGATTTGAAGTTTATCTTTGGAAGATACGTTGACTTCTCATCAGATACTGAACGTATAATGTAAGTAGTAATGGATTACGTTTTCCTTATTTTACTTGAACTGGATAAATCAAATGTCTGTAAGAACATTTGAATTGTGTAAATTCTGCACCACCTTTCAGACTGAGAATACAGTCCTTAAATTAAATGATAATGATGCCTCTGGATTGAAAGAAACCATCTGGAAGTGATGGAATGGAACAAGGTGTGACAGTGATATGACAGATTAAATTGCTGAAATATAAGGGAAGCCATTTGAGTAGAAGTAGCAGAAAAAAATGAAATTGGAATGGACAAGAGGGTGCATGAGAAAGTGAAACAGGATATTGTTGTAGTAAGAAGAACAATACAAGCAGAGGAAATTAGAATGCAGTTGTTGAAAATGAAGCATATTGACAGAAAGGGGGCCTAGGTGCAAGCTGCAGTCCAGGAGAATATAAAAACCACTGTTCAGTTGGAGTTGTTAGAGTAATGTTAGTAAACTTCAGACTTAACAGGGCGTCACTGTATATTCTTTATATATCACTCCGTGGTCCCACCAAAACAAGTTATACAGGTAATTGCCAACTCTTGAAAACTAAATTTCATTTTCTCAATTGTGTGTAAACAAAACTGTTAAAAAAAAGCTTGTTAAATTTGTTAGATAAATTTTATTGTACAAGTGATGATTGTATTGATAATCTGTTGGAGTGTGGGGCAGATCAGGGACTGAAACCTTACCTGTTGATGTTTTAGGTTTGACATACGCTTGATGAAAGAAGGCCGCATGAAAGGACAGGCGTTTGTAGGACTTCCTAATGAAAAAGCAGCTGCTAAAGCTCTGAAAGAAGTGAATGGCTATGTTTTTTTTGACAAGCCTATGGTAGTTGTATCCTTTGGTCAAATGTCTTCATTTTCTGACAAAAAATAACTTGATTTTGTAGTAATATCTGTGGTCTGTAATCTTTGTTTACTTTCTGTGTGTAATACTTGCCACTAGGTTTCTGTTCCTTAATGCAGCTCTAGCAATTTGCTCGGTCAGCAAGACCAAAGCCAGATTCCAAAGAAGAAAAGAAGAAAAGATAAGGGGAGAAGACCGTGAAGGTAAACTATGCTGTTCTATCACACGTTGGGTCATTATATTTCAAAATAAATAACTATGCAGATTGTGACGTTGTTAGGTCTGTGCATTTTTGCATTACAACATTTTTCTTGCTCACTGTGATGCAGGATGCTACAAACACTTCCTGTTGATTCTTGGTTTCTGTAAGAAATTGGAAATGTGGATCTGACATTTCTTTTCTCTGCTTATTCTCACATACCACAAGTTAGCAAAATAAAATGATGTATTTAGTTTTCTAGAACTCAGCAGAGTAACATATGTAATGGATGTGGTTACTTTTTCCCTCTGATTTTAATGAATTTAATTCCAGTCGGTTTTGATCAACCACATAGTATCTCAAGATCAAGAAAAAATATCTGAAGCAGCTTTGCATTTCCCTCCCAAAAGAATTGTTTTGGTCTAGTTATGAATGTGGCATTAGTATTTCCTATAATCAAACTATTTCTGTTAGTCTAGGAAGGAGATTTGAAAGGATTGGGTGGAAAGTTTATTTTCACAAGCTCAGCATCTTTTACTAATGTTATATTTCTAAATTAAATTGCACTTTTTTCATTGTTAATATTCATCAACAAAAATAGTAGCCATTCTTAGCAGTAATTTAATATATACGTTGCTTTTAAGGATTAGTGTTCTGATGTTTGGAGTTCAGTACTAGAGATGTGCAAAGTTCAGTTTGTGTCCAGAAATTTGAAAAACAGTTTTCTTGTTTTTGAACTAGTTCAAACTTGAACATGAACAATCATTTATTCAATTAACCAATTCACCATCAAATCAGACAAACAGTTGTTTTGGTTTGATGGCACATCTCAGGGACATCTCCATTCAAAACACTAGTAGCTGACCAGTACCTCTTTGTATAGAAAGCATCACCCAAGTGTCTTGTTTCCTGAAGGGAGAAAGACAATTCTTGACTCTGACTTCTTGCTTCGAAGTGCTGTAGTATAAAGGCAAAGACAAGGTTCTGTACCTTTCCTCAGCACCAGACTTAGCTCTGTTCAGGGATCAGCACTAAGGCAAGGAAGTTTCTTTTCGACTACCTGTCCTAGAAATGGCAGATCTTGCCAAAATAATATTGCAGTTTTAAAAATGCCCTTGAGTTCATTTTTTAAAAATTGCAAGCAGCTGAGGGCAGGGACCTGTCTAAGATTAATATAATATTGTAACCTGCCCTGAGACCGCCATGTATAGGGCAGGATAGAAATACAAATAAATAAATAATGTAAGTGGACTTGTGAACTATACTTAGTAAAGATGGATGTAGGAAAATTACTATTCCATAATTTGTTCTAAAACATGTACAGGGTAATTTTACAGATATTGTTTTGGGATGAGTAGTTCTTTAATGTTTCATTTCATGGAACAACTGAATAAGCATATTAGTATACCTGTGTAGGAGGCAGAAAGCTGGAACTGCATTATGCAGAAATGCATTTTGACTTCTATCAGAGGTGGTCATGATGCGTGACTACCATAGAGAGAGATCTAGCTTTTCAAAAAGTTGAAAAGCTGTAATTCTGCTGTGTTCTCTGGCATTATGTTGATACAATAGTTAATTATTCTCTGTTGTGGATTCAAAATAGTTGTACACATTTATTCCTATTACAAAATCGGCAATCTAAAGAATGAAACTTTCACCAAGAATATAAAAGGATTAAACCACATTCTGCTGTTCTTCTTTAGAAACATTCCTGCGTAAATACTGCAGTAATACTGTCATGCAAAGTGTATCCTTTCTTGTTGTATCCTTTTTTTGTGTATATCCTTTTTTCCCCCTGTGGGAATAAAAACCCTAACAGTCTTTTCTAACATTGCATTACGTGATCAGCCGGTAATAGCTAGAAATTATTTATAACATTTTAGTGAACTATGCCTTACTGGCTTAAGAGGGCACTCATGGAATGTTCTAACTTTAAAAAGTAACATTCTGAATGACAGGAAGTAACACAGTTCTGGCTGCCAGACCTTCAGCAGGTATAAAGAGCTCTACCTACGTCCGTAGAGTTTGAAATCGTGTTTACTAATGAAGATCTGGCTCTAATCATATACTTGAATTACATTCACACAGTTTTCTGATTTGGTGGTGTCCAGGGAGGGAAAAACAAAAGTCTCTGTAGTAAAAGAATCTAACTTTGTGATTACTATACGATAGTCAATCTCTTTCATAAATTTTGTAATTTAATCATACTGAGTAGGAGACAGACTGTATTTTACCTTCTTGTGAGCTGCTTCACCCCGTTTTGTCCTCAGAGCTGTCCTGCAGTAACCAGTCTGAAACCCTTCAAGGTTACAATATCTGACCATTGGTTATCCTGGCTTAGAATGATGAGTTCAAGTCCCCTAGCAGGTGGTTGCAAGTTGGCCCCTTCTTCTGCAGTATAGGCAAACCTGATCAGTACTATATACACTTTTAAGGACACTAAATCACTGTTGTTTTTTTCAAAGAAAGGGGAAAATTGGTCCTACTTGTAGAAAGCTTTGAACTCCTATAGCTGTTCTAGCTAGATGGAGGATTTTTTTAAAATAAATTTTCCTCAGCAGCCCCTTATACCATTTTCATCCTATTCTATTTGAGTCTTCCCAACATTTCCAGAGAACTTTTCCGAAAGGAGGAATTAGCAAAACCTGCTACCTCCCATATGCCCTTTTTTGCATTGCACTGCAGGTATTACATAAGCAGAGTTTTGCTTATGAGTATTCCATATCCAGGAGTTTTTCATATTTTTCCCAGGCTTTCAGTTAAGAAATGCATGTGTGTATTTTTAATGTGCCTTTAAATCATTCCAGGTTCGATTCCAGGTTCCGTGTTTTTCGAGTTTGTTCAAGCTTTGGAAAGAAGATACACGGTCAGCTAAGCTGCTGAACAGTGCGTAAATAATGTTTCACATGTATTTAAAACATGCACATTCTCCATCAGCCTCCAGGGATGTGTGTATGTGTACTTTTAAAGACTTGAATGGTTTCCTTGTGCTCCCATAGCAGATGTTGATTTTTTTTTCAATTAAAGACCTAATAAATCATTTACTTTTTGCATTGTCCGTTTCTTTATTTGCTGACAAGATTTGTTCACGTAAAAAAGAAAATGTGATGTGACTGAGCTAGCTTTTTTAATGCTGATGTGTGTTTTATTTACCCTATTTTCCGGTGTATAAGACAACTGGTCATATAAGACGACCCCCAACTTTCCAGTTAAAATATAGAGTTTGGGATATACTCGCCGTATAAGAAGACAACACCCGGCGTATAAGACGACCCCCAACTTTTGAGAAGATTTTCCTGGGTTAAAAAGTAGTCTTATACGCCAGAAAATACAGTATTAATTAACTTTTACACTGCCCTCTCTGAATGGTACAACATCAGTGTGGTGGAAAGGAAACAACTGAATGGCAGGATGAAGAGGAATTTCTACACCAGGTATAAAAACACACACAGTCCTGTTATTTGGTGAGACCCAGAGAAGACTATCCCTTGAGCTGCCTCTTCTTCAACAACTGAAGATGAGGAAGTGTGAAATAAGCCCCCCCCCCAGTTGCCTTATTGACCTTTATTAATTTAGGTTTCAGTGATAGAGTATTTTTTGAGAAAATTTGTTTTCTAGCAGTATAGCAAAGCAGTCACGTTTCTTTTCACTCTGTCAGTACCAATAGATATTTCAGGAAATAAAATACTCTGTTAACTTGGTTTGCCCACATCAGGGGTCTTTTTTTGGTGTGTGTGTGTGTGTGTGTGTGTGTGTGTCTTGTTAACAGCTTCTTATTAGAAGTGTGCAAATACCAGCTCCTGTTCAAAAAAGGAGTTGCTTCAGTTCAAACCAAACCAGAGTTGGTCTGTGGGACAGAATTATTTGATTCAAACTGTTTGAGCTCTACCACTATCTTGCTATTTAAATAGAGCTTTTTTCAGTGTATTTCCAATGACTGTGTTGTTTAAAAGTTAACCTTGAACTGTTTGCGAACTGTTTAATCCAAGTTCTGGATTGAACTGAACTTGGGGAGATTTGTTTCACTTTGAACCAAAAGTTACAACTTGAGCGTGTGCACATCTCTTATTTCCTACTGATAGATAGCTTACCTGTGTAAAACAAACTGTAATCTTGAGTGTAAGCCATATAGAGCATGAGCAAATTAATGAGGGGAAATTACATGGAAAAGAGCAGCCAGGGAGACGTTCCAGGGTAGTTTTCTGTCAGTGGTTTCTCTTAGAACATTGATTCCAAGCTTGTGGTACACTTATCCTCGGGGAACCAACCAAAACATTTTAGGATATGCAAAAAGAAAAAAAAAATCCAAAATTGAATAATTGTAGAAAAAGGCACATATAAATTTGAAATAACAACTGTTATGAAGGGTACAATTTCTGGAAATGGACTACTGTATGAAGGGGTACCCAAGTGAAAAAAAGGTTGGAGACGATGGCCTTAGAAGCCCAGTTGCTAATATTCAGGAATCTTATGTGGATGGTTGTGGGGTTTGGGGCTTCTGAGCTCTCATTGTGCTGAGATAGAGATTTAAACTATAATGGGAGTGGCCATTGGTTGAGTCATTCTAATACATGAAGAACAGCGACGATCCTTTTCTGAATAACAGTGTAAATGTGTGCAGCTCACACTCTTGCTTTAGGGGTACATTCCCTAGGTTAGTCATTTAATCCTTACTGCAATCATAAACCATGCCTTGAAAGATCAAAAATGGGCAAGAACAACAGTAATATAGTTAACACAGCATTATAAATCTAGAAATTAACTTTATTAAAATGCTATGAGATCAACATACTAAAAATAATAATAAAATCCCATAATGTCTTGCATGGAGTTCTGAATATTCTTGTAACAGAAAGCAGCACTGCAAGAATTGATAGCTTCACACCATGATTGTAAGTGCAAGTATCTATTCTATTGTTGCACGCATCTGCAGTTTTAATTTGATACCATGGGTGGGGTAAAGAATAGCTGTCAAAAGGCTGAGAAAATTCAATTTAGGTTTTGACATAGAATGTTGCTTGGGAAATGATTTTTTTTTATAGAAAAGTAGAAATTACCTTAGTGCTTATCCCTGCTCATATGAGATGTAAAGAAATAGTTGCCTATGGCATGACATAGCATTTCTTTAGAATGGGTTGAAAATAATAAACATTAACAATTACTTGCATTGGAACATTCCTCATTTCAGGTAAACTTTCTTTTTGAACACACCAATTATCTAGAAGAGTATTCTGTTGAGCAGACATTATATCAGGCTAAATAAATATGTAAATTGTGGCTCCCATAATTTCATCTATGTCTTTCCGCTCTTCCAAGACCAAGTATGGATAGACTATGGAGTTTCAGTTTGGGTTCCTGGGGGTTCTGGAATTAAAGATCAGCCTTCACTTTTTTCACGGACAGTTCATGAAATGGAATGGCATCATGACAACACAGCCTTGACTGATGTGCTGGTTTTGATCTTGAAAGTTGTGTGATTCTTATTTTATAGACTGAAATTTAATTATCAAGGCAGTATATTGGCCAGCCCTGCTCCTAGTGAAATCTTCAGATATATTTGGGGTTAGTGGGGGCTCTAAAGATATTTTAAAACTTTTCATTGGTTGAACTAATTCTTGCACATCCTTGTTCAAAGGTTTGTAGAGGAATAGTCCATAGAAACTAGTATACCTGTATAATATATATATATAGTAAGTGTAAATAAGTAAACATTTTGGCTCAACTGGTATGTGTAGGTGTACATGCTGTTTGCATAATTTAGTTACATAGAGGAAGAAAGGTTGTTAAACTGTATAACCCTAAAATAAAAAGCTGAAGAAAGGTGTAAGTAGGCAATGGGTGTTTTTCCACTGTCACTAAATGTACCCATTAAGTACCCATTAATGGATACGTAATGGCATTTTTGTACCCATTAATGGGTACTTCTAGTGACAGTGGAAAAACACCCAATGACAACCACTTCTGTACCTCTGCCCAGAAACTGCATAGAGTTGCTCAAAGAAGTCAACTAGGAGTCGGCCAGAATTTGGTGGTACCCAACACAAAATATTCTGAAGCACTTTAAGCCAAGAAAACTGCTGTTCTATCTCACGGATGATGTCCCTAGCTGTTAGCCCCATCTCAAGTGCTGTGTCTTGACCTCTGCAGTGTATGCATTGCCTATTCTGACAAAATTCATTACAAGCAGTAGCTCACCTCTTCTCATTTGTAGCAATGCAATGGAACTGGCAGTCCCTTTCATCAGTCCTCGGCCTTTTCTCTCCTTTTTTCATATGTTTGAGCAGCCTACCAAAACCTTAACCCACTTAACGTATTTAAAAGAGAGGAGGAGGGGAAGCTTTCCACCTGGCTTTTACCCACTTTTCATAAAACCTACTTTTGACTTCGGCAAAGCAGAGGGAAAACAATTCAGGACTCTTCTGATATGTGGAGGCACAACTGAACCCCGTAATCGTTTCCCATGTTCATTATTGAACCCTCGGGTGGAGGAGCTGTGACATACGCTATACTGACTGTATCACTTGTGTAGAACTTGTGCCCACCTCACTCTTGCTGGTCAGAAGCGTGAACCATGGTAGTTTTACTCTACATGCCACATTATACAAAGTCCTTAACCGGAATCACAGCTGTTTGCAAACACATCTGATAGAGTAGAAAAAGGGCAAAAGAACATGGCGGATGGTACTGATTTGTGCTTCTGAGAGAACACATCCCTTTTTACATGAAAATCTTGATGTCAAAATAGTAACAAGGACAACGAACCAGTGTACGAATTTATACTTGCATATGTTTTTGTTAACTGATCGTACAACATGAGCATATGTCTAAAAGCACAGTATTACAAACATCACTGATTATGCACAGCTGCCTATCCTGTGCACAAAGTTTTCGTGAAATCACAGCTTGCCTTTTCAGCTTACAAGCTGTTCTCACCCATTTAAGGGGACTCAAAGCCACTGAAAAAGCTTTCTATTCTTCTCCCCACAACAGAACACCCTGCGAGGCAGGTGGAGCCGGGAGAGCTCAGAAGAGTGCTGTGACTAGCCCAAGGTCACCCAGCTGGCTTCATGTAGGAAGAAGAGTTGGCTTTTCTACCCCGCTTTTCTCACCCATTTAAGGGGACTCAAAGTGGCTGATGAAGCTTTCTATTCTTTTCCCCACAACGGAACACCCTGTGAGGCAGGTGGGGCTGTGAGAGCTCAGAAGAGAGCTATGACTAGCCCAAGGCCACCCAGCTGGCTTCGTGGTGGAGAGCGGAATCAAACCCGGTATTCCCAGATAAGAGTCCTGCTCCCTAACCACTGGATCAAACTGGCTTACAAAAGGCAGCCCCCTCTGTTTTTAAAATGGATACTTTGATGCTTCCTTGTGACTCTTATTTCATGAGACAAGCATGCATTAATATTTAAAATTGCCCCCCCCCCGCCGCCCGATGCCAAGCATTTCCCTGTTTAAGAGGACAGAATGAAAATTCAAACATTAGAGCATTAGAGGGCAGCAGAGTTGCAGCCACCCAGCTGTATCGCAGAGGGGACGCCCATTTCTCTCTTCCCCAGGCAGCGAGTGGGTCCCAGCTGTTCCGTTTTTGTAGGGGCCTCTGCTACTATGTCTGCGAAGGGGAGACTCGTCAGAGGACAGGCGGAGTAGTGAGCGAGAAAACACGTATGTACTGTGTGCGGTTCCCAACGATGACATAGCAGAATGGCAAACCCTGCGTGGGAAAAACTGCTTAGCCGTGAAATTCAGGAACCGAGTTTACTAGGTTCAGAATCCCCAGGTCTGTGGCTGCAAAGTGCACCAGACTCCGTTTGCTTTTGTCAGATGGTTGCACAATGTTTTGGAGTAATCTGTCATTCTGAGTTCACAAACTGAGTGAGGGTTAAATGACCGGATGACCCTTCAGATCTTCGTCTCTATTTCCTATCAGCTCGAGTAGCCAGGCCAGCTACAATATTTTAAAGACCTCAGGTTCCTGAGCATTGCTATGGGATGTTCCCTTAACCAACAGCTAAGACCGAAGTGAATCTGATTGTATTTATTTTTTATTTGTATTTCTATCCCTCCCTATACCTAAAAGTCTCAGGTACAACATTTAAAATCACCATATTAAAACAATAAGAGTATATATATAGGGTGTTGTTCCACTTAGCACTAGAGTACCCATTAAGGACCCTTTAAGGGTGTTTTTCCACTTAGCATTAAAGGATACTTAATGGGTACTCTAGTGCTAGTGGAAAAAAAACCCTAAGGGTCCTTAATGGGTACTCTAGTGCTAGGGTTTTTTTCCATTAGCACTAGAGTACCCATTAAGGACCCTTAATGGGTCTTTTAGTGCTAAGTGGAAAAACACCCATAAACAAAGTTGTCTGCAAGTGGGAAGGGAAAGTGTACCCCTATGTAACTGAAGGCCAGGGCAAAGAGGTGCATCTTCAGTGCCTTCCTACATGTTTACAGTGAAGGTGATAGATGAGTCAAGGGGGAGACCATTCTACCACTTAAGGGCCATCACTGAGAAGGCCCTTCCAGGGTGCCCAACCCCTTTGATGCTGAGGGTGGTGGTACAGTCAGGAGGGCCTCTCCTCCTGATCTGAAGGCACAGGCAGGTTGATACTGTTTTAATATATACCTGACTTTAAATGTTGTTACCCACCCTGAGACCTTTGGATTTAGGGCGGGATAGAAGTACAAACAAACAAACAAATAACCTGGCAATTTAAAGAAGAAAATAGAACCATTCTACTTTTGGGTGAGGAGGTGCAGAAGCAAGAAGGTGCAGTGATCATAGCAAAGAATCGTGGGACTAAAAAGTACTGGTTTCCAAAGGTAGATATGGCACAGATTAACATTTTACTAATCTCCAGTGGAGATTAGTAAACAAATTGAGATTTGCAGCAAAGCCCTGTGTATGGCTGTTCAGAAAGCAGAGCCCCTGAATTCTCCCCAAATGGAATTGCAGCCATCTTAAAATTAAAATTGGTCTCGATAATAGGCCCACTGCCCTTGATTAATCCTGAGAATATAAGAGGAGCCCTGCTGGATCAGGCCACAGGCCATAATCCAGGATCCTGTGTCACAAAGTGGCCCACCAATTGCTTCTGGGGATTCTCGAGCAGAAGACAAAAGGAAATCCTTCCCCTGCTCTTGAGTACCTGAAAAAATAAAATAAAATCAGCTACCAAAAATTAAATGTTACAGTAAGTAACCCAACCCCAACCCCCCAATTTATTTATTACATTTGTATTCTGTTCTTCACCCAAACATCCTGTAAGAAAAATATCACTCAGGTTCAATTAGACTGAAGATATAAATAAATACAGTTTTACTAAAAGCAAGAAGATACGTTTACAAATGTAGGAATATATTTCCCTTTAAATACTTCTTTGTAATTGCAATGAGAATGGAGGGAGCTGGTTTTCGGGACTGAAAGTCCCAAGCAACTCACTCTAATTCAGTAATGCAAGATCTTTTATCGCTTACCCAGCCAAAAGTTCCCTCCCAAAGTTTCTCTTATTGGTTTCGAAGAAACTTCGGATTCTGTGTCAAGTGGCATATCTCCAGAGTTCAGTTGCATTTGATACATTCATCGCGGGGAGGAGATTTTAATATGTAAGTATTTTATTAAGGGCTATAGTTTGAACAACGGTAAACTAGTTGGCTAAAACCCAATTTCATACTTTGAAGTTCTTGCAGTTGCAGAAACTTGGCACTTTAAGCGGGCTTTGCTTATCTCTTATAGCAAGCAGAGTGTTACCAACATTTTTATTATCTCTTCTTGGTCCATCTCAATCTTTGCCAATATTTTCTACACATAGCATGTCAATATTTCTGTACATACAGTACAGCCAACATTTACTAGTATATAACTACTTTTGTAGATGGTCTTCAAGAAGCCTTCCCCATCCTTCTTATCTGACCAGCTGCTAGAGAAGAGAACAGCGGATAGGAGCCCACTCTTTCTCCATTTTAGCTATATTACTTTTCTCTAGCTGCAAGCATCTTACAGAAGCAAGATGGCTGTTAATCACTCAATTTATTATAAAAAAGAAAAACTTTATCTTATTTCCCACAATCTCAAGGCAGGTTACAACCTTTGATAAGAACGCAAAGCACTAAATCATATTTAAAATATAGCCCACCTCCCTCTGTGGCAGGACAACATTCAGAGGAAACTATGCATCAGAGAACTGGGGACAGAGATATATTTTAACCAGGTGCTGCTAACCATGGTGCCTGGTATACACACCATTCCTTAATATTAATTGATTTTTCAAAAATTATTTATTTATAAATATCCCTTCTGGTCTCTTCATTCAGCATGTGGTTAGGAAATTCCTTAGTTTGGTGTCCCTAACTTTGTGACTTTAAGGTATGGGCAGGTCTAATGAGTTAAGACACTGCTTCATATATTCAGAACCCAATCCACTAAGGGCTTTACATGTCAATATCAACATCTTAAATTGAGCTTGGTATTGAAGTGAGTGTACATTCTAAAAGAAAGCCCAGCTAGTGCACTGGCAGTGAGGATTCTGGTTCATTCATGACTGGAGCCATGACAAGCCTTTCTTCTCTCTAAAATTTGTTCAGAATTGTTACCAGTTCTGGGGAATGGCCTTGAGGTGTTTCCTGATACTGACTGATGAAAAACTGTGTGAGGGCATTACATTTATGTTAGGGATGCATTTCCAAACACACGTTACACAACTTCTTTCATCTGGAGATGGATTGCTGCCTCTTAGATAATTCACCTAGTTAGCTTTAACAGGAATACTGGTTTTCGCCACAAATTCTGATAAAGCTGTCTCAGAGATATATGTATGCCTTTGTAATTCCTCCTTCTTTGGCCCTAGAGGCAGCCCCACCTTTACCTAATGAGTTGACAGTAGTGGGATTTAGGAGATGCTGGAATTTCCTGGGGCCATTTGGCAATTCTGGAGATACATCTTGCTTAACAGAATTTAAACTTACCACTAGGAAAACCCCTTTGTACTTTTCCTGTTCCCTCTCATTTCAGTGAGACTTTGGCTGAATATATGAAATATGGGACTTTAGTGTTTATATTTAACTACAACATGGACTACCAGCACTTTGGAGCCACAGGGTCCTTAAAAAATGGTTGTTGTGGAGGTGGGACATGCCATGGAATGGACTGATTTTTTTGTATTAAGTCCCTGGCAAACTAGAAGAGTTGGCTTTTCTATCCTGCTTTTCTCACCCATTTAAGGGGACTCAAAGCAGCTGACAAAGCTTCCCATTCTTCTCCCCACGATAGAACACCCTGTGAGGTATGTGGCGCTGTGAGAGCTCAGAAGAAAGCTAGCCCAAGGTCACCCAGCTGCCTTCATGGAGGACAGCAGAATCAAACCCGGTACTTCTAGATAAGAGTCCGTCTCCCTAGCCACTAGACCAAACTGGTGCAGTACAGCTCTCATTTGTATTTTTTTCCATAGGATCTGCCTCCTACCTGAATTGAGTCACATGTATTGTTATGGCACCGCAATAGTCTGTTGTTAATTAAATTTTAAATTTGGCATGTGTTCGCACATATGCGGCTGCTGACTTGAATGAGGTATTTGACTTGACTGCATCCCGAAACAGGTCATACCATAAAATTGTAGGACCATTTAAAATGATGATGGTGATGATAACAATAATACATTTGTTTTGTATAAGGACGTGTGGCTTGTTTGGCTGCCAGTGTATGAGAGAAGTCTGCATCCACTATTTTCAGTCCTCCTCTAGTGTGATAGAATTGAATGTGCATGTGTGATTTAGCTCTAAAAATGCTTCTCCGCTGAGCTAGACCCTTGCTGTAGCAAAATGTGCCACATCTGCATGCAGATTGTCTTGAGAACTGCACCCTGATACAGCTGTGGAGCTGTAAAATTCATCTTCTAGGCCACAAGGAAATGTTTCCCTGTTGATGCTGCTAGTGCAGTGAAGACGTGCAGTGATGCAGCCCTCAAATGTGAAATTGGTGATCTAGCAAAAACAAAACAAAACAAAACCCAAAAACAATCTTCCCCTAAAATAAAGCTGTGTGCCTAAAGACTAAAGGGTAGTAAATGTAACACCAATCTTTTAAAAAGGATCCAGGAAATTACAGTCCAGTCAGCTTAACATCAGTTCGTGTAAAGTGGTGGAAACGCTTGTTAAGGTGTAGTTAGTACAGATGTAAAGGAGCAGAGATGGCATACGGAAAATCAGCACGGCTCCTGCAAAGGTAAAGGTAAATCATGCCTTACAGACTTGTTAGGATTCTTTGAGAGTGTTAATAAACACGTGGACATAGGTGATGGAGTTGGCGTTGTCTGTTAGGACTTCCAGAAGGCTTTTGACAAAAACCCTCATCAAAGGCTCTTGAATAAATTCGTCATGGAATAAAAGAACAGGTGCTGTTCTGGATGGCAACTGGAATAGGGAGCAGTGATGGATAGACAGTTATAGGGAGCAGTGAATAAATAGACAATTCTCAGAATGGAGAGAAGTAAAAAACAGGATCTCCCAAGATTCAGATTGTGCTGCTTCACTGAATTAGTGATCTGGAACAGCTAGCTGGATGCACATCACACCGGTTTTAAAAGGGTTGCATTGGCTGCCGATTCACTGCTGAGCCCAATTCAAGGCCCTAAGTGACTTGGGCCCAAAATATCTAAAGGAATGCCTTCTCCATACTGTCCTGCCCGTGCCTAAAGATCAGGAGGTGAGGCCCTCCTGGTTGTCCCACCGCCTTCAGCAGTGAGCTGGGTGGGCACCGGAAAAGGGCCTTTTCGGTAATGACCCCCAGGTTATGGAATAGTGTTCCCCTCGAGGTGTGTCACATCCCTTCCCTGTATATATTCAGGAAGGCGATGAAGATCCACCTCTTTCCCCTGGCCTTTGGATAAGGTGATTATACTCTGCCCCCCCCC
>MTQE01001134.1:21954356-21965368 GCA_014337955.1 Aspidoscelis marmoratus | reverse complement strand
TTGCTAGGAATACCCGCGGCTTCCAAAAAGTGCATTGGTAGTCTTGTTTGAAGAGGGGTTTTTGTTCCGCGGATTTTCCTTCTTTGTGGCACTGGAAGCTCGGAGAAAAGTCGTACATGGAGACGCTCAGTGGCAAAAGAAGCTTTTTAACGAGATTTTTATTGCTTGGGGTCATGGCATGGAACAGTTAAACTGCTCCAAGCATGGTGAGTGCAGAAAAGTCCTTAAAATCCTGACACCAGTAAGTTAACCCAAGATTAAGAGAGGCTTGACTTTCAGATAATTATTGCTCCGATTAAAGAACAGTACCGTTCACCGTTGGTTGCCTACAGTGAAGCCATTGATTGGGTTTCAGCTGTTTAGAACACAGTCTAATTTACACATTGAATTTCAAGCACTACAATGCAATATAACCAATGTGAGACAGAAGAATCATTAAAGTGACCAGATTAATAACCCTGTACTGTGTAACAAAGGAAGGTAATTGCATGATCCTCCTTCTAAGCTGATTTGAAATGAAAGGTTTGTTGTAGAATAGCAATACTTTCCTGTTCTTCATTTGTTATAAAGAGTGAAAGAAAGAAGCCTGGCTATTTATTAAAGAATTCAACTTTCCTAGGCTATTTTATCAATGTATGCGTTGCTCTAAGGCCCCCATATACCTCTTCCGTGCACACAAATATTGCTTCTCCAGAGAAATTTCACAGGTCTTATTCAAAATGCATACATTTCTTCCTGTTTTTTAAAAGGTATTTCCCAATCAATTGTTACCAAGTGCCCTTATATCCATAAGCACTGTATACTGCTTCACAAGGATCAAGTATTCATATCTTTAATACAGAGTCACCATTTCCTATGGAAAAAGGTGAATTCTCTGTGGACGAATTACCACAAGAAGGTATTTATTTATTCATCATTTATACTTTGATCCTGCCCTGAACTTGAAGATTTCAGTATGGGTTGCAACATTAAAAAACAAATATAAAAACAATCATATTAAAATGATAACAGTGTCTGAAGGTGGGGAGAAAAAAAAAAAACCCTGTTTCCCCATTTAGCCATAGGCCAGGCCAAAGGGGTGCATTTTCACTCCCTGATGCTCCTTGCACATTTGAGAGGGGAGGAACTGCAAGAGGGTTCTCTCCATGAGATCTCAACGTTCTTTGTTTTTTGACATTTGATTCATAACAAATCAAGCTTGCAAACATTTGTCTCTGTATGAATAGACACTTTTGAATGTGGTAAAATTCTATTTGATACAAATTCATATAAATATCTGATATGAACAAATATAAATCTGTTAGAAACGAATATGTATCTGATACAAATGAATACATATCCGATACGTATCTGAGATACATACCCGATACATATCCCATAACAAATCAGCTCTGAAAGTGTCAAATCTGACCTGAATTCACTTTTAATACGCTCTCAATCCATGTCACATGCATTCTAGATCCATTGGAGATGTCTGATGGTAGCCGCTTTCCCACTTCCACAGTTAAACAAATGTCCAAACTAATCATGCAAATGTCTGAACTATTTGTGTGAATGTCCAAAACATTTGTATCCATACGAATGTCAGTGGACAACTATCATAATGTTTGATTCTTGTATGAATGTCCAATTTCATCCAAATCCGTACAAATAATGAATATTAATATGAATATTCACGCACATCCCTACCCTGCAGGTTTATATGAGAAAAGATGCTCCTTGAGGTAACCAGAGATAGTTTGCTGCTGGAGTGGGACAGGGGCATCCACATTTTTCTACATCTGGAGGTCTCAGAGTGAACAGTAAAAGCAGTGAAATAAAACAATAGTATACAGTTAAGATCTGACTAATCAGAACTACAACTAACAATATCTGAAAAGAGGGGGGAGGGCTGTTTCTTCAGCCAAAGCCTAGTGTAAAGAGGTCCTTCTTTGCATCTAAAGGTTTAGAGAGATGGGGATAGATAGACCTTGGAGGGAAGATTCCATAACCTGGGGACCTCCATAGAGAAATACATATTTTGCATAATTCAATACAGATTATATAGGACAATATTATTTTATGTCTACTGCATCCTCTGAGACACAACGAAATTCATATTCACCTGCCCCCACCACTTTGCCTTCCATAGATCAATGGAATAGCAGCAGTCCAGAAACCAGTTCATCATTGGGTCAACCCATATCATCTGGCAGAAGATGCTTCTGAATCTGCTAAGTAAACACTTGTTCCCAGAAGTCTACTCTGACTCGATAGGAAGAAGCAAATAGCAATCGTACATTCAGTGTGATAATATGGTTGGGACCTTGGCTAATGCTTAGTTCACTGAGGCTGTACTCACACTTTGGCACCCAGGCAAGTTGAGGTGCAAGAACATTTTCTCCCCTCCCTCACCCCAGGATGTGGCATGTATGGGGCAAATGGCCTGCACCTTGTCTGGCAACATCTTCAAAGTTCATGTCAGCTCTGAATACAGAAGGCCCTCTGACAAGCCAGAAAAGGTCTTGGGAGCGACCCTTTGCTGGCCTGAAACCTGCTTGAAGCAATTGGATAGATCACTCTTGCCACTGCCTGTGTCTACATGGATGAAGGAAGAGCAGCTAAGGCCGCATCCCCATTACAAGCTTATTTCGCTTTCCCTAAACCGAAATAATAGAAAGGGATGCAAACGCGAATTTGCCTGTTCCCATTACTTTTAACTTAATTGCGTTCGATCCGAATTTTGAGGATCGTACGTGGTGTACGTGACTCAAGGGGTGACTCAAGTGGTTACTTTTTAAAAGCTGCTTTTCGGGGCTGCCCTGCCCTCTTCCTCCTGGCATGGATGCGCCACCCATAAGGGACCCCTTCACAGAGCCTGGCTGGGTGGCTGCCGCTTCCATGGATGGAGGAAAAAGGGCACCGGACAGTCAGCGATTCTTTCCCCTCCTCTCCCCATTGCTCAGGGCACACAGCAGCAGCGACAACTAAAGCCCCTTTGCTTTAACATTCACACAGAACCTCAGCTGCTTCCCTCCCTTCCTTTCCCTTTCTAAAGGTCAGAACTTTTAGAATTGCGCAAAATTGCAACATTGTTAATCAGGTGTGAGGTGGTTCCATCGCTACAGTGTAGCGTTGCTGTTAAGGGTGGATTTTTACACTGAAATCAATGTCTTTTGAAGCAAGCTATTGGGAGAGGGAAACCCTAAACATGGATTCTCATTCCTTAAAATGGTAGGGTCCCCCCAGTAAAAAATGTAACACGTATCAAGCGCAGGATCCGGAGTGAGACCTGTTGAAATGAGGATTAACATTTACAATGCTTTGGGGCGATTTAACATGCAGAAAGCGTGTTAAGCCAAACTGACGTGGGGTCTGCCAGGATTGAAAACGTTTTGAATTTGAAATAAGCTTGCTGTGGGGATTTGCCCTAAGTGTGTTGGATGCTCTCAGAGAAATTAAACCTGCTCAGAGGAAGGAACAACGCTGCAGAAGGTGTTTCAGCGTCCTTCTCAGGACGCTCTATAAGGGCAGGCATCTCTAGTGTTTGACTGCTAAGCCTCTGAGTGGCTGCCACTACAGATGTGGATGCAGCCTATAACCTTGTGCTTCAAGCAGGTTTCTCCAACCGTATATGCATGGTAGATCATTCTCTGAACAAATCTTCTGAGAACAAGCACGTATAGAAGCATGCACACACACATAGACTGTCACCAGAGCCTTCTTCATCTCAGTTACGAACAGTAGGCCTTTTGGTCTCACTAAATTCAAGGCACACTTTCTTACCCATCTTCAAATTATCCTTGAATATACTCTGAGCCTGATTGTACCTTTTTGTTTTGTTTTTGTACAGTTGAAATGTCAAAACAAAGCACCCTGGGGACCGTGATAATGACAGACTGACTGACAACGTGGCACAGCAATTAGGTAGATGATAAGAGAGAATAAATAAATACTATTGTTGACAAAAACCTGACAGGAAAAAGCCAGTAAATGATACATGATAAAACAGAACTCAAACAGAATAGACATATTCCCTCATGGATCACTTGATAGAAGGCGAAAGCAGCAGATCTCCAGGTAATGAGTGCAAATGGCTGTAGTCAGAAAGGATACTGAGGGTTGTTTGTGTACAGCAGAAGTTAATCACTCTGAAGAAATGATACAGTATTTCCAGAGAATCAGAGAAAGCATTAATGCAAATTGAGCAGGACTGTGCAAATGAAGTGCAAATTTAGAAGATGTAGAATTCACAGCATCCTTTCAATATCAGTGTTACTCTCTCGGAAAAGGCGGCAAAATCTAGCCTAAACCTGCCCAAACCGTGGACCCATCAAACTGCAGAGATCCCATCAGCTATTCTGATTCCAGGCCACAACAGACGGACCAGTACTTTGCAACCAGCTTCTCTTTCTCAGAATAATGAAAAAAAACTATTATCATATCCATTCTAACCTCTTCAGTGGCTGTCTTGTGTTAGGCTTTACATAGGGTCTTTTCCCAATAAGAGGAGGCAACATGAAAATAAAAGTCCAGAATGATGCTTTGGGGGGGGGGGATTACCATATTGTGCTTTTCCCAGTTGCCATGGTATACTGGAAATGGGTCTCCCATGGTATAGAGGACCATCATTCCAGTTTTAATGTATGTGCTGCCAAAGTGAGCACAAAATGGATCATGGCTTCTGTGGTTGAGTGTACTATTCCCTAGTATGTTGGTAGACTGTGTCATCAAGCTGTACCAGTAAACGAGATGAGGATGCCATTTTGGATGCCCAAGCCTAGTCTGAGTTCCATCCTTTGTGGACAGAGTATACTGGGAGGGGGTGGAGCCTCTCTTATTTTGCACCAGCATATGGAAGGGAAGCCCATACACCTGTTATAGGTCCATATGAAAAGGCCTAGGGACTCTATAGGTAATAAATTCCAAGATCAGGGCACTGGGTATTTTGCCTCTTCTAGACGGGACTTCACTCCTTTGGACGGAGGATATTATGAAAGCTTGTCTCTTCCCAGACCCTCCCAGGTTTTAAAATTTATTATAATTCTGAAGACTGGAGCTGCCAGGAGCAGCCCAGGCCAATCAGGAGGCATGCAGGACACAGGCGCGCTGCATCCTGGGTTCTTCCTGCCAGAATCGAGGCGACGCCGAGCAGGTAAGGAGGGGATCGCACGGGCTCCCCCCCGGGTGGGCTAGAGAGGGGTTTAGGGAAGCTCCCCCTGGCTCCAGAAGCAGTGATCTGCCACTTCTGGGGCGAGGGAGAGCCGCAAGGTAGGAGTGCCCTGGCTCGCCATGCTTGGATCCGAGGAGCCAATCATGGCGGACCGGGGGAGGGCCCTGGGTAAGAACCGTTCTGCTGTGCAGACACATCCTAAAAGGATGCGTTTTCACAGCGGAACACCCATTAAGCCCACATTATATGTGGTGTCATTTTCACACCCATTTAGCACACTTTAGGTTCGGATAGGTGCGGACGCACCCCTCCGGAAGTGTGCTAAACAGGTCCGAAAATGCGAACGCGTCGTCCTAAAAGTGTTCTTAATCCGTGTTGCTGTGCGGACACACCTCACCGGATGTGTCCAAAACAGCAATGCGTGTGCGGACACGCGTTTCCAAATGTGTGCTTAATGGGTGTTAAAGGGCCTGTGCGGAAGCACCCAAAAAGTTCAGAGGCTCAAAGTTTTGCACCTGGGCAAGTTCTTTTGAGACGTGAGGTAGATATTAACAGTGCGTTGTAAGAGGAGCTGAAATTTCAACTACAACAGGAGCACAGAAGAAAAGGATTACTCCTTTCCACACAATGGCAATTTCCGTACTTACTTCATTTAATCTGGATTAAAGAAAACCAGGGGAATCTGGTCCCAGTAGTTCCACATCATGGCGAGGACCCCATATACCCACACTGGATGTTTAGCACCCAATGGCAATCACTGTTAAGTGGGGCAGCAATGTGGATGCTGCAGAAACCATCCTCAAGGCTCCAATTAGGCCTGAGTTGGAAGGGCTGTATATGTCAATCAGGAATCACTTCTGGTAGGCCTGTTCCAGGATGCCATTGGCCTGACACCTGTGGAAGCATGCTCAGCAATCTGGTTTTCATGGCAGAAGATGGGATTGAAGATATAATTAAAGAGGTCTGCCACAAATCTGGATTTAAGGGCCTGAAGTCCCATAAAATCCAGACTTTGAAAGCACTCGTGTGGAAAACGCGTTCCACATGAAGAAGAAAAAAATGAATTGACTTTTCTACCCCACTTCTCTCACCCATTTAAGGGAACTCAAAGTGGTTGACAAAGCTTCCTATTCTTTGCCCCCAAACAGAACACCCTGTGAGGTAGGTGAGGCTGTGAGAGCTTAGAAGAGAGCTGTGACTCACCCATGGTCCCTCAGCTAGCTTTGTGTAGGAGTGTGGAATCATGTAGGAGTGCGGGTCCTCATGGGGTCATCCATGCAGAAGGTAAGTGGCAGATTTTCAGGTTTCTAACGGTTTTTTCAGGGCCTGTGCTGTAACGGGCAATGTCACCAGCTACTGTCCGCATTTTAAAATAATGTGTGACTCATACTGACTATTAGATCCAGTTTGACTCTAAGAGGAAGACTTGACTTAACACAATAAGTGATCTGTATCTTTTTTTTCTGGAATTATCCCACTGGAATCATGATTTTGATTTCAGCCATAGAAAGGACCATGGGATTTTTATTCCTTCTCCCTATTCTACAGCTTTGAAAAACCTCCAATCCATTGCTTCCCTGATTAGTAGAATGGATGACCAGAGACCTGGACATCATTGCATCTAAATGTTTTTCCCTATAGCTATTAGTAGATTTGGGAAGAAAACTGGATCAGGATCACAGCACAGGGTGAAGCTTCTGCCTAGCTACGGTCTTAATGCAGAACTCATTTTCTAGAAAAAGAAAGTGGTGCTGGGTGATGTCAAGTCTTGTAACATGCCAGAGAGAACTCAAGTCTAAACATGTTTCACTTTGACAAGGTCACACACTGTAAAGCTGCAAACACCTGCACTTTGCAAGCACTTATTCATTAACTGTGAAAATAGCAACACAATCACACTCATCCTGCCTAGTTGTCGTCTGTATTACAAAATGTCAGATGTACAGTATGACAAAAAGTAATTTGTTCACAGAGCCCCTGAGAACAGGGCAAGATAGTAGACATTTCTTTTTCCAGTCTTGTATACACAAATATGCAAAATACAAATTAGTTATATAATAGCAGCCCCCTACCAAACTATTATTAATAGGTGGTAAAATATCAGCTGAAGTAAGGCATTCATAGGCTAATCCCAACTCCAGACAATTCCTTCCTTCCTTCCTTCCTTCCTTCCTTCCTTCCTTCCTTCCTTCCTTCCTTCCTTCCTTCCTTCCTTCCTTCCTTCCTTCCTTCCTTCCTTCCTTCCTTCTTTTGGAAAAGGCAAACTTTCCCCTTCTAAGAACTGATCAAATTTCTTATAATTGCTGAACTTCAGTTAGAGGAAAATTGCATTTCTATGCTCCAGCAGCAATAATATCAGTAGTGGGAGAATTATATAGGCTATAAGTCTTTGTCAAAACCAATTACCAGAATTTCTAAGAAGTCTTCTAACTAGAGAAACCTCTGAAGTACTAGACCTGTGCTATTTAAAATCATCATGGCGGATGCAGACAATGGCACCACATAGGGATGAATGTTCTGCTTCTCTTCAACAGTTTGAAGAAATAGAGTCATTAATCTTCCTATTTAATTTAACAAGTGTCACCAATATATAGGTTTCCAAGAATTATATTCATTTGTATTGCTTCGAGGGGACAGGAACTGGAGATTTCAACGCAGAATATGAAGCCACCAAATGCAATTTTTTTTATTTGAGATATTGCATTACAGACCATTTTATTAAGAATGGAAGAATTTGTACATAAAAGGTGTCTGTAAAACGATGGAGGGATCTCCCCACATTTTCCTTGTGAATTCTTTTTGAGGGGAAAAGAGTACACATTTTTAAAAACCTAAAAAGAATAATGCACACTAGTCCAGAGAATTGACAGTGGAAAGGGATTTTGTTGTGTTCTGATCTATGAAATGTTTTGGGGATTTCCCCCCACCCTCTAATAAGCAATGAAAAGGGTTGACTCACTGCTGCAGTACATTATTGTTTTGGTGGCAGAAGCTATATCATTTCTGTTTAAGGTTTTGAGGCAGTGAGAACCCTTCTCAGGCTTTGGTCGCAGACATGCCCAGTTGTCTTTCTATGCTGAACCAGCTGCAATCTTTTGCACACCATTGCAGTCTTTCAGAGGCACCCTCAGTAAGAAAAGAGATGAAGAGTTGTTTTTTCTACCCTGCTTTTCTCACCCATTTAAGGGTACTCAAAGTGGCTGACAAAGCTTTTCTATTCTCCCCTGTGAGGTAGGTGAGGCTGTGAGAGCTCAGAAGAGAGCTGTGACTAGCCCAAGGTCACCCAGTTGGCTTCATGAAGGAATTGAACCTGGTATTCCCATATAAGAGTCCAGCTCCTTAACCCCTAGACCAAACTGGCTCGTTGCTTTCAATGCCCTCAAATTTTCTACAGGCCTAAACTGACAGTGCTACTTTAACTCTTCCTTCTCCCTGTGTTTCTTCACCTGAAATTTCTTGGAGAATCAGGTAAGGGAATGAACCACAGGTTCTTCTGAAAATTACTAACACTTCCTACATCCTAGTATGTTTATTTCTTGCTCCCTCACCCCAATATTTTTCTTAACAGGGGAGATTCTTCCAAGGGAAATTTGGTTCATGTTCAACCAGTTCAAATTGAACCAAATGGTTTCAACCCATTCAAATTGAACTGAAATACCTCCTGTTTGAAAGGTGCTGGTTCAATTCAAACCCAACCAGGGGAGATTAGTTGAACCAAAGAATTCAAACTGAATGGTTCAGAACCAACCCAATGTAGCCCTTCAATAGGTCTTTTCTTAGTATAATTTTCAGTGTCTTTTTTAACATTCAGAAACTGTTCATGAATGGTTTGAGGTTTGAGCTAGAACCAGTCAACCAGGGGTGGGCAGGCCTGTCGCGTACCTTCTCCGGGTTCCTGTGGGTTCTACGGGACTGGACCACAAGAACCCCCCTGGGCACCCCCCTGGGCACAGGCCTACATGGGGGTGCACACGCGAGGCACTTACCTCATGCTTGCTGGGTTCCAAAGTGGCAAGCCGGGCCGGCGGTGCTGTGCATCTGCGCATGCTGGCTGCTCTGATTGGCTAGCACAGCTCTGCCAGCCTGCTGGCCACTTTGGAACCCAGTGAGCACAAGGTAAGTGCCTCGCACACACTTATGTCCCCATGTAGGCCTGTGCCTGGGGGGTGGATGCTCGGGGGGGGGGTTCCCTGTGGGCTCTAGGGGACCCAATCCAGTCCACTAGAACCCACAGGAACCCTGGGATGGCTGCAAATGCCCTAGGCCAGGTGTAGAGCGTGATTTCATGCTCCACACCCAGAACATGTGTGGGCACCTTGGGACAGGCTAGAGTGGTTCCAGACGGAACCACCAGCCCAGCGGAGTGAATGCTCCACCCCAGGGCATCCTACAAGCATTCCTCCAGCCCTCGTGTGAATAGGTCTACTGTCTGGCTCAAAAGAATGCACCTAGTTTGCTTCCTCTGATACTTTGCACATTTTCTGCTCCAGCTGCACTATCTTAACATCAGCACATTGTAAAATAGCCTTGATTCTTAATAAATATGTGTTGTAATTTTCACTTTATATGTGGAATTGCTTCTTTGCATATATCAAGTGCAGAGATATATAATATTAGCATACTGTATCTGAATGAGCCACTTTTCCCTGCACCTAAAATTGTCCAGATTCAGAGTAATGGTAAAAAGTAATTCTGAAGGTTAAATCAAGTATAATGGAATGGAATCAAAGCACAACCAGAATTTTTTTTTTTTGAAGCTGTTATAAACCATGATGCAGAATACTTCTTCCACAACAGTTTCTTAAACATTTCTATGAGAATGAAAGAAACCAGGCCATCTATTTCAAGTCCCATTACTTATATGGCAAATCTTATCATGCTGCAAATACACACTGGAAAAAAAAATCGGATCTGCAGAATATAAATGATGCTCAAATATCCAGCTAGGCTCCCCTGTATCAGTCACAAAACTCAGGCCACAGCTATAAGCCAATTTATTCTAGTTGTCCAAGGCTGTCCTTTCTTTTCCTCCCTGGGGCTTGTAGCATCTTCTCCCTATTTCTTCTTTGAGTAGGAGTGTGCACAAATGCAATTTCACATTCATATCTAATTGTATGAATATTTGGTTTATATTCAAATGTCGACAACATTAGTATGTGACTCTGCGCATCTGTACACACCCATATGCATCTGTATGCATCCTGTTTTCATCCCATATGTATCCGTACAAATGCTTACGAATATGAATAAGATGCATACGGATAGGTATGTAATGCATACATATCCATACACATATGAAAGTCTGAATGATTCATACAATTGACCTGAAAGATTCGAAATTCATTTGAATGTTTAAATTCGAATGTAGAGACATTTGATTCAAATTTGTCTGGATTCGAACAAATTCGATTGAAGCTTGAATGTTTCGAATATCTGTGCACATCTCTACCTTTGAGGGCATTGTTACTGTGGCATTTAACACTGTTAGTGCATTCATTCATCATACTAGTGCATATTGTATTAGTATGTGCACATCTCATGTGTGAGCGTGTCCTCATAAGCCAGTTTGGTCTTGTGATTAGAGTGCAGCACTCATATCTCATAGTCACTTTGGTTGGTTCTGCACTCCACCACAAAGCCAATTGGGTGACCTTGAGCTCTCTTTCTGAACTCTCACAGCCTCACCTACCTCACAGGATGTCTGTTGTGGGGAGAAGAACAGAAGACCCCCTAAATGGGTG
The DNA here is from genome assembly GCA_014337955.1 of Aspidoscelis marmoratus. NCBI lineage: Eukaryota > Metazoa > Chordata > Lepidosauria > Squamata > Teiidae > Aspidoscelis > Aspidoscelis marmoratus. Next base: position 21,954,475 of record MTQE01001134.1, on the reverse strand, counting down.
AGAAAACAGAAGTGTAAAAGAAGAAGCTTTCACACTGAGAACACTTCCTTGTGAAGAATTACTCTTGAAACTCTTAAACACAGTGCCCCCCAGGCTCCTTTTTTTTTTTTTTTTTTTTT
>MTQE01001134.1:21925878-21943287 GCA_014337955.1 Aspidoscelis marmoratus | reverse complement strand
ATTTTTGACAGCAATAAAAGGGAAAATGGTGAGTGAATGAGTGATCGTGCACCGGACAGGGTGGATTTTGACAGCAATAACAGGGGAAAGTGGTGACAGTGAATGTTTGCCGGCACGAGAAGCCATTTCGGGGTGCAGAAGATCTGGGAGATGAACAAAGAACCCATGGCCATTTTTCCTTTGGACTTGTCAGGGGTTGTCTTCCTGGTTGTGGCCACACTGAGCGCAGTCCCTCCACATTCCCACTGGCACCCTATCAACAAGAGCAGGGGCGTGGAGAAAAAGATGCGCGCAAAGAAAACACGGCTCCCATGGGGACGGAAGGTGCATTAAAAGCACCCATTTTGCTGAGCCTCATGCGGACGCTTATTCCTGATTTGCATGGCACTTTTAAAGTCCACTTCTATAGAGGGACAGTAGAGGGACAGTAGAGAGGCAAATAAGTCTTTTGGGGATGCAGCCTTAGTGAGATTCTCGATTCTTGCACTTCACTAAAAAAATTCACACAAGAGATTCACCAGCAGGTTGATAAATGAAAGAAAAAAAATCTGGGTTGAGAATTCTCTGAAGACAATTTGAAAAGACAATTTACCTATCTATTTCAAGTTTCAAAAATACTACAGACGATATGTATCGCTCTGATCACCGGCACCTTTAATACATGCTGTTTTCATCCCCTTCTATTACCTTGGCAACTGGAAAAATGAGATTGTGTGTCAGTATGTTCTGTGCCTTTGTGACAAACTCATCCCAGATAATGCCCATCAGATCAACTAAGCAGCTACTTTGAGAAGCCACTTACATATTTTGGGGTTCATAGGATCTCATACAGAATCTAGCTGCATTTTAGAATTTGTAGCAAAATGCAGTCAAACTATAGACCAGATAAATTTTGATTTTGCCACAAGGTGGCAATAATGATTAAAATATAGAAGCATTATCTAAAATAGATGGTGTTTGTTGGCTTAACTGTGACCCAAGCAGGAGGCCAGTGATATAAAGAGTGATGCCTACCCAATGCTTTTTCTTTCCCTTGCTTTCTTATTTTAGAATAAGCCTAGAGCTAGTAATTTCCAATTCGTGGTCTTTTGTAAGAAGTGGCTTTATCCCCTCTATCACGAACACACTGATGAACCAAATTGCATTGCTGATGCTGCCTTCATAAAAATATGCCATTAAATGCCAAACTTGAATTCTAAGTTGATGAGGGAAGGAATGTATTGTGTCTGAGAATCATATTGTCTACTTACACTCTCTTATTCTGCGGATTTGTGTTCCTTTTATGCAACCTCTTGTTAATGGTTGAGAGAACTCTGCAGTCATTAAATAGTGTCTGACAACTATGTTTGTTGATTAGCTATCATGTTAATAATTACTGTCTCTTCCAAGCAACAGACAGGGAGCAGATGAGCCTTCTAGTAGCTTAAGCTTGAAATGTTGTTGGTGGCAGAAGACAACAGCCAATAAGGAAACAAGGCAAAACTGGCGCAGTGCACACACAGTGCCACTCAAAGCGGTTCGATGAAATGATATCCCATTCTCCTGTGTAAACATCAGCTCTTTGTCATACTCAGCTCTGGCACATTCGTTCAACTGCATTATTCATTATTATCGCCTGCTAAATTAAAAACGAAGCCTTCCAGAATGAAGCATTTGTGCAATAAGGAGGTAGACAGGAGGCATGGCAACCTTTTAATTTTATGTTTGAATGCTGGATGACCTAGTCAGGAGAAAAGAGAGTTTTGTTCAGATGTGTAAATTGGTCTTCAGAAAACCTGTGCGCGCCTTTGTGCTTGGTCTTGCGTACATCATTATACAAAGAACGATGAGATCTTATCTGTAGTATTAACATAAGCCTCATATAATTAAAATTAAAAGACAACCAGTGAACATGGAATAGGGAAAAATCATAAATGAATTAAAAAGTCATCCTGCTAGGATATGAAGCTGCCCAATTGTGTGCTGATGATAGTCATTGTATAAATCTACTTCTGGAAGATGCTTCAACCAAATTAACACAGATCAACCTATCAGAAGAAGAGGTTGATGTCATTTTAAAGGTAGCTGTATCTATTCTTTAGTTTCAATTTTTCCAGATAAGGTAGCAAAACTCACTTTACACAGGTACAACGTTTTAAGGCACACATGCTATTTCTTATTGGCTATTTCCAATTTGCATCAGCCTGAATTGTCTAGGAATAATATCAATGGTTTTTTTTTTCAAATTACTGAAGGTCACATATGAATATTGCTTCATATAATAAACATCAGAGCCCTACAGAGAACATATTGACTTTTAAGGTGTTATTTATAGTTTGGTTTGATGTAACATTCAGCCAATCAGGAATATCTAGTTGTTTTTAAATACATTTGATAGAAGGAGAGATTTTGCCAGCATGTTTCAGCAAAATATTTTCTTCAGTACTTTCCACTATTGTGTTGCTTCTAAGGAAAAGGTTTATCTCCTATTTTCACTGAATAATAAAATATTTGTGATACATTTCAAGTTGCTACATTTCCCAAGTTTCCGTGGACCTTCCAATACTTTTATTTGTATTTTTAAAGCAATTTAAAACTTACATGAGCTAAGAAATAGAAATGAAGACCAGGAGTAAATATATATATAACACCGATTCTTCCAAAATTTTGTACTGGGACCAATATTTTTAACTTACTGTAAATGATCTGAAGCCAAGCATGACTGGTAGACCTGCAGAGTTACTGATGACACGAAAACAAAAAGGGTTTGTGAAGCGCTCCAAAGGGTTCTCTCACATTGAAGGACTGGGTATCAAACTGGCAGATGCTGTTCAATGTAACAAAACGTGAAGTGATGCTACTGGAGATTAATACTGTCTCCAGACTTGTGGAATAAATCTGAAGTTGAAGGTAAAAGTGCAATTTACCTGCTGTGCACTGATGACCAGCTGTCCTGGCTCTAAAAGCAGCTCCATATCTTCCTATCGGAAGCTGTGAGAGCTGAGTTGGCGCGTGCTGTCACATGGGTTGAAGCAGCCAATCACATTTGAGATGCCCTCCTGCTCTCATCCTGTATCTCTCGTTGTTCTGCCCACACTGGTGGGAAAATTTGAATTTTCTTTATACTGCACAGTGAGTGTCCTTAGATCAGCATTAAAGTAAGTGTGCAGCAATGATTGAATAATGCGATGCCATGACAATACATTGTGCATTATTCCACTGTGCAGTATAAACAAGTCTGAAGACACCTAAACTATATACAGTACCAATGGAAACTATGCTGAGGGCTATTTGCACCATGGCCCTCAAATGCAATTAGGGATGCCATGGGATAGAGCATTCGCTCTGCTGGGTGGGTGGTTCTGTCTGGAACCGTGCCAGTGTGTAGAGCAGTCCAGAATGGAAGTGACTTCATGCGGGTGTAGAGCAGTCCCAGGCCATCCCAGACCGCTCCATAGCTATACCCCAGGGATAGTATTTGCACTCTCCCAGCTGGACAGCTGCAGGCCCCACCCCCTGGCCTTCTCCCATATCGACCTGCCCGTGTTCTAAGATCTGGAGGGGAGGCCCTTCTGGTTGTCCCTCCGCCTTCAGTAGCTAGGCGGGTGGGCACCCGGGAGAGGGCCTTCTCGGTGGTGGCCCCCAGATTGTGGAATTGTCTCCCCTTGGAGGTACGTCAGGCCCCTTCTCTGTCTACATTCAGGAAGGCGGTGAAGACGTACCTCTTCACCCAGGCTTTTGGCTAAATGCTCCCTCCACTTCCCCCCATTGCACACTCCACTGTCTTTTAAACTGTTTTTTTTTCTCTCCACCAAATATTATTATTATGCTGGTTTTTAAAATTTTGTATTGATTTTAACATTGTTTTATAAAGTTTTGATATATGTGTATTTTAAATGTTGTGAGCCGCCCAGAGACCCTAGGGTATGGGGCGGGATAAATAAATAAATAAATAAATAAATAAATAAATAAATAAATAAATAAATAAGGCAGATTTCAGCACAACAGCCAGCGGGCCCTGTTGGGGGTGGGGCAAAAGCAGGACAGCCTGCCATGTTACCATGCCTGCTGTTGCAGTCCCAATCGGACTGCAGCAGCATGCATGGCCCCCTTGGGCACCCACTCCACCCAGGGGCCCACACCACCCAGGTGATCACTTACCTTTTTGGACCCTCTGGTCCAATGTGATGGTTGCATGGCCAGCCACAGCAATCTGTTGCTCTGCACACAGGTGTGCATATGCCAGTAGACTGACCCCACAGGGACCAACCCCACGTGGACCGACCCTGGTAGACTGACCTCAGCATGGGGTCAGTCTACTGGCATGCATGCCTGTGCACAGAGTGGCACATTGCTCTAGCCGGCTGTGTGGCCACCACATCGGACCACAGGGTAAATGGTAAATGATCATGTGGCTGGGGGAGGGCACAAATCCCTGGGTGCCAGTGGGCACTTAGGGGGTCTCTGGCAGCTGGCACAGCCCACACTAGACTGTCCATCTTTGGGCTCCATGGGGCCCACTCCCCTGGGGCTACCTCCCACCCAGGGCCATGCACCACCCTGCACACCCGCATGTGTGCATCTTACTTGCCTGCCACTGCAGGCTAGACTGGCAAGCCCAGGGTAGGGGCTTGTGAGTTCGGTCTGTGGCATTCTGTGCCTGGGAACACATCCTTACCTGCCTAGGTGTGAATGGGGAATCCATCCCCTCGTGTCCTAGCCTTCTTGCACTAAAGCTGGAAGGCCTCTGGTCAGGAAAGAGATCTTGGAGTAACAGCAGATAGTTCAGTGTGAGTCAAGACAGTGTACACGAATCATAAAAAGGGTCAATAGCATCTTAGGGATATTAAAAATGGTACTAAAAACAGAAATGTCAATGTTATAATGCCCTTATATAAAATAACAGTGAAACTGCATCTAGATTATTGTGTGATCAAGAAAATCAAGAAACTGAAATAACTTACCTACAAGAAAAGATTGCAATGTTTGAGTATTTTTATAGTCTAGAAAGGAGATAACTAAAAGGGGTCATTAACAGAAGTGTACAAAATTAAGGTTGGTTTGACAGAGTGCATAGGAAACCTCTTCTCCCTTTTTCAAAATATTAGCGGTAAAAAGCACCCAATGAAGCTGAATCTGGGAACAATCAGGACTAGGGATATGCACAAATGTGTGTTTTGTTTTTGTTTTTACATTCAATTTGTAATGAATCAAATGTTAGAAAATTTGTATTTATTCAAACAGGTCTCCTTCGAATGTGGTAGGATTCTATTTGATAGGAACGGATTCGTAAGAATTCATATGAATGGGCTATGGCTTAATCCAGCAGGATTCCTCTTATGTTCTCATGTTCTTATTCTGGGATATAATTCAGAATAAGGTCTAGAGCTGAAAGGGTCAAGAAACAGTGAGTGTAGGTATGCCACAAACACCTAGACCTGGCCTGCACCCGATACACCAAAGGGAATTTTTCCGGCACTCTATGGGCTTCAAGCAAATCTGATGAACTGGTGTGTGTTAATTCTGGGCATTTCTGGCAATGCTGATCTGCACCAACTGCTTCTAGTGAAAAAATGCAATCTAACAAATTAATTTCAAACGGATCTTTTGACCAAGAACTAGACACCTTAATTTTAAGCAGAATGTCATCTGGACAAATCAAAGCATTATGTCCCATGAGCTGCACTTCCTTATCCATACATTGAATTGAGTGGATTTAACAGCAAACAAGAGGTTAAGCAGCTAAATAATCTTTTGTTCAAAAGCTTCTAATCACTGAATTAATCCTTTTTTTTTTCCCATCGGTACTGAAAGCTATTTTATCATCCTTAAGAGTGGTTAGTGACTTGGCATGAAGGTAATTATAAAAAAGGAGAATCTATTCTCCCAACACCCTCTGATTTGGAGGGTTAAAAATACTGATCTGCCCCATTTCCTCAGTGCCTGTCAGTACAGGCCTTTGACCAGATACCATGCGATTTTCAACAGTTTGTTAAACTATACCTTCATATTGTGTATGTTTTGCTTTGTGAATGTCTAAAATACTAAAGTCATATCTGCACGGGAGAAAAACACGTCACTTGCAATGTTACAATGATACCCTATCAGGTTACCCATCCTTCCACAGTTGCGTCTGTCTTTTTCATTCATTCTGCTTTGTCTGCACATGTGTCCAGGACATTTTATGGAAAAAGTTAGGCAAATGCACTCAAAAGGAAGGACAGATTCTGGATGGAGTGGAGATAGCTTTGGGGACCAAAAAACCGGTGACTGTTACATCTTCCTCTGTGGCTGTAACTAGTAGGGATATGCAAGAATATTTGAAACGTTCAAAATTCGATCAAATGCATTCAAATTTGAATTGAATGTCTATACATTTGTTTTTAAACATTTGAACAAATTTTGAATGTTTCAAATCGTTTGTACAAATTATTAGGACATTTGTACGTGTACGTATCCATAGCCATCTTATTCGTATCCGCATGCATTTGTATCGCTACGTATGGGACAAAGCGGGATGCATGCGGGATAAAGACAGGATGCATATGGATGCGTATAGACACATATGAATGTCGTCAACAATCGTATCTTCAAATACGAATCAAATATCCATACAAATAGATAAGAATGTATCTAAGTTGAATGTGAATACATTCAGCTTTTAAACATTCAAATTGATTCGAATTTTTGAATATTCAATTCATATCAAATGGAATCGAATGCCAAACATTGAGATTCTGAGGTGTTTTCAAATATTTTTTTTGAAAAAGAGTCATCCCCAAACTGTTTTTAAAAACCCTTCAAAGCAAATGATTTTTGGGCTTCTTTTATTGTTTTGAGCACCAGTTAACTATGAGTTCCCTAGGCACACTAATTTCAAGGCTGTGGCTATGCCTGACCCTTTCTGCAAAGTGGAGAAATCTCTAGTGCATGGAGATGATGCCCCCAAATTATGATCCACTCTGGTTCTGCATAATAACAATCAAAACCTTTGTTTTGTGCAGTGGAGGGTGTTCTTTTTTTTTTCAGTTGTAACCCATGTTTTGCAACTACTTGGGAGCGTTTAGAGTCCCAGTTGTGTGAGATAGGACCTTGGCATTTTGAAGGAAGGGGAAAAAAACTTTTTTTTTTAACAGAGGTGACAGAATCCAATGGCAAAATCTCAAAGGCCCTTTCTGTGCTTACCTGCTATCTTTAATCCAGATTAGTGGGTCTTGATTAACCCAGCGCACTGACCTGGATCATGCCCATACCACATGTAAGCTTCAAAGCCACACCCTCAGGCCCCCAAGGACTAGGAATGAAAGCTCCTAGCCTCATGGCCTGTGAGGGACAGCTTTTGGTGGCATCCTATTACATGCTGCTGAAAAACACACTCCAGTAATCCCAGAATATGGAAAGTATGCTTTATGCATGCCTCCTGTTTTTCCGCTCTGTATTAACATGCAGATACGGAAGCCTATGTCTGAACTACATGGGGTCTGGATTAAGTGCCTGTGCAAAAAGGCCCACTGTCTTGTGTGCACAATATAAAATGATTTTTCCCATTGCAGTGCACAGTTCTGTGTGCTTTGTCCTCTTTGCTAATTTGCAGACCTGAAAACATTCTGAAACAAAGATAGGGCTCCATTGTTTTTGAAAAGGAATTCTGTACCATATCAGAAATGGCATTGATCCAACAGTTTTCATTTTTTAAAGGGACTATTCATGCACTACAGTACAGTAAAGCATAAAGAACCTTCATTGCTTCATATATTTCCCATACTTTGTCTCCTCCTCCCTTCTTTGTATGTCCTGTGAGCAAGGCAGATGAGAGTCATAAGAGCAATGCTAGAACTGCATCATTTTGGGAGGGGAAAACCCATCCTCTGATGAAAAAAGCTACATTCTACAGTTTTATTTTACTTTTAATTATACTCTTGGCACTTGTCCTTAAACTTGAATATGCTTCATTTTCTCCACAGTAGAGATGAACACAATTTTTTGTTTTGTATTCAATTCATATTGAAGCGAATGTAAGAAAATTTGTATTCATTCTAATAGATCCCCTTCAAATGTGGTAGGATTTGAATTTGGTACAAATGTTCGATCCCATAGGAATCCCCAGGAATGCATACATATGCATATGAATCCCATACAAATCCCACACAAAGCTTCATACGAGTGTATCGAAGATTTGATTTGAATTTGAATGTCTGGATTTGGCCAAATTCATATGAATTTCAAATGTTACAAGTATTTGTGCACATCCCTACTTCACAGTCTTTGAAAACACACTCCTTTCACATTGGTGACATTATTGGGAATTGCCGGTCACAGCTGCATTTTGTCTAGAAAACCCTATCCCCTAGCAATATCTATCTGCCTTTTTTCCACCTACTCTTGGGCTCCTTGGGCAACAGATGTCACCTCTGCTGATAGCAGCTATTTTTTCTTTACACTGACTCTACTCAAAGTGAACACAGATACCCATCTGGAGCTCCACGCAGGTTGCCTGTCAGTCCAGGGAAATCTGGAAATTAGCATAGGCTGATGATGTCAGACTGGTGATGATGGCTGCCTAATACAGTATGGGAGTGGTCATCCAGAAACCTTCTAGAAAATCTGTAGCTGTTGATATTGGAACCCTGAACAAGATTGCATTGGGCTGCTTTCTTTCTATAGAGAAACTCATACTCAGAGTACATAATCCACCAATTCCCTTTTCACATGGAGAGGGGCATTCAGGTACTTTCAGGTGCAGGTTTGGGAACTCAAAGTTCCTGAAGAGTCCATTGTCATGACAACCTCAATGCCGGTATCCAGAGTTGCATACAAATGCCTCTGCCGGCAAGGCAAACTGTAGGTTGCCAGGCAACCACATAAAGATCAAGAAGCTTGCCTTGGCTAGTTCATATGCAAGTGCCACAAGCTCCTTTACCTGTTCCTCTCCCTTCCCCTCCTCTACACCAGCTGTTGTTGGACTGTTGGTTTTAGAACCTGTCTCTCCTTATTAAGTGTTAGTATAAAAGTTTCTTATTTGAGGGATGGAACCACTGACCTATTTAGGAAAACAATGGATTTGATTTGGGTTGTCAGCAAAGCACGGGTCTGCACCAAATCTCTCAGTCCACCAGCAACTCTTGCATGGCCTTGCTCAGAAGCATATGCACAGGGGCCCATAGATATTCATAGATGTGGGTTTGGGAGCCCACAATAGGATTGCAATGGACTGCCTTGCTTCTGGAACAGAACCTCACACCCAGGCCACCTGAAGGCATGAAAGCATTCAGAGCTTCTGGAACTTTATTCTTGGCTCTATTTGGAGGCCCAGCCTTCGGACAGTAGCCAGACAAGTTAGTTAAGAAAGCCTCACATAAAGCAACGAATGCACTATTGCTGCATTATGATCTTGGTAAAGAAATCCTGACTAAGATAATTTGGAACGACCATCCTTTCAAGCCCAGGCATTCAGCTAGAAGAACAATCAAGCTGCTAGTGTTCTATTCCCAAGCTCAGCAGTGAGGCATATACGCTGGCTTTCAGTGCATGAAGATGCTGAAATCGTGAACAGTCTGCAGATAACCTAGGTGGAAGCCAACACTTTTTTCTTTATGCCAGACATGACGTGTTTAATCATCTGTGGTAGTGGCCCACCCAGGAAGGATGAAAAGTGGCATTTCTACTTTAGATAGGAAATCCATATTGTTCCCCAGGCCTACTGTGTTTTTCACATTATTAAACACATGCTACAAATACAGCCTTAAACAAAGTATTGACCATCTGAGATCCTCACATCTTTTGTTTTTATTAGTAATTATTTAGTTTTATATGGATTTTATTTTGATTAATTGAAAAAAATAAAAAGAATCTATAACTGTAAAAGAAATAAAATTTCTTTCCTGTGATAATTTTTCCCATTGGCATTTTTAATCATTTCCTGTAGTTATATTATCATTACATGTATTTGATTTTTCTCTCCTTTTTAGCCCATCCTTTTTTTTTCTTTCACATCTTTTGTTGTTCCCTCAGATTGTTCTTAACATTTGTCAAACTATTCTTAGGCCCTCAAAGTTTAAAATAATCTTTTAAATTTAGAGTTCACTGATCCTGTTTTACTTTCCATCCTCATTTCTTCTGGCCCTTATGAAATGTACTCTCTTTGGCCTCTTTTCTTTTCCTACCTCAGATGACTGTGAGACTTCATATCATTATGCTTTCTTCATAAGCTTTATTATAGAAGTGGCTTGGTTAAGGTTCTCCAAGTCCAACCTCGATTAGCATTAAAATTATACAACAGACAATTTAGCTTTCCTTGATTGAATGTTCTCATCATTAAAATTTTCTGTAGCATGTCCAAAATCATTCTGACAGATTTTGAACTATTTCCTTCAGAAATGAGTCCCTCTCACACAGATTCTTCTAGGCCTATTCTTCATCTGAAATGCATTTTGAACTATAATTCCAATCTACTCATGTTATCTGGGGCTGATGGGAGCCATGTCTGGAAAACTGATGAAGAATGCTTCAGTGAAAGAATATAGGAGAAGGATAGAATTATGAGAGATAAAGCTAAGAATTCTGGCCCTATCTGCACTGAACCTTATTCTGGATTATATCTTGGAATCTAATCTGCATGCCATCTGCATGCTAATGGAGATTACATCAGACCCCACCCAGGGCCTGCCATAGTCTGCACCACTATGCAGACAGTAGGTCCCTATTCTGAGATTGAGGGTGTTTCTGCACAGGCCATTAGAACACATTTAGAAACACATTAAAGACACATACAGAACACATTGGAATTTACCTTCCACATTGGAGGCCAGATCCAGGACACTTTGAGGATGCCGCTTCCGTACAGGCTCGTGTGAGATCCGTCTCTAATGTGGTCTTGGTGCTGCTAAAACCGGTTCCCAGAAAGACCTGAAAAATTAGTTTTTAATCCATTCTTGCGTGGAAAATCCGCATCAAAGGAGGACGCTTCCTCACACTGACAGGAGAGGGAACAGATGTCCCTCTGGCCGCCATGTTGGGAAGGGTGGAAGCAGGACTGCCTGCTTCTGAAGCCCCTTCCCTGCGTGCCAGGCACCACCAGAAACACAGAGTGACTGGCAACTCACCACTGCAGTCCCACAGCTCCGGGGCGGCATTGGTGCTGCGTGAGATGGGGGAATTTTGGAATGGGTGCTGATGTGTCCACATAGCACATATGCCATCCGTTCTCCAGAATCTGGCCTTCCCACGTGAGTGCAGAAGCATGGGGCCTTATTTGGATCCGTCCCTATTTCAGACGTATCTTCCCAGAGACAGATTTGAGAAAAACAGTTTCTCTTAGTCTGGCTTTCAGGAGGTATGTGCAGAAAAACCCATAATCCAGAATAAAGCCCAGTGCAGAAATGGCTGTATTCTATACATCCTTACAGTTCTTAACCATCCAGGTGCCATGATACTTACAATTAAATAATCTGGTGTCAAAAGGCTTCAAACAGTTTCCAAAGGAGACAAAGCAACATTCTAAAAAGGATGTTTCTTCCTCATTCTCATTCCAGTAGTAATCTGCATTCCTCTGTTCTGCTTCTTGAGGCTACGGAACATGTAAGGAAGCTAGAGCTAAATAATAAATAGAATGACCTGGAGAGCGATGTTGTCCCATGTTCAACTGTAATAAGTCATTTTCACGTATATATTTCAGGCTGACATGCCATTAAAATAAAAATTTAATACATTGAAGCAACAAAAAGTGGTGCATTTCATTTCACATTAAATACATCTAGGCAGCTTGTCATTCCACCATCTCAGTCTCTGGAGATGAGTGGTGAAAACATACCCTGAGATAAAGGGCAAATTATGATAAACTTCTTGATGCTGGCAAACAGAGGATTTTCCATGCAAGTTTAAACCCACGTTCATGCAATTTAACAATCTCAGCTTTAGAAAATTAATTCTTCCATTCTGTGGTAAATTTTGTTGCTTGGGTTTCAGTTTTGTAATAAACTGTTTAGTACTTCAATTCTGGAGAAACATACTGTGAGGAAAAAATAATGTTTTTTGTTTCTTTGTTTGTTTGAGAATATACCATTAGATCACACCTTTTTTGTTTTGAGTTGAAATATGTCATTAGATTGCAGGAGAAAACAATAAGGGAATTTCTACCAATACAATATAAATATGATGAAAAAACTAACAGCACATTTATCCTTCATGGACGAATAACCTTATATTATAAGGCTATTCTCCCAAGGAGCAAAAACAAAAATATATATATGAGAAATGATATGTCAAAGTGTCATTTTTTTTTTGGTATTTCTTCACAAATGGGATATTTGACACTTTACATAGAAAATACATTATATTCTCCTAATCTCTCTCACACTTCTGCCTTTATACACAGATAAAACAAATCTTCTGGAGAATTTTGATGCCATCTTTCTGTTATCTAAAGCTCATTTCAGAGAAATTCTTGCCTTGATGTTTAACAGAAAACATGAAGCTCTAACCATGGGTCTTGTTTTTGTATGACTCAGGATACGTTCATACACATAGTTAGGGATGCCCCTGGGACAAATTGGAGACTCTGAGAACAGACATAATATATTTTTTAAAAAAAATTCTTTACCTATTCCCAAAGTCTCCTTTGGTCCCTTTCATAGATGGGATTTCCCCAATCTCGAGGCAAGTTACAGTTTTGTATACAGTGTGAGAGACTATGTGATTGCTTCCTATGGCTGCCAATGATCAGGTCTATGGGAGGTGAGGATGTGAGACATGGGAGAGAACAAGGGGAAGGAGGGCCATTTTCAATGTGTTTGTAGCAGGGCAGTTTTTGATAAAAGGACATCCAAAAACTGCCCTGAGTGATCATACCCAGAGTCATTCTCTTGTCCCTGATATAACTCTGCAGCTTGAAATTAGTCTTGCCTTTTAAAATGATTGCATCCCTTTCTTTTATTTAATTCTCAGTGTAATGAGAACTAGAGTGGTGATTGTTGTGTACTTTTTCAGCAAAGGGGTATGGAGAATCCCGGGAATCTGTCCTCTAACTCTGCTCTCACAAGTGGGAATGGTCAAGAGGTAAAATAGTAATGCTGCTCTGCTCATATTGGTACCACCCCTAATAGTCTGTTTCTGCAGACACACCTTTGATTGAGATCTCACTATCCTACTAGTCTAGACGTAGTCTTCTAATAATCCAAAGATTGAAGATCTGGAGCTTTGGGAAGAAAAGCTGGGGACTCCGTCTTTTTGTTTTGAAGGGTGTAACTGGAGTAGGGGTGTGCATGAATATTCAAAGGAATTCAACATTTGATTGAATTCGTATGAATTTTGACATTTGAATTTGAATTGAATGTCCTTAAATTTGCTTTTAAAAATTTGAACTAATTTTGAATTTTGGGACAATTTGTTTGAATTATCTGGACATCACATGTGTACAGGGTCGTACATGATGTATACTTAGGGATCTGCACAGATATTTGAAAATTCAAAAATTTGATTTGAATTCGACGCATATTGACATTCAAATTTGAATTGGATTTGCAAAAATCCAAATTTTCAAATTTGAACAAATTTCAGATTTTTGGAAATCCAATACAGGTTTTTTTTTATAATTTGACTGAATAGAACATCGTATATCGCATCCGAATATCATGTTCATTTGTGCTTATAATATGGGATGCAAACGGGATAAAAATGGGATGCGTGTAAATTTGAAAATTGGATGCAAATGTTCCCAACATTCATATTTTCGAATTCCAATTGAATTTCTGAAAGTACAGATTTGGATAATCTGGATTTGAATTGGATTTTCAAATATCTGGATTTTCAAATTTTGAATCTAATCAAGTATTTGAATATTCTAATTGACTTGAATTCAAATGCAAAAATGCATTTGTGCGCACCCCTATTGCTCATACGCATCTTTCCCATATCTGTATGCATTTTTATGGATCCGTTGCATACAGGATAACTATAGGATGCATATGGACATGTATGATGCATACAGATATGTACGGGATCCGTAACAATGTATTCGGGTACATACAAATGTTGTTGCCATTTGTAAGTGCAAATTTGAATTGAAAATTTAAATGAATAGATTCAAATTTTCTTAATTCAAATAGAATTTGAAGTCAAATTTTAAAAATCAAATTGAATTGAATTTTTGGATATTCGATTTGAATCAAATCAAATCCCAAAAAATTTCAGTCGTGCACACCCCTAGACTGGAGTGTTCCAAGTTTGCTCCTGGTGCACAGAAAAGTAGAAGTGTAAATCACACGTAGGGAACAAAATGACTAACTGTAATATATAACTTATAAGCAACCAAGAAAGGACATTTGCATTGATCTAGTCTGGTAGTGGAACATCTACAGAAATTAAAAATCAACTGGCAATGTTTAGATGGCACCTTGGCCCACGTAGATTATCTAAAATATATAAGAATATATGTCAAATAAATGCTAGAAGAGTGGGGGAAAGAATGGAATGTATTATTTGTGCTGGATATACCCCCAAACATAGGGTGTTTTTCCACTAGCAGAAAGTACCCATTTTAGCACCCATTAAGGACCCATTTGGCTCAGAGCTCGATGATCCCATTTCCACTACAGACCCCATTAGGGACACATTTGTTTCCACTGCAGCTCGGGAAATCTGGATCATATGGGTCCTTCAGGGCCTATAATCTGGATTTCGTGTAGATCCCATTAAAGGGGTCTACAATGGGGTCTTCATCCTGAAAATCTGGATTTTAGGGAGCCTGTTTCCACTACAATCCGGTAATGGGGTCTAGAGGAGGCTAGGTGGAGGGGCACCCATGGGGGGGAGCCCTAAAGTCAAAGCTTCGAAGTCATTCCGAAGTCCCTCCGAAATCCCTCTGAAGTTGCCTTCGGAGATTAGCAAAGGTTCTGAAGACAAATCCCTTGTGTGAACAAAGCTGACTGTTACTTTCAGGCATGGAAAGAGGTGCATATTAATGAGGCTGACTCATCAGTGCTCACAAGGAGCTAATTAATATGCACCTCTCTTGAATTGATCTGCAAGGGGTGCCTTTGCTAATCTCCAAAGTTGCCTTCAAAGGACTTTTCTGAGCCTTTGCTAACCTCCAAAGGCAACTTCGGAGGGACTCCAGAGTCTTTGCTAATCTCCGACTGCAACTTCAGAGATTGCACCCCCTGTCCCCCAAAACAAATGGGGTGACAGGCAGACCCCTCGTGGGTCAATCAGGATTTGCAAATGGGTGCTCCGGTGTTTCCACAGTAGGGAGGCTAGCACCCTGCTATTGGGTGCTAGACCACCCATGGAAACACATTGGGTACTTCCATTAATCCGGATCTACTAGATCCAGATTAAAGGAGCGCAGTGGAAAAACACCCATACAGAAATGAAAAGAAAGTTAAAGAGACAGATGTATCCTAAACAGGAAATTTTCCTAAAGGGAGTGAAAAATAATGGATTAGAAAAATATAGCATCATACTGCAATATATGATTACTGTAGCCAGACTGATATATGTACAGCAATAGAAAATGCTGAAAATTTCATTTTTGGATGTGTGGATTATTAAATTGATGCCTTTTGCAAAAATGGTTGAATTGACAAATTTATTAAAAGACACAACTTTATCAGTTTTTGTTAGGAACTGCCAACCCTTTATTGACTATTGACAGACATTAGAGGAAGAATTACTAATGGCAAGTTTTGAAGAATAAGAAGAGATAAAGATATCTGAGTGGCAAAATAATAAATTAGAGGAGAGAAAAAGGAAGATAACAATCAGCAATTGTTGCCACTGGATTTAACCTTAGCCACGATATACTGCTGAACAGTCTAGTTTCAATAATGCCACAAATAGCTCTATTTGTGCATTCCCGTACAAGATTAAATGTGAATCCAGTCCATTTTCAGGATTGTCCAATCCCATTTAATTTTTTATTCCCGGACTTTATAAGGACTATATTGCTAAAATCCACAGAAAGAAAGTCCTCCGAAAAACTGTTCTCAGTCCTGTTTTGGCAGCTAGCCAGTTTTTTCCCAATGGGAATGCTAACGGACTATTCAGGACTTTCATGCTGTCCGCCCTATCCTTCTGGCTAATGCCTGCCACTGCTGTCAGTGCATCGTTAGATGGGTGAGATTTCACATCTGGGAAGATCTTCCCCCTGTCCTTCCCATCCCTGTAATGCTAGAGACCCAGAGATCAAAAAAAAGTGTTGAATCTTTGAACATAATTTCACCTTTCTGTGAATGCCACTGTAATTACAAGAGATACATTACATTGTTACCACAGTCGGCAGAGGAGATCTTTTTTTAGTCCTGTTCCACCTGAGCAGCTCATTCAAAGCAAAGAAGAAGGAAAGGAATCCCCTCTTCTCTCTTTGAACCTGTGCAGGAACCACAGTCCTCCGTTTTCCTCCCACCCCTCACTGATTTGAAAGGGAGAGATCGCTTTGCCCTGTCTGTTCTTTCGCTCAGCTGAGTGTGGTGCAAAGCTGTTGCCTTCCCAGTAACATAGTGAATGGTGGGAGCATCTGGTTTAAAAGGGAGAGTGTTTGCTTTGCTCTGACTGTCCTTTCACACAGCTGATACTGAGTGGGGCAGGCTTACAGGGTTTGGACAAGGGGCGGAGATGAAAAGATCCTGTTCCTCGATGCTGGGGATTTGGGTGGTTTGAATGGGAACTACGGTATTCGAATTGAGCCTATGTTACTGTCAAGCAAATGGGAACAGCCAGAATGAGCACTTGGTTCTGAATCTGGATTAAAATAGTCCAATCCGGACTAAAATAATCAAATGGGGATGTAGCCCTAATGCCATTAGAGTGGACATCAGCCATGCTGTTGCTATTTGGGATCTTATAGTGGCTTGCCAGGTCTTAATAGACACAGTCAGTCATTCCTGTTGGTGGTAGCCTGGGTGGGACCATGGAGGTGATGGTCTGCTGAAACAGGGAATCTACATGTTATAATTCCTACTTAGGCCATCAGTTCAACCCATTGCTGCTCTGTAACTTGCACCATATAAACCACAAGCATAAATTAACACAAGTTTCGTTTGTTTGATTTTGGTACCCCCATCCTGAATGTGGTTTGGATGTAGTGCCAGTATTCCCTGTGAGGATACAGTTAGTGTAGTCAAGTAGGAATGTCGAAAGGTGATGCCCACTTGAAGCTTTTGCTCTTTCTCTGTAATATCCACAAATGCACATAGGTGATGTCTTGCTTTAGCCAGTGAGAGTATCACAGGGGTTGTTAAACTGAGATTATTGGTCCTCAAGGCATGCCCAGTGCAGCAAGCTTGTGTTATAACATGCCTTACTTAATAAACTTTTACAATAATACATTGGAAAGAGTCTCACATATATTGGAATGTTGTTTTGTTTCTATCTTCTTCCTAATGAAGAAAGCAAATAATAATAATAATAATAATAATAATAATAATAATAATAATA
>MTQE01001134.1:21891204-21920364 GCA_014337955.1 Aspidoscelis marmoratus | reverse complement strand
TCTTTAGCAGGAGTGCTGTATGAGCCACCAGAGAATTTGAGGACTTGAATATTGTTACATGAGACAAGGGCATCCAGTTGCAGTTCTAGTCCTTGCCATCCTAGTTCGCCCTTGATTAGAATAGCCAGTCCACCACTTGGTCTGCCTTCCCTGGCTACCTTTTGGGCTGGTTTACTCCATGTTAGGAAGCCGGGCAGGTAAATTTTCAGGTCTTCTTCTATCAGCCAAGTTTCTTGAAGGGCTATTATAGCATGGCTGGATAGGAACTCTAGAAAGTTGTGGTCATGGCCTTTACCCTTCCAGCCAGCTATATTCCAAGTGAGAAGACAAACCTCCTGTTTCTTGGGCCATATTAGTCATTCTTGGGAGATTATCTGATCTTGTTTATCTCTGATTATACAGCCATTCCTGCTTGAGATGGTATGAATTTGAGGGCTGATACTTCCTGGTTGTGGGGGGACTGGATCACTGTTTATGCCCAGTTCCTCTGGGTGTAGATACAGGAAATCCATCAGTTCTTTCCTGGACCAGTTCTTGTTACCAAAGTTGGGAGGAATTGGCATGTCAATTTCTGGAAAGGGTTTTAATTCTAATGGCTGAAGGGGTAGATCTGTATTGTGAGATAGTTCGACAGAAAGCTTTATATCACTTATCCCATTTAATTGATGGGTTGCCCCTTGGGGAAAAACATTTTCTGTGTGATTGTTTTGATGGTTCTCTGTTATACCACTCTTTATGTTCTTACCTGTTGATTCTGGACTGTCATCCCTTATTAAGTATTGATCAATTTTCTTCTGTGGGTTCAGCAACTGTTTGGGTGTTTTCTCTTTTTTCCAGAGTGGTCTTTGGTCAGCTGAGTTCTGTTTAGCTGTGATTAGCTTATTATTATCTTCTGTCGATTTGACAAGGTGTTGCTTTTCCTTGTTTGTAGATGCATCCACTATGCAGTAACTTGGTTCTTTTTCTTTCAGTAAAGTTAAGAGCTGTTCCAATCTATCTATTATTTCCCTTTTGTCCCCCTTTCTTAGGTTTCCGAAAGAGTCAATCAGGGCTAGTTCTTTTGTATCCCACTCAATTTTGGACCTTTGCTGGGTAGGATATAATTTTCCTTTCGAAGATGGTAAATCTGCCTTGATTTGCCTAGGGGTCTTGGTTGCATTCACTTTCTTAGCGTCTTCATTTAACCTTGTGGGGTGTGTGCTTGTCTCTTTAAAAACTCTTTGAGGAAAGATGTCAAAGTTTTGTTTCAAGTAAGTTTGCCATTTTAGAAGGGTGCGCGGTATCTCTGGGCTGTGAAAGGAGAGAACCAATCTTTTATGGAAATTTGCGCTCGGGAGCCAGTAAAGAAAATCCAGGTCAATTTTTCTGTCTGGTCTACGGAGCAGCTGTCTTAAAGAGGCCAATACCTTATTTTTAGCATTCCAACGACCCCAGTTTGTTTCATTCTTACCGATGTTGATTACTATCTGTGAAGGTACAAGCTGTAAGGTACGTTTTGCTATAGAAAAGCCCTGCTTCATTTGTCCTGGGAATAACAGGGGGGTTGTTATTGGACCTCTTTTGGCACTAGGAGTATCGTTGCTGACTTGTGCCTCCTCCTCCCCACTTTTGTGTTGTAAATGAGGGCTCTGGCTGGACGTTAGTTTTGTTAAAATACCTTTAACTTCTTGCATATCCCTTTCTAGACACTTTAAGCGATTTACAAGGACAAACATCGTGTCTTGTGTCAGAAGGGCTAATTTTCCATAAGTTTCATAGATAGATTCTGGCGAATCATTTTTCTTTTGTTCCTTTTGCATTCTGCTACCTACTTCTCCATCCTCTAAAACTGCAAACTTATTTGGTGAGGCCAGTTGTAAAAGTGAATTTATTGCCTCTGTCAGAGAAGTATCTTCCTCCGTTGTTTGTTTTCTTTTCGCCTTTTTCTTGTTATCTCGCTCGGGGGGAGACCTCTCTTGATTTTTTCTCTTCCCCATTAGAGGTGATTACCGGCAGTAAATCAAACAAAAGGTCTTATTACTTACAATAAAGTCCTTCAGCTAAGCGATGTTAGGTGAATAAGCTGTAAATGAGTTGTAAATTTTGTCGGTAAGGAAGTGTTTTCAAGTTCTCAAGCGGAGCTTCGTTCTCATGCTGCTGTGTCGTTCGCCATCTTGGAGGAAGTCCATCCAATAAGAAAGGAGGTAGACTTGGTGCAGGAAAAGGGGTGGTGGTGGAGAAGTTTTTGCTTTTCTACCCCACTTTTCTCACCCATTAGGGGACTCAAAATGGCTGACAACACTTTCTGTTCTTCTCCACACAACAAAACACCCTGTGAGATAGATGGGGCTGTGGGAGCTCAGAAGAGAGCTATGATTAGCCCAGGATCACCCAACTGGCTTCATGGAGTGCAGAATCAAACCCACTATTACCAGATAAGAGTCCAGCTCCCTAACCACTAGACCAAACTGGCTCAAGGACTGGAGAGCCAAGAATTCCATGGAAGAGTCTCAGGTCGATCATGGAGACAGGTGTGAGTGATGCAGCCCAAAGCAAGGACAGCCTGAGGATGACCTATAATGATTCAGGTGTGAACAGAACTGGTACAACCTCAGCTCAAATCATGAATAGGATGTCCTATCTCATATAGGTGTGACCAGGACCTTTTTACAGATTTGACATTTTACAGATCTGACAATTTCTAAGGAACACAGTATTTTCTAGGGATGTGAACAAATATTCTAAACATTCAAAATCCAATCAAATTCATTCAAATATGCACTTTCAAATTCAAATCAAATGTCTTCACATTTGAATTTAGACATTTGAACGGATTTTGAATGTTCCAAAACATTCGTTCAGATAATTCATACATATCTGTACACATTTGTGCTTATGATATGGAACTAAAATGGGATGCATACAAAATGCATGCAGAAACATGTAACACATACAAATGTTGTCGACTTTCGTATCTTTAAATTCATATCCAACATTCAAATGAAGAGATTTGAATGTAATGGATTTTGAATCAGTTTTTGTTGCATTTGGATTCTGAACATTCAAATTGAATCAAATGTTTTGACATTCAATTCGGCTCGAATTCAAATGAAAAAAATAATTCATGCACACCCCTAGTATTTTCAGCCCTTGCATGTAGCATAGCTTGATCTAACTTCCAGTGAGCCTAACAGAGAAAGCAAAACTGTCCTATTTTTGGACATATGATGTCAATCCAACACTTCAACAAGGACTGTGTTGGGGTGGTTTAGTGTGTGTGAGTGTGTGTGCACAATACACATTTAATCCATTTTGAAACATAGTGCTTTTCAGGAAAATAATTTCATACTTATAATTGTGATGTCAGAAGATCAAAGTGAAGGTTGTCAGTTGCTGACAGATATGCGTTTAGCTCTGTTTTTATTAGTGTGCTCACAATATTTATTTGTTTAGTGCTGCATGAAAGGGAAGATGTGGAGTTACTTCCTTTTTCAAGGTTTGTTGCATTTGCAATAAAAAGAACCCTAAAAGTAGAAAAAAGAAGAAAATATTTTATAAATTCTATAGAACAGGACATGTATTTGCGCAGTCTTCCCTTCTGGAGTCCCCCCCCCTTTTTATATCATGAAAGCTTTTGTTTTGTTTAAAGTAACCTCTGTGTAGTAAAAATATGTTTGAGTTGAGTAGGGAATAACTGAGTAGGCTGTGCATGAATATTTGAAACATTCAAAATTAGATTGAATTTGATTGAATTTGGGCATTTGAATTCAAACTGAATGTCTCTAAGTTTGAATGTGACATTTGAATGAATTTTTGAACCTTGTGAATAATTTGTATGAATTATTTGGATAACGCATCTTGTTCATATCAATACACATTTGCATGGATACATACGAGATGAAAGCGGGATGCATATGGGATAAAAACAGGATGTGTATGGATGCATACACGTGTGTACGGATGCGTACAGACACATATGAATTTTGTTGACATTTGTACCTTCAAATACGAATGAAAAATTCAAACGAATAGAATTAGAATGTATTCTGATTGAATCAAATGCGAATACATTCAAAGTTTAAATATTTGAATCAATTTGAATCTTTGGATATTCGATTTGAATTGAATCCCAAAAATTGTATTTGTACACATCGCTATAACTGAGTAGGGAACTTTAATGGTTTTTTGCAGATATATAAAAACAGGCATAAAGGATTGAAACTTTCCAACATTTTTATTTATATAGTGGGCAGCCCTTTCTTCCTTCACTTCAGAGTGCAAGGAATCATGGAAGGATTTCCACAAGCTAGAGGTGTGTTCCTGTGTGAGAGAGTTATAGGCTTTAAGGAGGATTCTCGGGTTCAGAGTAGCAAGTTGTGTCCCCTGCTAGTATGGTGCACTACTTTAATGAATTGGTCCAAGGACAGCATGTAGACAGCACACTGCTGTGAACCAGCGTATAAAGCCCAGTGCCTGGCTAAAGAAGGCCCTGCCCCTTTGGCATTCAATCAGAAACAAATCAAATGCTCAAAAATCCATATTAGTATGAATAGATCCCATTCAAATGTGGTAAAATTCTATTTGATACAAATCTATTCATATGTATTTGTACGAACATCTGATACGTATCTGAAACAAACAGATACACATCTAATACAAACAGATACTATCTGATATGAACAGATACCTATCTGATATGTATCCCCAGCTTAACGAATGTCCGAACTATTTGTACGCATGTCTGGAAACATTCATATTCATTCAAATTTTAGCATAGGGATATCATAACATTTCATTTGAGTTCGAATGTCCAAATTTGCCAAATTTAGCCAAATTTCAAATGTTATGAATATTTGTGCCATAGCTTTGAAATCTGAAGTTTGAGTTAATAATCATTTGAGAAATGACACCATTCTATACCAGGCAAATGTGAAAATATCCAAAGAAGTCCTAAAGTTTCCCATGGTGGTTGATCTTATTGGGGTGCTGCACTGAAAACTCAGGTTGTCCCTGAATTAATTGACTCTGTATCTCTGTACTAACCTCCTCTGAGTGCATTAGGAATATAATCTAAGCAGCATTTTGATCTGCTGCTACCACAGTGGGAGAGTAGTCAGGAAATTGCAGTGCTATCCTTGTTAAGGTGTAATTGCAGAAGGTCAGTTCCTGTGCTTGGATATCATTGCAAGCACACTCAGGGGATCTTGATGAAGAGCTGACTAGTGTCTTCTGTGCCACTATGCTTCTTTTAGCCCAGCTCCCCTGAAACACATGTTGAGAAGAGCAGTGCACAACTAGTGTAACATTATTTAATAGTATGATGTAAGGGGATGTTCCAAAGCATTTAGATGATGTAACCTTGAGTTAAGATTAAACAGGCACACAGTTTATCCTTATAGCTGCAGGCTGCGTGGGAGGATGCAGTATATAATGGGAAATCTTCTCCCTGTAGACTATTGGAAAATCACTGAAGGCCTTATAAGATTGAGTGAATTTGTTTTTCTTCATTGTCAAATCAAAAATCACAAGCCATAGACACTTGGTGAAACAGTCTTAACTTACATTGCCATGAATAATGATGAAGAAGAAGAAGAAGAAGAAGAAAACCGATGGATTTTTGGTTGCTTTTCTAGTGTTTTATTCCTTGTTGAAATTTATATAACAACAGCAGCAGCAGCAACAATACATTCACAATTAAAATATATGTAAAACCAGCTCTAAGCCCTGCTCTGTTTCTCTACACTATGAGAATCAAGAGAGGTGAATCAAGAGAGAGGTGTCAAAGTGCTTGACAGATTCTTGAAGGCAAGTAATAGGCTGGATGGGGCCAACAGACTGAAGCAAAGAAGAAGATAAAATCCATATAAGAGTAAAGTGTACTTGAAATATAATAATCACCCCATGTCCCAACAGTATTTATAGAAAGTGAAACATCAAAGGCCTAGGTGGTAAGGTATGTTTTAATTAGGTACCTAAAGCCTGACATACCTTCACTGAAACTCATTATATGCTGACCTTAAAATCTTGAATTGAGCTTGGTAGCAAACAGAGCCCTTTCTGCACTTAGCTCATTAATCTGCTGTTAATTAGGGCTGGTACACTCCAGGTACAGGTGGACCATTCACATTTTCTGGGAGGGAAGCTTATCCAAAGCATCTCTTACTGGTCAGAAATGTGAATGGTCCTCTGTTGACCAGCCCATGCCACCGCCATTAAAGCCAGGAGTCCCCTCTCCTAGCTGGCTTGATCAGCTGCTGCCACCCGCATCACACATTCTGTGGCATGCCGGCAAGCCAATGCAGAGGGGTGGGACTGATCACAGTGACATGTTGGGGGGGGGATGTGCCCCACTGTCCCCTGGATCTGTCCCTGTCAAACAGATTTGAATTCAAATTGTTAGTCAGGAATTTAAAGAGTCACAGTGAGTCAGCAACTCATGACTCAGAGTCTTGTAATTCAGTCTCATGCTGTTGCAGTAATTAGATGACATCATTCTAAAAGATGATGACTTGCAGTTTGTGGGCTATAAAAGTAGCTCTGTGTTGTACAAGTTTTGTCTTTAGTTTGCTGTTTGAAGAGAAGTTCTGAAATAAAGCTGCTGAACCTTCCAGTGAGGAAAGAAATACTTTGTCTCTGGATTTATTTGACTGAATGACTCTCCAGCTGTTCTCTGAGACTGACAAATCCAAATCTGCTACACTACCTGACAGTCCCTGGCCAGCCTGCCACTGCAATGCTAGCCCACGGGACCTGCATGTTCTCAGCAGCGGCCGGCAACTGGGCAATATGGCCATGCCCATGCAAGATGATGGCAATTGACCAGTGCCTGCAATGAAGCCATGCCTGCGCGGGTGACACACTCCCTGTCCACTGCATGCAGTGACCCAGAAGACGTGTGAATCATCACACCACAGGTAAGCCTGTGGTAAAGGATGGTAAAGGTGTGGAGCAAAAAATCATGTTCCACACCTAATTGGAAATTAGTGCATAACTAGTGAGGGTGGGCCCACTTCTAGGCTGTAGCAGCCCAGTGGATGTGTGTATGGTCTTCTTCACGAGATCTGCACTAATTGCTGGTTAGAGGCCGAAGTGCGAATTGGCCTCCGGTAACCAGTATAGATCGTTCAAGACAGCATGATGTGCATCCATTCAGAAACTTCTGACAGCACTTGAGTTGCTACATTCCATATTAGTTCCAGCTTCTGTACTGTCTTCAAGTGTAGCCCTATTAAACCACATTACAGTAGTCTAGACTGCTGCTTTTTATAGACTGTTACAGAGTCTATAAAATTCATGAAACTTTGGTCATCATGTTGCCAGAAAGTCTGGTAGGTCTTATAAAATTTACATATAGCCAAAACTTTAATGGTGGAGTACAATATTTTTGGGAGTGGCTGTAGCTCAGTGATACAACAAACTGCCTGGAAAGCAGAGAGTTTCTGGTTCAACCCATAATCTCATCCTGGAAGTAGGTAATGGCAAACAACTTCTCTATCTCTGTCAAGAAAACTGCATAGAGGTGGCCATGGAGGTTCCTGTGCAGTCAGCCAGGTTATGACTTGAATGGTGCCTAACAAATGAACAACCTTTTCTACTGACTTTCTATGTTTACATCCAAAGGAACTAAGTTCAATAATTGCTAAAGCAACTTCATGTTCAACAGTTCTTGAATAATTTCCCTTCTTTTCTCCTTTCCCTGCCAGCCAATTGCCAGCCCCTAGCAACCATTTTCCTTTTCTTGCATGGATTCTGCCCTCCCAAGAAAATACTGCAAGACATAAACATGAGCTGAAGAATCAATATCATTTATGTTAGGAAAAAATATCAGTCTGCATCTTTCATAGTTATACTTGCTGTAAGACGACTATTGTTCAGCTAAAGGTAACATCCAGGGGGAAACAGATAACCATCAGCTCCTCTCACCTTTTCAAAACTACCATAGAATTGAAAAACTAGATTTTTAAAAAAAGTTTGGATGTGATGGATGTACAGTGGATGTACAGTGTGCGGTACTTACAATCCCATAGCAGCTGTAGTTGTGTTGTTCTACCAATGTTTGGATCAGAGTTGGATACAGATGTAAGGGAATTGTTAAGTTTGGCAGAAAGGAATTTAAAGAGCTGGAATGAGCAGGTGCAAATAATTGAGATTTGACTATTAGATTTGGGGGCATGAAATGTGACATTCCCTACAATATACTTGAAATCCTTATCTTAAAAGCTGAAATTGTCTGCAAATGTGTGTTTTCTTACATACGCTGAATCAAGGTCAGAACAGCTATAAATTTATGTCAAACAGAAGATATTTTTCTAAGGCAAAGACTAACTAAGGGTAAAAAGTAGAGGTGTGCTGAACGTGCATTTGATGAACATAACAGGGTTCACAGGTTCATTCACTGACAGTCGTGGCTGTAATTGGTTGCACTCATTTACTCATAAGAAGAAGAAGAAGAGTTGGCTTTTATACTCTGCTTTTTTCACCTGTATTCTCACATTCAGTTCTGCACCAGTTCAAAAAAGAAAAACACACACATATTTTCCATTAAAAATAGCCCCTTTCATGGCAAAAACACAATGAAGCATAAGTGTTTGATGAAATTGTTTGTACTCACAAGTGGCAAGCTGGTTTGGCTGAATCAAAGTTTTGGATATATAAACAACTGCATGTTCATTTTGATGTGAAGATCAGCGAACCCAAAGTATTCAATCAAATTTCCAAAAGCAAAGTGAATTTTGATTTCCTTAAACAGGTATTTGGTATATTTCTTGTAGAAAGGATGTTTTTTTTTAAAAAAAAAAAGCCCCAAAGATCTATTTGAAAGAACACAAACTTGTTTTGAGCTGCATGCCAAAACATTACTAGTTAATTATAATTGTTCCAAGCAGCTTGTTTCATCTAAGTTGTAATGATCACCTCTATTTACTAAATAGGTCATAATTAATTTGCAGTTCTAGCAAAGAATTTGCATGTCAGACACTTCCCTTTGCACAAACCTCCAGAGTAGAGAAATCTTTGCTGAGATCAGCAGAAATTTCTGCTAGAACTTGGAAGTTATCTGGACAACCTAGAAAAGTTAATAAGCAGTAAACATATCTGATATACAGATGTTAGAGCACTTATTCCAACCAATGGTCAAACTTTACAACACCCAGCATCCAAATTCTTGCTCAGTGCTTGTGTGTGTGTGTGCGCGCGCACACACATGCCCACATATGCACATACCTGCATCTATGGGTGCACATGGATGGGTTTTTGGATATTGTTACTTCTTTAACCAGCACTATATGTTTATAATATATTGTTTAATTACATACTTGGATGAAAGAAATAATGATGTACAGGATAATCTGTTTGGGAATTCCTGGTGCTTTTACAACTTCTTTCTAGAATATTTAATTTTTAATTAGTGATTTTTTTCTTCTAGAGTTAGCTGATGACTTATACTTCACATAATAGTTTAAATTAAGGAAATTATGTGGCACATGGAACAGGAACACCTAGCCAGACACATATTACGCCAGTTTTAAAAGAACTGCACTGGCTGCCAATTCACTACCGAGCCCAATTCAAGGTGCTAACTCTGACTTATAAGGCCCTAAATGACTTGGGCCCCAGATATCTAAAGGAGCGCCTTCTCCCATATCGACCTGCCCGTGTTTTAAGATCTGGAGGGGAGGCCCTTCTGGTGATCCCTCTGCCTTCAGTAGCTAGGCGGGTGGGCACCCGGGAGAGGGCCTTCTTGGTAGTGGCCCCCAGGCTATAGAATGGTCTCTCCCTCGGGGTGCGTCAGGCCCCTTCTTTGTTCCTATTTAGGAAGGCGGTGAAAACGTTCCTCTTCACGCAGGCCTTTGGTTAAATGTCCCCCACACTTCACCCATTGAAAATCACTGTTGCTTTTAACTATTTTTGTATTTTTCTAAAGTTGCATTTTTAAACTTGTTTCTGATTTTATGGTTGATATAATCTTTCAATGTCTGTTTTTAAATGTTGTGAGCCGCCCAGAGACCCTCAGGTATGGGGCGGCATATAAATGTAAATATAGATAAAATAAAATAAATAAATAAATAAACAATAAGGTTCATAATAACAGCATGGCTTGAGTCTTGACCTTATGGAGACACATTGGCATGATTAAAAAAAAAAACCAAACATTTTCTGGGGTCATGCTCCAGTGTAAGCAGTTCATGTGTCACATTCACAGCAAGAACTAAAATCACCTCAAATGTCTATTTATGTTGTTGCTTCTTAAGTTACTAGAAGTTTGAATGAATACAATTTCTTGAAATGAATTTTTGGGTCACTGTGGCCGTTTCCCCATGCATGTTTGATATGGTTCCGAATGCGGGATCGGCAAGGGGTTTCCCCATGCATTTTGGATTTGGCCCGCGAAAAGCGTGCCAAATCCCTCCAAACTGTGCCAGAAGAGGGCCAAATCTGATACCTGAAAATACAAGTCTCTGACATTTTAACATGGAGATTGCAGCAGCTGACATTTTAAAATGCCAATTGCCAAGGCAGGCAGGATAATGGCTTAATTTTTGTGCATTTTCCATGGAAATAATTCCAACCCTGTTTCCCAGCTGCCAAGGCAGGCTGGATAGTGGCTTGATTTTCAACCCCCATTTCCCCGATCATCAAGGTGATCATGAATAAAAGCTTGATTTTCTCCCTTTTAAATTTGCCAGGTGTTCTCGCGGTTCCTGGTCAAGCGAAGGTGTGCCAAACTGATCAAGTGCCTAACTGCTGCTAAACCTTATAGCAGCTTTCAGTCTTTTAAAATAATTTATAAATTTATTTTTATTATTTTTATTATTAAAATTATTATTTTAACTTTTAACTTTTTTTTTCAGTACCTCCCAGCTCAGTCCTGGATTTTAGTGATGCTAAGGGAGGGGGGGGGATACAGCACAGGGGTGGGCTGATGTCAATCCAACTTCCGATGAGGAGAGAGGGGGTGGAGAGGGGGGGGCTGCTCCCCTGTGCCAGGGTTTGGCATGGTTCATATGGGGACACCTCCATCCACACCCAACCCATACCTGGCCTGCATTGCCAGGAATGACGTGGGGACGGGCTGGGAGCGTTCTCGGTCCTGCGTCCAGCCCATGCGAGACCAAACAGCACCCAAACAGCGCTAAACGGCTTGCATGGGGATACATCCTGTATGTTCTCTTATGTCACAATGGATGTCATCCATTGGTATGTATTATTTGTCTTGGCACAGTGCCTTCAACAAAATACAGCTAAAAGGGGAACTTTCCTCGCAACTGTGTTGTTTCCATACTCGTTATCCTCAGTAAATGTAGGGGGATTCACCTTCATGTGGGGACATCTGTTGAATGTTTGCAAGCAAAAGGAGCCCCCATCTCTTCCTTCATGTCCCACCTCACCGTTTGCTGCTGGCACTGCCATTGTGCCTTCCTCAGAGGCTCAACTATGTAGCCCTCTTTTGATTTGCATCCTAATTGTCAAAGCTTTGAATTTGAATGCAAATTTGAAACTGACAAATATTTTTTGCCTGTCCCTAATCAATAGATTTGGATAGGTAATTAGTTCCAAGGGGGCAAGATTCCAAATTTTGGAATACTGTGGTTTAAGAGTTAGTTTAGACCTGTTTTTCCAAGACTGCATGATGAATTGTTTTGCCGCTAGCAGAAATGTATTCAATAATGTTTTATTCTTGATTTTGCTGTTGTCATCTTTGTAATAAGAAACAAACAAATAAATAAATCTGGATTGAAGAAATTGGTCCTTCTTTTAATGGTGCTGGAAATAGCAGTCATCCCAGTCATGATTATGGTATTGTAAGGTCTGAAGATCCTTGCCTTATACCTTACAAATTCTGGACAGGTTTGGTTTCAGGCTTGCAGCTGCTATGAACTCAAAAGGCATATGGAAGGGGAGGCAATTACTCATTCCTTATTTATTTAAAATTAATTGTAATTAAATAATGCTTTCCCATTGAGACTTTTCTTTTTTTGGTGCTGCTTTCAAGAGCAAAGCAGGATAAAATCAGTTTCCCACAAAATCACAGCTCCCTAGCCCCTTCAATTTCATAGTATCTACAACCTGACAATGACTTTAAAAAAGATATATTAATACTTGTGAAAGATTTTCATCAAAAAGAAAAATCTTTGAAAGGTAACAGTATAATATTTGGCTTTTACAAATCCTATCCTTTACATCACTATGTGTTTTTCTAAAGATACATGGTTTCCTTCTCTGTGTACAACTTTATTTTGCACAGTACAACAGTAGAGATCTTAATGTTGATGGGTAAAATGAACATGGACATGTCTTCTCCTCACAGTCATTTGTGGCAGACTCTCTTCTTCCAAAAGATGATGCAAATGAAAGCATGGGTGATTCACAAAGGTCTGATCATTTCTCTGTCTTTCTGCCTAGATACTGAGTTAAAGCCAGTTTCCAAAGGTAGATTTCTAAATGTGACAGATTGTAGAAAAGGTTGACCATTACCTCTTGCTTTCTGAAGACTTATTTAAACAAAGTTTAACAGAGTAAAACAAGAAAAGTTCTAGTAACCTTGATTTGGGACCTGCGTTGTCAAACTGGTGACCTAGAGAAAGAAAATGGATCCCTATATTTCATCAGACTTTACATCTGTTGACCAAAAGGTCTGGTATACTGTGCCTCAGCAGGTTCTTATTTAACTCTGGTCATTTAATTCAAACATTTGTTGAGTTGTTCCAATTCAGATTCAGCAAGCGCTTGCAAGACAAGGAAATGAACACTGCATTCTCATGGCACCAGTATGGTGTGTAACTCTGCTTCAAGGACACAGTGTCCACTGTCCACTTGCACAGCTGATGCCTTGCACTAGTGAATATTGGCTTAATGTCATTGCTTTTATTCTGAAATAAGGCATTGTTTCTAGACATAAAACATTCATTTTGTATCGGAGGACAACACAGATAGATTCACTCATGTGTGTAATTGTCATAATTTGGCTGATTTTGATAGTTTGCTGTGGCTTTCATTTACTGCATTTTCAGAATACTTAATTTCATTTATTTCTTTCATTTTAGCCACCCTGAGCCAATTGTCTGTAAGAGGAATAACCGTTGGGTACTTTTGAGTTGTTTCTTTTTAATAAAGTAATATGATGATCATGAAGAGAACTGTAAGGGTGCCTTCAGATGCAAGTAAAAACCTGCAACTTTGCCAGTGTCATATTGGGACTGCTGCACATATCTGTGAAAATCCCAATATAATGCTGGGATTTGGAGGTAATATCTTGAAATAGTGATATGATTAGAAATCCAGCAATGATGCTGGATTTCTCATCATATCGCTTACCTTACCTCATTTGCCATCTGTTTATGTAATGATTGCTCTTGCCAAATATCCATATGTTAGCAAGTACAGGAAAAAAAATGGGTAAGTGCTTGCTAACATTCAGGTATTTTGCAATAGGAGGTAAGAGTTCAGTATTTTCCCAGGATTACCTCTTCCCATCTGGTAGGGACAATGAGAGGTGCTGGAGGCACCCTAAATCAATGTTATTAGAAAAAATAAGTTCCAGATCTGCTTATTATAAGTGGAAGAGTTTCCAAACCACCTGTGGATGGAGGAAAACACAGGGCCATTCCAACTGCAATAATTCATCCTCTACTTAAGGCAGCCCCAGGGTTTGTTCCCATTCACGATCTAAAGAGCTTGAAATCATTTTGAGAGTTCATCATTCCCAGGACCTTTAATCCTCATTTCTGAGGATTAAAGGTCCTGAAATTAGAATCAAAAGAGGTCTCACTGCTGGATTTAGAAATAATCCTCACTATTTAGCAATGGGAATGCAAGCAGGGTTTTTTGGGGGAGGGAACCATGATTTGGGGCATTTCCCTCAGTTTCCCCTGACCCAGTGATAAGCCATGATTTCTTCCCCTTTTTCACGGGTTCTAGTTATTACATGCTAAGGATCAGGCTTGGCTAAAAGGGAAGAGCAGACCATGCTGTAGCTTACAATGTAACGAGATATCGGACCATTGCAATGTAATGAGATATCAGACCATAGTGAGTCAAAAGTTTCTGATTTTACTTAAAAGGCAGCAATCAGAAAGATTTTGGCCTTGATGCCAGCCATTATGCAAAGCTGGTGGCTCTTAAAAGCCTGTCTACTTTGTCCCTCCTCCTTCCCTTTCCCATTGTCATCTCCATTCCCACCCTTCCCCACCTGGTTTTTCCTTCCCCCCTGCCATTTTGTGCTGTTCTCAGAGCTCTTCAAACCATTCATCCCCTATCAGTTTTGACTGCAAGGAGCAGAGATGTACAAACAGCAGCCTCCATATTACAAATAGCACTGCGAATTTACCACTTTCCTGTTAATAGGAAAGAGGGAGGCTATAGTGTTTCTCCAGTTCTTGTGAAGATCCTGCCCAGGATGGAGGTTGCTTTCACATGGCGGCTCAAAAGCATCTTGAAGGTGGCAGTTAATCTCTTAAAGGACATGAAAGGCTAAAAGAAAGCACTTCTGGAGTGCATTCTCTGGCTTTTAATGTGGATTAGAGAACAAGATATGACCACTAGCATCCACGTGGTACTGCCTTTAAGTCACTCTTGAGCTGCTGTTTTTTTTGCTGTGTGGTACTGCAGCCTAAGTGTGATGGAAGGATCATCAGTTGCTTATCTAGCAACCGGGATGCAACTTTCATTTAATGTTTCTGGTGAGGTTTTCTGACTTCAGGACTGTGGCCAAAAGCACTCTGAGCAGCATCACCTTTTATTCAAGAAATCAAAATGGTGATAAGGTGGCTTACTGGTTGCATTTCATAATACTGGACAACATGAGGTCAGGGGCAGGAAATCTAGGGCCCTTTCCTTATTCTGTAATATGTGCCAGAATAGGGCTCTGTTGGCTATGCCAGAATAAGTGTATAAAGGGTCTAGGTATGTGTCAGCTGTGGCTCTGGTTACAATACTGAGGAACCGTCAATTGCTCAAGAGTCCCAATTACTGATGCCAAGAAAGTCACAATGCTTGCCATTTCCTTAAGCGATTGCCATAAACTGATGTCAGTTCAAAGCAAATATAGGTGGAAGCAAAACAAGGAAGACCACAAGGGAAGCTGATCTACGGGCAAGCAGAGTGTTTGCAGTTAACTCAACTGAAGCTTGTAATGTTCTGGCAGCTTCTGCAGAAGAGTAAAAATCTGCGGGAGAAATGTGTAATTGAATCATTCAGGTTAAACCTAAACAGGTAAAGGGCAACTGAGGCACATATGAGTTAGTTGTAAAAAAGTGCTACAAATGAGAAGCAGATGGCTGTAGAAAAATATAAGCCATCTGGGAGGAAGGAATACGGCGACTCTGCCAACTTGAAGTATTTGAAAACCAAGGGATTGGTGGGGACTCATTTTTCCCTGAAAGCAAGCATTACTTTTTAATTGATCTCTGCTATAGCAGGCACTGGGATTTTGATTCCCCTTCCATCCATGCAAGCTAATTTTGCAAAAATGTACATTTATTTCTTTTCCTTTAGTTATATTCTCAGATCCACACATACTGTATATACATATCCATAACAACTTTCCTATATACACATATTGTAGTTTCTCTTTATGACTGCCTGCATTTTTGAAGTAAAGCAACACTTTCAAGTAAAGCAAAGCAAGATTTGGAATCCTATAACTCTCATGTGAATACCCGAAG
Organism: Aspidoscelis marmoratus; assembly: GCA_014337955.1. NCBI lineage: Eukaryota > Metazoa > Chordata > Lepidosauria > Squamata > Teiidae > Aspidoscelis > Aspidoscelis marmoratus. Next base: position 21,904,723 of record MTQE01001134.1, on the reverse strand, counting down.
GCTTAATATAGGAATGCACATTCCTTATATGGAGGTAGATTTTACAAAATATTTGGCTTGTTGGTGAATGTCTAGCCTTAGTGCAATTGCTATAAAAAATGTATGAAGTCCTCTACTTGGTTGCTGGGAAGTGAAAAGAAAGAAAACATGTGCACATGTGTGCACACATTCAAGCCAAGCAATTGCAATAAAAATCTCTTTGTAAATGGGACTATAGAAAGCAAACAAAGCTTTCCATTTCATCAGATTCCAGACAAACATTCTCTTTCCATCTTCCACCTGAGCACTTCTTTTTCTGGGAAGACATCACCAAGTTTAAACACAGAAGAAAATCGCTCTCAAATCCAATAATACGTGGAAGGTAGAGCTTCCAGCAATACCAGGGGATTTTCACCCAATATATTTGCCAACAAATCAATAACAAGAGTAAATCCATCTGTGTCGTGTGCAATAAAATGCTTGCTATCAGGTACTGCTGCCTAAATTAATATAATCCCTGCAGTGCATGGTATGTGTCAAAGTTAATACCCAGGGAAGCTTACACTTCACATGTGATAAGCTGAAGGATATCTCTTAATAATGGTTTAAATAAAAGGAAATTATGTGGAGATTTCGAATTAAATGATCCTGAACTCACTTGGCTCAGTGCTGAAGTCTCTTCTCTCCCAAGACGGTGTTGTCTCATCCTGACAGCTGGTTGCCCAAGAATCCTTTTAAATGAAGATACTCTGCCATAAAGATAGCTGTGGCTATTGTGCCATGGAAGCAACAATTGCCTTCCTTTAGATGGCAAGAAACCTTTCCAAAAAACAGCTGTCACCCAAGCTTGTCTGCTCAAGAATTCTCCAGGGATTCCACCACACACGGATAAAAACCTACAGTTCTCCCAGGACTTTAGTGGGACTGCTACACATCTCTGTGACAAACCCAGTATAGTGTTGAGGTATGGAAGCGAATCTGAAGATAGTGATATTACAGGAAATTCAGCAATGACGATTTCTTATCATATCACTTCCTTATCTCGGTCTGCTGACTCTTCATGTAATCATTCCTGTTGCAAAATACATTTTGTTAGGAAGCATGGGGAAAAAAAACATTGGGAAGGGGTGGGCACTTGCTAACATCCACTTACTTTACAAGAGCAATGGTTATGTGAACAGCCAACAGACATAGTAAGAACCCCATATTTAAAGAGGGTTACCTACAGCTGCCTGGCAGGGACAGCAAGTCGTGATTGCCGAATCTAAAGAAGATCCCAACATTTTCTCTTGCCATGTGAGAGGCATCCTAGGTGCTAAAAACCAAAAACATTGGTCCATGGCTAGGGGCCTTTCTGCATGTAGTCTTATCCTGGATTATATCCCAGAATAGGGGCCTGCTGTCTGCATGATCACCCAGGCTATTGCAGGCACCAAGTCATGTCATGGTCAAATTTGCATTTCATATGAGGCTGAGGCTGAAATGCCTCTGTGGCCTCGTCCCCATGCAAGCTGTTTGGAGTGGGATCAGAACACATGGGACCAGGAGTGGGTCCGAGATGGCTCTCAGCCTGTCCCCATGCCATTCCCGACAATGCAGGCTGGGTATGGGTTGGGCGCAGATGGAGGTGTCCCCATGCAAACTACACCAAACCCTGGCATGGCGTAGCAGTGCTCCCTCCTTTCTGCCCCCTCTCTCCCCATTGGAAGCCAGACTGACGTCAGCCCATCCCTGTGCCACCAGCTGCAAATGCCACATCCCCCATTCCTTAGTGGCACTGAAAGCTAGGACTGGGCTGGGAGGCATGGAAAAAAGGTGAAATAAAGCTTAATAACAATAATACATTTATAAATAATTTTTTTAAACCAAAAGCAATAGCAGTTTTGTGCACCTCCGCTCCACCGGGAACCATGAGAACACCCGACAACTTTAAAGCCTCATCCTTTATCATGATTGCCTTGGTGATCGGGAAACAGGGGTTGAAAATTTTTGGAACTGGAACAAAAATCAAGTCATTATCCTGCCTGTCTTGGCAATTGGGAAAAGAGGGTGGAAATATTTCCGTGGAAAATGCACAAAAATTAAGCCATTATGCTGCCTCTCTTGGTGATTGGATTTTTTCACTCCCAAAAAGTGTCAACTGTTGTGATCTCCAATACACAGCATAGGAACGGCAAGCACACCCAACCTCCCAATGATGTGAGCACCAATCTGCTTCCTGGATAGCCCAGGACTGTCCACATGTGGGGTCTCGGCTTGCCAAGCAATGTGTGCTGGGGCCCCAAACTGTGCCGAGACTTGTTTTTTCGGGTACCAAAATTGGTCCTGGTCTGGCACAGTTTGGGGGGATTTGGTCCGCTTTCCGCAGACCAAATCCAAAACACATAGGGATGCCCCTTGCTGAGCCCGCATTCAGTACTGGATCAAATGTGCATGCAGACACATTCTGTCTGTGCTAATTTGGTTGTTAAGCAGCTCATGTAGGTCCCTAGTTGAAATCATGCAGCAGTCCACTTGTCTCATTGAAAGAATAACTTATTCACACAACAGGAATCGATCAACTCCCTTTTCGAAAGCAAGCCCCAATCTGGCATTTTATGTTGCCCTTATTAAGAAGGTTAGATTAAATCCTACAAACTGTTGATCCAGAAAAGGTGTGATATTGACAATGGCCTAAGGAAAAGGCTGCAAAACCCCCCAATAAGTTAAGAAAATCTTACCCTATGGCCCTATTCAGATGATAGAAAACAGCACCCTGAGGAAGCTATTTAAGGGTGTTTTCCCACTGTCACTAAAAGTACCCATTAAGTACCCATTAATGGGTACGTAATGGCATTTTTGTACCCATTAATGGGTACTTAATGGGTACTTCTAGTGACAGTGGAAAAACACCCTAAAAGGCAAAAGCCTGGGTGAAAAGTCACACTTTCACCAGGTGCCCAAAACTGTACAGCATAGGCACCTGGCAGACCTCAAGAAGGAGGCTGGTCCAGAGTTTAGGGGCCTCCACAGAAAAGGCGCTCTTGCGTGTCTCTATGCCTTGTACCTCTACAAGGGAAGGAACTACAAGAAGATCCTCAACTGAGATCTCAGTCTACATATTTTGTATGTATAGGCACCTGAAAAGCTGTGCATAAAAATATGTGTGCAATGTTTGAGTCTACACATGGAGTTCTGTGATTCAATTTGTATGCATGCTCAAATGGCAAATATGAAATCTAAAGGTAAAGAATGTTAACACTACGTATCTTGAGAAGGAACTGAGGAGAGAGTCAGTGTTGAGTTCAAAGTGGTTGACTTCAGTTGGCTACATTCCCCTAGGTCAAGGACACAGTTGTATAAAAGGCACAGAGATTTGCTTTGCCCTAGAAAAAATCAGACAAACCTCTCCGCGGAAGGAGGGCAAATAACTTGAATGGACTGTGTTTTCTACTCTAGCTCTTCTTAGAATTTCCCTTCTTTCTGTCAATAAAATACCACTCACTCAATAAAAGCCATTTTCATTTACTCAAGATACTCCTGGAGTGTCTGATACTAACTTAATGGAGAAAAACTGGAATGCAAACTGCTAAAAATGCATGAGTGAAAAACATTTTAAAGGAATTTTAAAGAAATCTGTCCTTAGCTATAGCTATGTCCTTTCCTGCTGCTTCTTATTACTCTGCAGATGGCAATGTGTTTGAATTTACTTTTAAAGCAGGAACAGTTGCCTGTGTTGCATGTTGTTTTCAGCCAATGTGTCACCAGTCCCATCCGTGCAATGGGTACAGGTGGTAAGTTTTAATATGTTATCAGAGTCCTTCCAGACAGATGCATGTTCAGGAGTGAAATCATTTATGAATACTTGAACAGTTTCAGCCTCATCTGAGAATCAGCCAGTGTCATATGTATTTTTCATTGGAGATGGCATATAGCAATGTCACTCACTTTTGCTTCCAGATATTCCATTATATGTAATATTTGTCAAATGTTTTGCTTGGAGAGTTAAAGCCACATTGCATTTAAAGGGGGAAATGTGATCGTGATTTCTGATGGTTTTGTCACTTGTTCATATAAACCCTGGGCTCTTTACAAACTGAGTCCTGCAAGTGTAATGTGTTTAATGATAGTTTCTTACTTTCGTTTTGATTAGGGACATGAACAAATAGTTGTAATATTTGAAATTCATACAAATTTGCCCAAAATCAGACATACGTATTCAAATAGAATGTTGAGACAGTCAAAAATTGATGTTCGTATTCAAATCAAATGCTTTGGAACATTCATACAAAGCTTTGTTGCATTTGTGAGCCTGGGGAGGTGGGAAAGCGGCTGCACCAGTCACATCTGCAACAGATCCATAGTGGATTCAAAATGGATTGAGAGCAGATTCAAAGTGGATTCAGGTTGGATTTGACACTTTCAGAGTGAATACATAGTGGGATACGTATCAGATATGCATTGGATATGTATGCGATTCGTATTGAACATTTGTATCGAATTTGTACTGAATGTTCATATCGAATTGAATCCTACCTCATTCGAAGGGGATCTATTCAAACAAATATGGAACATAAGAGAAGCCTTGCTGGATCAAGCCACAGTCCATCTAGTCCAGGATCCTATCGCACACAGTGGCCCACCAAATGCTCATGGGCATCTCAAGCAGAGACAAGGACAAACCTATTCCTGCTCTAGAATCCCAACCAATGGCCTCAGAAGCACCCCGGTCCCCCCCCCAGCCTGAAAGATGAACCTAGGCATTCATTCTAGTAGCCATTGATACATCTGTCATCCATAAATTTGTCTAACCCCACCTTAAAGCCATCTAGACTGGTAGCTGTCACCACCTCTTCTGGCAGCAAATTCCATAAACCAATGACCCTCTGGGTGAAGAAATACTTCCCGTTGTCGGATCTGACTCTCCTACCCATCAGCTTCATCAGAATCAGATGCAAAACAAAATTCGTGCACATCCCTAATTTTGGTGCAAAGAATATCAAACACTGTTCACTGTATTTAGAGAACTGTTCCTGAAAGTATCCAAATCTATTCTCTACAGTATATATGACTTTGGAAATGACCTTCAGTGGCATGCCACACCATCTTTGTTACCATATATACAACTGATCTGATGTGTGTGCCTGTTTTTAACATCTGAACAATAATAATTCATTTTCTAATGCATCCCCGAAATGCTGACTGATTTATCAAACAAAGAACAAACTAACAAGTCAGAGAAACATGCAAAATGGACCTTTCCAAAGTACGTTCTATGAATATAGGGATAATTGTTACAAACATTCCAGCTACTAAGTGAAGCAGGAATTCAAAGACTTCAACAAATACCTTGACTGGTTGTCTTCAATGAGATCACTAGAAACCTCTAGTCTCTCTCTTTTTTGGGGATATTGGCTTTATTTACACTTCTACATAAGCTAAAGAATGAATAGAAGGCTGACAGCATTAACACTCCAGCAGATAATGCTCTTTTCCCCCCTTAGGCTTCTCTGTGTGATGTATAGACTTGTAGTCTTCTCAACAAACCTTACAGCTCTGCCCCCTTTTCTTTGAATTCCCTCCAAACTTAACCAAAGCATCTTCTGTGTGGGAAGGAGAAAGATTATTTCTAGGAGTTCTTCCCTTCAAGAAGAGCGTACTCCAAGTCCTTAAGAAAAACTAAGTAGTTTTATTTCCTTTAATTCTTGCCTTTAAAAAAAATCTAGTCTTAAAGCCCAGCAGTCACAGTTGTATGAGATGATGTGCATGAAACAATAGCAATCCTGCTCTACTCTTTCAAAAATAGAAAGCTGAGGAAAGGTGAAAAGAAGAACATACATTCTTAGGCAAGATCTTCCTGGGGCTGCAAGGTTGCTGTGGGACTGCAGCAGATATGAATTGGCTGCTAGGTATGTGTATGAATATTTGTAACATTCAAAATTTGTAAAAATTTGGCCAAATTTGGACATTTGAATTGGAATCAGATGTTGGCACATTTGAAGACTGACATTCAAATTTGAATTGAAGGTTTTGATGTTTTTGTATGCATTTGTTTGGGATTTGTATGGGATTGAACATTCAAAGGAGATCTATTCAAATGAATATGATTTTCTTTCATTAAAAAATGTAATTGTGCACATCCCTATTGGTTGTAAATCTCAAGGGCAAAAAAGAAATCTTCCTAGGGTGCAGTATATATAAAGAGTCAATGCCTTGAGAATACTGTTTTCATACTTAGTGCTTTGCAGAGTGCTATAATGCTAAACTGTCATGGAAAGATCTGACAGCATTCTGTAGTAGTACACCAGGCCTACCTGGTTTTTGTGGTGTTTATTGGCAAGTACAGACAAATGGTTGACTTCTGTGGCCACTTCCTGTGCTTTCTGAGAAGACTCCACATGGGAACACTGACCTGAGGGACAAAAGTTAACTGGTTCAGTGTTTTGTTTGTCAAGGGCAATGTTGAATAACATTCTTCCTTATACTGAGTCAGAACACAGTTCCATATTGCTTAGATGGGCATCAGTGTTGGCTAATGTGCCCATGGGCTGGTGGAGTGAGGAACAGAACATCTAGTGTAAAGTAGACCCAGAGGTAACTGTAGGTAAAACTAATGGTGTGTTTAGTGTAATGAAAGCCCACAAACTAGATCTGTAAAATGCTTGCAGTTCAAAATGAGGTTTGAGGAGATCAAAGAGAGAGTTTCAATCCACAGATATCTCTGTCTGCATAATAAGCAGCCCCACCGAGTTTGAATTCACATCCAGTTAGGGAGGGGGGAAAAGCACCTCTGTGTCATCTTAGACACACCTTGGAGATGGAGCTCAGGTGGGTTTGTCCACGTGCTAATCTGCCTCTCTGCTCTCTTATGAACATTCCAGGCTAAAACCGGCAGATTAGAGACAAGACAAGAACACAAGTGTCATGTGCAACAATCTCTTCTACTCCTTTTTTTTTTCAACACATGCATGCTGCATGAATTTAAGAGAGACTATTTCAGAATGAAAAGCACAGAATTATGTACAGATAAACCTGTCCTGAATAACAGTGTGGATGTAGTGAATAAGGGGACATACTAAGCTTGTGTTGCTAACATTGGTAATATGTGCTCAAATTTAACCACGTGCCCCCCCCGCATCGCCTGCTGAACGTTGTTCATGCTGACTAGCAACAGGCCTAGAGGCTTTGAGATAGAAATCTTCTTTTTTCCCCAGCCCTACCTAGAATTCCTGGGACTTTTTGTATCCAAAGCATGTGCTTTGCTACTGAGCTTTGGCCCTTGCTCATCACTTGAAGCAGTTAATGACTTGAGAGTTCTCTAACAGTCGTTTACAGTTCAATTCTTTGCATGTTTAATCAGAAGTTGAGTCCGATGGGGCTCATTCCCAGGCAACTGCGTGCAAAGGTGAAACAATAATGCGTTCTTTTTTCCCCCTGCAGTGATAGTGTTTTTTGATGTATACAACAAAGCCCACCTCATTGGACCCACACTGAAAAGTACGATGACTCCCGTGTGGAACCAAACCACACATCTCATTATTCCAAAGGCACTGCAATGCATCAGATTCCATATTCTATATGAAAGAGGACAGCGAAGACTACAGAGAGCTGTTGCATGAAACATTTGCCCAGGATCAATAGCTTTAATCACCTCAGGGCAGCCTTGCACATGCCCCGTTTTGCTGCTCTGTGGAACCCACCATGAAGTTGTTATCATCATGTGGAGAATTTGCTTTGACGCACCCTAAGCATTGAAAATGAAACCTATCCTAGCTGAAGGGCTCCAACTTTTCGTGGATACTTTTGGTACCACACTTTGAATAATGATAGCAATTTCAAATCCCACTGGTCTACTCTGCTGCCTTGCAAGTGTATATCGCAAAGATAATTGCAACATCTTCTGGTGCCATCATTCCTGCCTATTACCTTGGTAGCATAAGGACTTTTTAAACTTAGCAGAATGTTGTGATTCAAGCCTCACTGTGCTGTCAGCGTGATGCTCTTTGGTCAAATTGAGAGTCACAGCTACTTTTACTGCTTTAACATCTAGGGGTAAAAACAAATCAATAAAATGACTGAAGCTATTACTAAGAAAGAAGGAAGGAGCAGAGGTGAAGATTTTTGAAGGCAGATCGGTGACACACACAAGACAGATTCAAGAATGCTTTCTAACTCATTTACTGTGCTGAAATTGCATACAATAGCATACTACTAATTTATTGATTTTTCCATTGCATGTGGAGAAAACAAAATGGTGAGACATTTTAAAATTACATTTATACCTCTATTTATGCCGGCTTGGATTCAGCATCTCCTTAAACTCGTGGAGGCATCATCATGCGTGCAAACTTTGAACTATTATTGTCCTAAGAGGAACCCAGAAAGGGCTTGTTTGCACTTACTCTAGGACCGTATTCACACCTATAGTTCAAGATAACTTCAGGTTGTCTTCTGGTCGCGTAACTCACATTATTTTTATTGAATTCGTTTTCCAAGCCAGCTTATTCCCATCAGATTATTTTAACTGGGGTCCTCTTTTCTGGGGGACAAAGCCCGTCCTGGCATCTCAAGCAGTTTTCTCTTCCTCAGTGTGAGTGGGGGGACAGGCTAAAGGAGGCCGACGCGTGCTGTGGTGGGTGGGGTCCAGACTTTCCTTTCATCCAGTGTTTAAGGGAGGGCAGCACCCATGGAGGCACCTCTCTTTCTCTTCTCCTCCACCTGAGTTCCAGCCCTGCCAAAGATACTTTCTGTGCTTCTGCCAAACTCCTACCAGAAGCACAGAGAAAAGGAATGGGGGGAGTGTAGGTGGCCGAACAGGGGTAGTAAGAGCAACTGCAAATACAGCCCTTGGGTGTTTTCCCACCACACTCCTTTAATCCGGATCTAAGAAGATCTGGATCTAGGGAATGGGTACTTCCCTTAATCCGGATCTAGTAGATCTGGATTAAGGGAAGTACCCAATGTGTTTCCATGGGTGGTCTAGCACCCAATAGCAATGGGTGCTAGTCTCCCTGCTGTGGAAACACCGGAGTACCCATTTGGAAATCCGGATCTACCCATGAGGGGTCTGCCTGTCACCCCAGGTGTTTGGGGGGACAGGGGGTGCAATCTCTGAAGCGGCTCCAAAGTCACTTTGAAGTCACTTTGAAGTCTGTGCAAAATAGCACTGGAGCATCTTTGAAGTCTGTGCTGATCTTTGGAGTAAACTTCAGAGTGACTTCAAAGTGACTTTGGAGTGACTTTGGAGTCACTTCGAAGTTCACTCTGAAGATCAGCGCAGACTTAAAAGATGCTCCGGAGCTATTTTGCACAGACTTCGAAGTGACTTCGAAATGACTTTGATACGACTTCAAAGCTTAGGGTTGGGGCTCCCCCCCCAAGGGTGCCCCCTCCCGCTAGCTTCCTCTAGACTCCATTGCCAAACTAACATGGAAACAGGCTCCCTTTAATCTGGATTTCCTGGTTGAAGACCCCATTGTAGACCCCACAGAAAATCCAGATTAAAGGTCAAAAAGTACTCATATGATCCCGATTTCCTGAGGCACGGTGGAAACAAATGTGTCCCTAATGGGTGCCGTGGTGGAAATGGGATCATTCGGCTCTCACCCAAATGGGTCCTTAATGGGTGCTAAAATGGGTACTAAGTGTCCATGGAAAAACACCCCTTGTCTCCATGGAGTGGGTCAATATCGTCATAATAGCCATACCACCGTTAGCGATACCCACCACTACTGCAGTTTATGTATATGATTCATTTTTCTGTGCATGCAGGTGGTGGAGCAGGCTTTAAAAAGAACCGCAAACACACACCCTCATCTCCCTTGAGTGTTACAACAGCATCCAAAAAGAAAGGAGATAGATTTGGTGGAGGAAAAGGGGTGAGAGCCAAGAGTTCCATGTTCAGTTGCAGAGGCAGCTGTGAGCAATGCAGCCCAAAGTGAGAACGACCTGACGACAACCTATAACCATCTAGGTACGACCTCAGCTCCAAGTTTGGCCTAGTGGTTATGTAGCTGGACTCTTATCTGGGAATACCATATTCAGTTCTCCCCTCCCCCATGAAGCCAGCTGGGTGACCTTGGGCTAGTCACAGCTCTCTACTGAGCTTTCACAGCCCCACCCACCTCACAGGGTGTTCTGTTGTGAAGAGAAGATTAGAAAGCTTTGTCAGCCACTTTGAGTCCCCTTAAATGGGTGAGAAAAGTGGGGTAGAAAAGCCAACTTCTTCTTCTTCTCTAGGGCCCCATTCCCATTACAAGCTTAAGACGGTTTTCCTAAACCGAAATAAAAGAACTGGATGCAAACACAAATTTGCCTGATCCCATTACTTTCAACTTGCGTTCAATCGCGTTCAATCCCGATTCTGAAAGCGCTTGAAAACTTCATTTGGGAAAGCGTATCTTTTTCTCCCCACCCATTGCCAGTCATTGTGCCCACCCCCTCTCTCTGACTGGGGCTCCTCCTGCCACAAAACTTTTGATGTGACAAGGGTGGGGAGTTCCTAGAGTGCTATTGGGGGAGGGAAACCCTAAACACACATTCTCATCCCAATAAAATGGTACCGTTCCCACAGTAAGAAATGTAAACCATTTAAAATGCAAGAACAGAAGCAAGACCTGTTGAAACGAGTGTTTTATTTACAACGCTTTGGGGCGATTTCACACGCGGAAAGCATGTTAAGCCAACCTGACATGGGGCTTTGAGGATCGAAACCATTTCCAAACCATTTTAAGTTTGTAATGGGAACAGGCTGTAGGTGCGACCAAGGCCAAGGAAGCTCAATGTAACAGGAAACCATGATGAAATGGAAACTTGATAATAGCAGGAAAGCACTGTTGAACCTCCACCTAGGTAATTCAGTTATAAAAATGTTTTAGAACTGTGACTGTGGGCAGGTCTCCACCTGACTTCAGAGGCAGCTTCTCCATGGGTGCCTGGGGGTGGGTGGGTTTGTGCTGTGGTCACCACTCCAGAAGACATCTTTATTTTGTGGTGCAGACTTGTCATTTGAAGCAGTTACCTGAGGTGGCACCATGCAGAAAAGGCACCTCAGATGGCGATCACAGTAAAAAATGGAGCAACATGCTCACTGCAAGGTGTCTTTTGCTGTCAAATGTGGAAACATGACAGCTAGGATGCTTTTCTGATTCCATCCCTTTGGTAAGTGGAGCTGCAGCCTGTCTTTACAAAAACTGACTAATGTAGAGGCCTGTAAGACAGCTGTAGTGCACTTAGGCTGGAACGTGTGGACGACAGTTTCCTATATGCATTGGCAGGTAAGGGATGCATTTGCAAGGTGTCCCTTACCTGCCTAGGTATGAATGGGAAGCTGTCCTCCACACATTTCATACTGATTGGCCATTCCAGGAAGGATCAGAAGATTCCTCTCCCTCTTCAGGGCATTGATCCGAGGGAGGCGTGGCTTGGGCATCAGCCCGCACCGGGTGCCTCCCACCAGGCCAGGGTCCCGTGGGGGATGTGAGGTGACCTGAGGGAGGGTGTCAGCCCTCCAGATGTGGGGACCCACTTGGGGCCACCTGATTGCTGCTTGCCATGCATCAAACCTCACCTGCATTGAACCTCCCCCCACATCGAACCACTTCTGTGGTTCGATGCACTGGCTGAGAGAGGGGAGGCAGGTGGCAATTGGGGGGCCCTGTACTGGGCCCCCCATCCTGGTGGGAGGCTGGTGCTCACCCTCGGGCCATCCCGTGTCCCCTGCGGGACCCTGTCAATGGGTTATCAAGCCCTCTTCCCCCTCCTTTGGACTGCTCCCAATATGTCACAGGATGACGTATTGGCAGCAGCCAATAGGGGAGGCTGGAGGGCTGGAGCCCTGTGCAGCTGGGAGGCAGTAATGTGAATCTGGAACACAGCAGGTAAGCCCAGGGATGGGTTGGGACAGGTTGGAACAGGTGTAGAGCACAATTAAGTTCTCTACACCTGGAATGCATCTAGAACACTTTGGGATGGGATGGGGCAGTTCTGAGCGGAACCGCCCACCCAGCTATGTGTATGCTCCATCCCAGGGCTTTCTACATGCATTTGGGAGGGCCTAGTATGAAAAGGCCTTAGATGTTTGCAAAATGTGATTAATGTAGACACCATGGCAGGTTTGCACAAAGCCTTCCTGGAAGGATGCAAAACTGGGAAAGCAGTTTGGATGAAGCTTATATTAAGTATCAGCAAACTGTCTTTTGTATGAATGAGCTCAAAGGCACCCATAATGGTTCATATTGTGGTGCCGTCTCCTGAACCACAGCAGGTTAGGGCAAATGGAAATTATGGGGTTAAAGCACTGTTCCTCCTTGCTGCTTTAAATAGTTTCCCAAAGTTTAGGCCTTTCTGCACTGGGCTTTATCTGGGCCTGCCATAGTCTGCACCAGCATGTGGGTGGCAGGCTCTTATTCTGGGACATAAGACCCAGTGCAGAAAAGGCCTGAGTAAAGTCCTGCCAGTTCTAGGCTTAAAATGCATCATTTATAATGACTTAAATTGAGAGTGTTTACTCATTATTTAACAGTGAAGCAGCATTTTTACACATTGCCCATCTTTAAGGCTATTTCAAGAGAATTGTCCTCATCATCAAAGGAAAAAAAACCTTAGAGACTACAGTTAGTTAAAGCACATTACGAAAAGTTTGTTATGAAGTCTCACTTGTGAATTCATAGACAATTTATTCTGCATTACAAGGCTAAGTGTGGAAAACTTTGAGACTGATATACTGCATTATTCACACCTCTTAAAGGAGATTAAATGCTCTGTTTTAGAAGTGTGAATTTCATACCTTTAATCAAGACAATCTTGCTATGATATCCTATTAGAACTGAAATACTTTTGGTCTAACCTTTCACTTTATAGTCTTCTCTGTTGTGTCAGTTATCCAAGAGCAGAGATCACTCTTAACAATAATTGTATCAGGTCCACAAATGGGGACATAAGTGTAGCTATTCTGGGGACATTGTGTAGTCGTATCCACCCACCGCTAATGCTTGAAAGCAGGGAAGCGATGAAAGGAAACTTGGGCTCTGAACAGAGATATATTCTCACAAGAAAGACACAGAAGAAGATTTGTCAGCTGTGTGGGAGGAACTGACTTGGATGAAGTTTCTCCTCCTGCTTTTTGCCTCTTGTTTCCTTCTACATAATGAAACTTTGTCATGTCTCTATAACAGTTCATAGATTGCGATTGACTGACAACCTTTAACTAAATAAATTCAAGCTTGCATTCATATATGTAATTTCAGGGATGGACCAAAAGCACATTAAGCTTTTTATAGGCTGGTTTATAAAAGAGGAAGATTGATGTTCTGGTCAGGGCAATTATTTTTGACTCCCTGAAAAGCATGACTTGGACTTCTTCCCCACTTCATTCAATGAGACCATGTCCACATATAACAAAGACAAATGTGGGTCACCAGAGGAGAAGATTTCACGCTTCTTTCCATCTCTAAGGGTGCGTACCCATGGTCTCTTTTTGCTTCTCTCTTGCGTCAGATTTTTAAAATGCATGTTGTAATTCAAAATAAAGCGTCCCCATGTGGTTTGGGGCAACACAGAT
>MTQE01001134.1:21877551-21888704 GCA_014337955.1 Aspidoscelis marmoratus | reverse complement strand
ATCATCATCATCATCATCATCATCATCATCATCATCATCATCATCGTCATAAAGCTCCAAAGTGGCTTAGAGGTAGTAGCTGATGTTCCTTATCAGTCCTTTAATGTGTATTAAGGCACTACTAGGCAGATTAAGGCACTAATACCTCTGAGCTGCTTTTGAGCCACTTTTTTCTTTTCTTTTTTGTGCCATGTGCAAACACAATAATAACTGGTCTCTATGTCCAGGACCTTTGACTCTCTGTTGGCATCTTATAGGATCTAGAAAAAGTGAAAGCTGGTTTACAGAACACACAATAATTGCACAGTTCTTTGGCTTTTTTGAGGAAGAGAAACAGAAATCTGTGGGGGTTGTTGTTGTTGTTGTTGTTGTTGTTTTGCTTTGCCTGCCTTGCTAGTTTGAGAAGGCCTCAGCCTTGCTGTCTGGATAACCTGCTTTATGAGACTCCAAATCCACTCTGGTTGTGAAGCTTGCAACCCACAATTCTGCCCTGCTGTATGAGACTTCAAACCTACTCTGGTTTTGAAGCTTGCCTGCGACCCTCAATTCAACCCTGCTTTATGAGACTCCAAATTAGGGATGTGCACAAATGTTCTGAACATTCAAAATCCAATCGAATTTGATCAAATGTGGACATTCAAATTCAAATAGAATGTCTTCACATTCAAATTTAAACATTTGAATGAATTTTGAATGTTCCCAAACATTCATTCGAATGATTCAAAACATTTGAAAGTACAGATACGTATGTATTACATATGTATCTGCACGAATCTCATGTGTATCTGTATGCATTTGCACTTATGATATGGGATGAAATAGGGGTGCATATGGGATAAAACGGGATGCCTACAAAATGCATACAGATATGTATAACACATACAAATGTTGACATTCGTATCTTCAAATACAAAGGTTGTCGATATTCCCATCTTAAGCTTCAAATCTAAAATTCAGACAAATAGTTTTGAATGTATTCGATTCAAAACGGATTTTGTTGCGTTTGGATTTTAAACATCCAAATTGAATTGAATGTTTTGACATTCGATTCAACTCGATTTTGAATGAAAAAATAAATAAATTTAAAAAATGTGCACATCTCTACCCCAAATCCACTCCGGTTGTAAAGCCTGCAACTCTCAGTTCAGCTCTGATTTATGAGACTCCTAATCCACTCTGGTTTTGAAGCCTGCCTGCAACCCTCAGTTCAATCCTGCTCCGGCAGCAGCCAGGTATTGCTCCTGTGTGTTCTGGGAAATGCAGAAATTACCATCACTCCCCATAGGTGGGGCTGCCTCATGCTTGTTCATGATGTTATTATACAGGTGTTCATGCCTGCACAGTGATATCACACACAGGCACGAGGCAGCCCCATGCACAGAGAATAGTGACAGTGGCTGCTTCTCCCAGACAGATGAGTTCCCACACTGTTTACATGGAACATGCCTACAACTGCAGGTGCCATGGAGAACTGGGCTTGTCAGGTGACACATCTGATAGTCTGGGGTATCTGTGAATGGTTTTTTTTTGTTTGTTTTTTATGAATTCCAGCTCACCACAAGTCTATTCACACCTCTTGAACCTTGGTCCCTTATATGTTTCCAAGCCAGTCTAGTTCCAGCCTTGCTTCCTACTCTATCTCCAGTCTCTTAACTTTTCATTCCAAAGTCTAGCCCTTGGCTTGTTCTCTAGCTACTGGTTCTGAACCCCTTGCTTTCTATTCCTCGCACAATGCCTTCATAGTGACTGTGAGATCCCAGCTTTTCTCACCATTTTGCCTAAAGTGAAATCTTCTTCTCCGGTGAGAAGAATTTTTGGTGAAGTCAAACTTTTGCAAGGAGAAACACATTTTTTTCAGAGGTTTAGCATGCTTTTCAAACTCATTTAAAATGAGATGCTGGTAAATTCCCTGGATTAAGAGTATTTCCAGAGTGAGATCCAATAGTAAAAGATCAGTGGTTATTTGCCCTCAGTTAAGAATTATTCCACTTATGATATATTTAATATTCAAAGCGGCAACATCCATAATTGCCTGAGAATGTCAAATAGCAGTCACATTTACAACACAGACAGAACATTCATGTCACTCCATATTACCTTCGCTGTGATCCTTTAAAATAGAACTTGCTTAAGTATTCATCTGGGAAGCAAGGAGACTTGAATAATCAAGTACATGAATCTATGGCTTGGGAACAAGCCTCAATCATGCTGAGAGTTCAGGGTGTGGAAGAAGAATCCTCCATCTAAATCAAACTCTAAAAGGATGGAAAGGATAGATAAGTTAATAAGGAGAAGTTATGATTTGTGATGAATGATTTCCAGTGCTGCCACCAAATTTGATAATGTTCAGTCACTGCTGCCACCATATGTGATGCCAATTTAACACTGTTAACACCTAGTATCTTAGGGATGTGCACAATTTTTTTTTTGTGTGTGTTCGATTTGTATCAAATCGAATGCAAGAAAATTCATATTCATTCAAATAGATCCCCTTCAGGTGTGGTAGGATTTGAATTCGATATGAATGTTTGATACAAATTTGATTCAAATTCCTGTTAAGAATAACCTACATATCCTACGAATCCCCCACATATACAGTCTGAACATGCCACGTCTGCTCTGAATCCACTTTGAATCCCCTCTGGATGCATTGCAGACTTGACTGGGCAGACACTTTCCCACCTCTCCACCTTCACGAATGTAATGAAGCTTTACATGATGAATGTATAGAAACATTCTATTCATATTTGAATGTCTGAATGTGGACAAATTCATACAAATTTTGAATGTGATGAATATTTGTGCACATCCCTAGTCAGGAGGATATTATGCATTTGCTGTCTGTTTTCACCAAGGAAGCCTTAAGACTACACATAAAACCCTAGTTCTCAGCCTTTGCTATCTCAGCTATCTCATTAATCTTTCCCCCATATGGCTAACTTTCTCATTTTACTGCTTTCACCCAGACCTTTCCCAGCTGGAAATCCACACTGTACTGTTTTGTGTTTCATGACCAAACAAGCAGAGTGTATCTGCAGGTCAAATAACTGTGTGAAACATAATCACAATGTGAACACAATGTGAACAGACTAAAGATAAGACTTTATTGAAAGGAAAGGAGGGAGGGAGGAAGTTTGCTATATTTTTAGAGGGTTCTGTTAAAAGGAACAACTCTGTACACATGTTCAGCAGTGTTCCCATGAACAGGATCTTTAGAAGATTAGAGATTTAGTTTGACCGTTGACCAGGTTGAGGCCAGTCCTCAGGGAAGGGGAAACAACTTGGCTGACTTGAATACAAAATTTACTTTTATTGAAGGTAAAGGCACAGAGAAAATAACTTTATTAAACAGCATGCAGAAACCTGATCAAAATGGGGAAAATTAGTCAAATAGTAGTAGCAACTCAAATATAATAAACAGTAACTGTTATTAGAGAGATTTTGAAGCTTTTCAGACTTTCACTTTCCTAAGGCAGCGTGACCAGCGAAGTGAAGGTGGGGGATAGATCTGACAACTACATTTTGGGATGCTGGAACTATCCCAAGCCTCACTAGTGCTTCCTTAGGTGCTGGCAAAGTGAGAATCATGACAATCACCTCTGTGCCAGAGACGATCATGTAGATGCAGCAGTGGCACCAACAGGCATGTGCAGCGCCTTTGCCATGGCGACTGGGTGATGCATTGTGCAACCGCAGCTGCGCCACCTGGTCACACACTCCACTTGCACCTTTTCCACCTGGTAAAGGTGCAAATGGAGTGTCACAGCCCAGCTACTACTAGAGCAATAGAGCAGTCAAAGTGTTCTACCTGTATACCTGCAGGTAACAGTCCCACATGTGTAGAGCAGCTTCTGGAACAGAAGTGCACCCACAGAGTGCAGATGCACCATGTGGGAGTGTCCACTGTCTTCAAAAAGGCTCTTTCATTGTAACTGCAACATAAGGGACACAAAATAAAAGTTCGCAACTCTAAAAGCTATGATAAGGAAGAAAAGCAGAACATGGGGGATTTTTCACCTAAGGGTTTGCTCCTAAAAGGTAGAAGGACAGATTTCTAAGAGATGGGAAGGAGTCTTGCTTTTTTTGTGTGTTGTTGCTAGTTTCACAATTTGGCAGATCCCTTTATCAAGTTACCCAGCCCCTTCATCACATGCATTTGCACATGTATATATGTGTGCATGCATGCATATAACTACAAAAATGAAGCAAGATGCACATAATGATGCACAATGTCAGAAATAGTAATAGTTTGTAGAGAGGACTGAAGAAATTCCCATCTCATACTTACTGTACATATGACATCACAGGGACTCTTCACCTGCAAACTCAATGACTTGTGGAGGAAGAGAGATTGCCTCTGCTAGCCATTTCTTTAAGTTGTCCTACAAATATAAATATTTGATTAGGAGGCAGGCAGGTGGCTCCAAAGAGGTACTTGCATGTCTTAATAAACTAAAAGTTGACAAATCACCGGGACCAGGTGTGAAATTGCTGATCTTCTAGCAAAAATATATAATCTTTCCCTAACATTGGGCTCTGTACCTGAAGACTGGAGGGTAGCAAATGTAACACCAATCTTCAAAAAAGGATTTAGGGGTGATGCAGGCAATTACAAGCCAGTTAGCTTAATGCCAGTTCCATGTAAGGTGATGGAAACCATCATTAAAGACAAAATTAGTGGGCACATGGAGAAACAAACATTGCTGAACAAAAGCCACATGGCTTCTGCAAAGGTAAATCATGCCTTACAAACTTGTTGGAATTATTTGAGAGTGTTGATAAACACATGGATAAAGGCAAACCAGTAGACGTTGTGTATCTGTACTTTCAGAAGACTTTTGACAAAGTCCCACATCAAAGCCTACGTACTGAATAAACTCATCAGCCATGGAATAAAAGGACAGGTTCTGTCTTGGATTTGTGACTGACTTAAGGGCAGAAAGCAGAGAGTAGTAATAAACGGCAAATTCTCAGGGTGGAAAGAAGTAAAAACATGCTTTTCAGGGCTTATTTATATATCCAAAGGCATTTTTTTTAATTGATTATGGGATATCTCAACATTATCAAACTTTTGGTGTAAGATGATTTTTGCAATTGACAGGAAATAATAGGGCTTTCAAGTAAGTATGAATGTGGCATCTTAGCAGCGAAGTGAACAACATAAAAACATAAGAGGACCCCTGCTGGATCAGACCACAGCCCATCTAGTCCAGCATCCTCTCCGACAAAGTGGCCAACCAATTGTCCAAGGGCATCTCAAGCAGAATATAAGGGCAAAACCTGCTCGCCTGCTCTCAGATTGCAGGCCTCTTTTACTTTCTTCTCCTCTCCCAAACTTATAATCACATGCTGGCACTATTTTCCACAATAAGCTTAGAAACACCAGTTGTGTTTTTTAAACTCTAGATTAATGAGTTGTCTCAAAACTCTTTAGAGGTTTTCACTTTGATTTGTGCTGCCTAATAAGAGATCCCACTTTGCTTCATGAAAGCTCAGAAAAATCTCCAAAACACATCACCTCCGCTGTGCCATGGGATTTGCCTGAAACTGATGCTCTTTCCGTTTTTTGTAGTATACGATTTTATTAGGAGTCAGGGCCTTGGAGTATAATTGCAGGAGACAAACAAGTATTGGAATTATTAAGAGCAACCAAGGTCAGACTACAGTAGGAAATTCATCTAGCTACTTCTGAAGGTAACGCGTAACCATCATGTTTAGTAGCCATTTAAAGTGTTGTCCTTCATGTATTTGTTTAATCTTTCTTCATATCATCTAAGGAGAGGTTTGTGAAAGGAGCAAATGCCACTTTCACTGTTTTTACTACTGTTACTATTACAGCTATTAGTAGTTATAGAAATAGTAGTTAACATCATTATTTTTCATGCTATGTTATAAGGTGGTTTAAGGTATATTGGGTATTACATTAACTGCACTAATAGACAGGAGGTGTTGGAATAAACAGGTTGAAGATGGTCCAGAGATAAACCCAATAACTTATATTTTGGAGGCACATACAGAGTATACAAGAGATGTGCTGAGCTGGTTCTTGTCAAACTCAGTTTTTAGCAAGCAGGGGATGTTCGAAGTGTTTATTATTGAACAGAACCCTATTGTTCAATTGGCATTTGAAGTTATCATGCAGCATTTTTGTTGAGCTGTTCAAAGAATAGTTTGAAGTGCATGTACCTTTAAAGGCATAAAATTCTGCTCTCTCTTTTTTAAAGTATCAGGTCACCTTGATACAAGTAGTCTAGTTGCAGAAATGCAGCTATAAATACAGTGTAATGTAAGTGCTTTACAATTCCTCTGTAAGCTTATCTGTTCAGTGTAGGGATGTGCATGAGTGTGTTTTTAGCATTTGATTTGTAATGAATCAAATGTTAGAAAATTTATATTTGTACAAATACACCCTTTCAAATGTGGTAAAATTCTATACGATATGAATGTATTTGTACAAATTTGTATGAATATCTGATACGAACAAATATATGTCAGATATGAATGAATACATATCCAGTACATATCCAAGATCCGTATCTGATAAATATCCCATAACAAATCTGCTCTGAAAGCGTCTAATCTGACCTGAATCCACTTTTAATATGCTCTCAATCCATGTTGAATGCACCCTAGATCCATTGCAGATGTGACTGGCACAGCCACTTTCCCACCTCCCCAGTTTAACAAAGTTCCGAACTATTTGTACGAATGTCCGGAAACAGTCATATTCATACGAATGTCAATGTACAAATATTGTAACATTCTATTTGTGCACAAATGTCCAAATTTGTATAAATAATGAATGTTATGAATATTTGTGCACACGCCTAGTTCAGTGAAATTAGGGTAGACTTCGGTGGGGTGCTTTTCCCAATGACCACATACTGGATTGGCAGGGAATTACTCCTTTGAGCCCAGATAAATTTTGATGGTGTTGGTGTCCAGGAATGGGAGACTTCCTGGAGCAAACCGTGAGAGTAGGACCTCATTTAATGATGGTTCTGTCATGCAAGGATATTTGGAAAAATGCTAACAGAACATTCTGAGCATCAAGTGTATCTAGCTAAGAGAGGATGCTGCAACCAGGACCCTTTCTGCACTTGGCCCTATCTCAGGATAGCATTATGCTAGCCACAAACTAATGCAGAATATGGCAGGGATCACCCGGGGCCTTCCATAGTCTGCGCTAGCTTGAAGATAGCAGGTTCCTATTCTGGGATATATTCCAGAATAATGCCAAGTGAAGGAAGGCCCCAGGTAAGGAAGAAGTGAAATTGTTATATTTGAAAAAGTTTCCCACCAGTTCCCAAGAAGTGATAGCAAATGCATTGGCCTGTAGTTTGCTTTACTGAAGCATATGTCAGTTTCCAGTCAAGCCCCTGAGCTTTGGGATTAACCCAAAACTGTACTGAACTTTTAGCCCAGCATGGAAGATCTAAAGTTTTCTTGCATTATTTCTGGATATTGAGGATATTATGAGGCATTGGTAAAAACACTCTTTAGGAATGACCTATGCCCATAACTTCCAGGTTGGGTCTTCAAAGTTTTGGCTTCAGTGTCAGGTAGGTTTTTCCAATCTCTCCTGTCTTCAGGCAGCCTTAGAAAGTGATTCAGTGACTCCAATACCATCCCCAAGGCTCTCACTTTGAAGTCTTCAGGCGTGCACTTGCAGGTCCTCAGAAGAAGAAGAAGAAGAAGAGTTGGTTTTTCTACCTTGCTTTCCTCACCCATTTAAGGAAACTCAAAGTGGCTGACAAAGCTTTCTATTCTTCTCCCCACAGCAGAACCCCCTGTGAGGCAGGTGGGGCTGTGAGAGCTCAGAAGAGATCTGAGGTCATCCAGCTGGCTTTGTGGGGAAGTGCGGAATCAATCCCAGTATTCCCAGATGAGAGTCAGGTTCCCTAACCACTAGAACAAGCTGGTTCATGTGTAAAAGGTCAGCATGGAAGTATAGCTTGTTTCATCACAATGAGGGCCTGACTCAGTGTGCAAGAAGCCGCTCTGGAGTTGTTTCTTGCATCCTGAAGTTTTTGTGACTTGGAGGGGAGTGAAGCCCTTCCAAATGGTCTCACATCTTTTCTTTGTGCACTGCTGTGGAAATGAACATAAGAACATAAGAAAAGCCCTGCTGGATTAGGCCTCAGCCCATCTAGTCCAGCATCCTGTTGCACACAGTGGCCCACCAAATGCTCATGGCCATTTCAAGAAAAGACAAGGACAAACCTTTGCCTGCTCTTGAATCCCAACAAATGGCCTTAGAAGTGCCTCGCTCCTCCCCCCAGCCTGAAAGATGCACCTAGGCATTCATTCTAGTAGCCAGTGATACATCTGTCATCCATAAATTTGCCTAACCCTACCTTAAAGCCATTAAGACTGGAAGCTGTCACCACCTCTTCCAGTAACTCATTCCATAAACCGATGACCCTCTGGGTGAAGAAATACTTCCCCTTATCAGATCTGACTGTCCTACTCATCAGCTTCATTGAGTGCCCCCTGGTTCTAGTGTTGTGCAATAGAGAAATGTTCTCTATCCACCTTTTCTATACCATGCATAATTTTATATACTTCAATCAGGTCCCCTCTTAAACGCCGTCTCTCCAGACTGAAGAGGCCTAAACATTGCAGGCTGATTTTGTAAGGGAGATGTTCCAGCCCCTTAATCATTCTGGTTGCCCTTTTCTGCACCTTCTCTAGTTCCACATATCCTTTTTGAGGTGTGGTGACCAGAATTGTACACAGTATTCCAAATGTGGCCTCACCATATACCACCCTAGTCATGAGTGGCACTTCCCCTTGCATGCACTGACAAACAAGTCAACAACACAATCTTTTAAGCCTATAAAGAAAAAAGAGGCCTTACCTAAATAAAACCAGAAAGAACTGCAGCTATATGTTGCTCAATAAACCTTTTACCCTTGCCTGGCTTTTGGCAAGAATCTAAGTGCAGGACTTTCCAATTTAATGGAAATGTCCATGACAGCGCAGAGCTCTGCCATGAAAATCAACCAGCTGTATGCTTTTTGAGCTCTCTTGGACTTTTAGGATTCTGAATGCAGAGCATTCTACTATATTTACAGAGAGGACAGTAAGACAGAGGCAGGTGGAACAGCAACTCACATGCCAGGTACTGGATCCCAGCATGATATGCAATAATGACCTGTCAGGAAAGTAGGCTGAGTTATCATCACAGTGTGAAATATCCTGGGGAAACTTCCTTTATGAATTCTAAAAAGATACAGCAGCAGCCCCTCAGGCAAGAATAAAGTCATGCACCATTTAAATATTTGTTTCATGCCACATTTTAAGCATATTTCCCCCTTGCTTTCTATATCCCCCCCTTAAAAAAAATAAATCATAGTGCACTGTTTAAAGGATGCTCTGCCAAACACCTCAAAAATGGTGCATTTGCACAACGGTTGCACAAAGCAACATGTTGACACACTCCCCCAGAGAAATGAGAAAAGGACACAATCTGCTATTCTATTTTCCATCTTTATGCTAAGGATGGGCAAAAGGCATTTTAAATTCAGTTCAGCAAAGTTTTGGAGGCTGTGGATTTCTGAATTTATCAAGCTAACCTTACTCCACCCAAGGATGTCTTATCTTCAGTGATCTTTAATCAAAGATTGACTACCCTATTCCGCCTTGGAAATGACAATTGGGCTGGGTTCACCCCTAAATTTTAATCCAGTCTCAGGCCACTTTTAGAGTGGAAGAACTCATCAGCAAAGTGGCTTGTCATTTTCTTTCTACACCATCTAACCCCAAGGTGGATTTTCTGAGTCAGATAAAGCCAAAAGACAAACAGCTTGACTCTTTGCCAATGGCTTATTTCACTCTGAAAGTGGACTGTAGCTGGATTAAAATTTAGGGGTGAACACAGCCTTGGACTTGCTCACTAACTTTTTCCTTGGGAGTAGTGATCAACAGGTAGGTTAGATGCTATAATGAATTCTTCTTGAACTTCTTACACCTCAAAACAACCATGACTAAAAGGCTTTGTTACTAAGACGTGTTAGTCAACCTAACATTTGCTGTTTCATATTTATTCTTCTTCTTTGAATTCCTAATGTATCCTAACTTCTCTGATGAAAAGGAGAATAATGCTCCTCTCCTCTCCTCAGGAACAACAGAGCAAGCCTAGCTGAGGAAAAGTGGCCTTTTACATTTTTACCCAGAGTTCTGCAGGGTGCCCTGCTCTTGAAGTGACAGTACATGATTCCTATCTTCTAATACCAAAATGAATCCTACTCTCCGGACCCAATAGGGGCAGCACATAGCATACTCCATTTAGAATTCCCAGATGTTTCCAGATTTGACAGGGCTAGGACCACTCCACTTGTCTGTTCCTACTGGTCCAGTTATCCCAGAACAATGCTGTCTTCACTTGAGATGGCTATTCTAGGTCAACACCAGCATTTTTCTGAACATTACATGAGCTTTGGAACCTGCTGTGGGGACTCCTTTGTCTAGGAACAAATGTTCAGGTCCTCAGAATCCCCGCTAAACTAGCCCACTGTCCTGAACGTCATCCAGAAAGCACTTACTTAATCTGGATAATCCAGAATGAAGCATAGATAGTCCAGAATAAAATATGTCTGATTGTTCTTTATTCTGGATTATATATTTTTTAAAAAGTGCTGATTCAGTAAATGCTGTCTGGATGAAGCTAAAGTCTAGGGGTGCTTCCGCACAGGGGCTAAAAAACCCGGATCTCCGGCACCCAGATTTATTAAAACCAGCTCCCCTGGGAGCCAGTTTTAATAGCTCCGTGTGCACGGCAGATCCGGTTTTGCGGGGTAGATCCGTATCTAAGAGATCCAGATCTACCCTGCACCCCTGCCGCTGCACACGCAGCGTGGATCCGGATTGGAGGTGGGTGCTGTGTGGCTCGTCCTCGCCCCAGAAGCAGCGGATTGCCAATCAGGCGGCGCACAGGACGCAGGTGCGCTGTGTCAGGAGCGCCTGCTTTCAGTTTTGGGGTGACGGCGTCCAGGTAAGGAGGGGATCCACCATGCTCCCCCAAGGGTGGGCTAGGGCAGGCTTTAGGGAAGCTCACCCTGGCTCCAGAAGCGGCACTCCGCCATTTCTGGGGCGAGGGCTAGCCTAAAGGTAGGAGCCCCCCGGCTCGCCATGCTTGGCTCTGGGGAGCC
>MTQE01001134.1:21816901-21869022 GCA_014337955.1 Aspidoscelis marmoratus | reverse complement strand
GGTCCCCTCCAACTCTACCATTCTATGATTCTATGATTCTATAAGTGAAAGTATTCATTTATCTTCAGGAATGTGTTTAAAACTAACAACAAAAAATGTCCCACAGAAATTTTCGCATACACATGTAGTATATCACTTTACCTATTCTGGAAGCAGAATATCATTAGAACATAAGAGGAGCCCTGCTGGATCAGGCCACAGACCATCTAGTCCAGCATCTGGTCACAAACAGTGGCCAACCAATTGCCCATGGGCATCTCAAACAGAGACAAGGGCAAACCTTCTCCTGCTCTCGAATCCCAGCAAATGGCAATAGAAGCATCCTGCCTGAAAGATGTACTTAGGCATCCATTCTACTAGCCATTGATACATCTGTCATCCATAAATTTGTCTAACCCTTACTTAAAGCAGTCTAGGCTGGTAGCTGTTACCACCTCTTCTGACAGCAACTTGTGTATTTCATTCCTTAACAAATGAAATTCTGCTACCACCTCTTTCAAACCTATAAAACAATTCTGTCATCACCCTTCACTCAGGTGATGCCCTTAGTCAGATGTGGTATCCAAGCATGGATGTACTATTCTAGATGCAATTTGTTCAGCTTCAGTACAGTGATATTCTTTCTTTTCATGTGGTAAGCTACATTCTGTCCCCTGTGCTGAAGCCACTAGGATAGGTTGTCATTCTGATCTGCCGCCCGTATACTGCTACTCAACTCTTTCTGTTCCATTTGAGACTGAGGAGGTGGTTCAGGTGTTTTGTCTTTGCCTGGAGGCAGTAATGGGTGGGGACTAATAAATTGAAACTGAATCCAGATAAGATGGGTTTGCATGATCTGTGGTGCTTCTGGATTAAGCACTGCCATTTGGGGTTCAAGTGGCAGTCAGGAGAGCTTACCTTCATTTTGGACAGATTTGGCAGCTTTACCTTACCTGGACAGGGAAAACTTTTCCACAATGGTTCATGCTCTGGTAGTTTCCAGGTTAGACTATTGTAATATGCTCTATACGGGGCTACCCTTGAAGATGATCCGGAAGCTGGAAATAGTGCAGAACACACACTTCAGCATGACTGCTGATAAAAATTTCTGGTTGGATACACATTGGGCCTGTCCCCAACCAATTTAAAGTGTGCTAAAAATCTTCTTTTGCCTCTGAGCACCCCCATGCCAGGGTTTTTTAATGAGCTTCCAGTGCTACAAAAGCAGGAAAACCCGTGACAAAATACATGCCCTTTAAAGAAGAGTTTCATCGCTCTTTCTGGAAGTCATGGGTTATCCTCACAACATTTACCTTGGGGACGCTCCGTGGCAAAAGGGGCAGGGATTGCTGCCTGCACACACAGCCATAAAGCATTCACACATCTCCCAGAAATGCTGCAGCTTCCCTTCCTTTCAAAGAGCCAGAATTGCTCAGAATTGCAACATTGTTATCAGGTGTGAAGTGGGTCATCTGTGAAAGTGTTAAGAGTAAATGAGTGCACTATCACGTGGCCGATGGCTGCAGCCAAGCCATTTTGAACAGAGAACAGAGTGAAAGTAAGTGTTGAGAGTGAATGAGCGAGTGATCACTCTTTGCCAGCATGGGAAGCCATTTCAGGGGACAGAGATCTGGCTATTTTTCCTTTGAACAAGAGAGGGGACGGGGAGAAAAAGATGTGGGGAAAGAAAACACGCTTCTTTGGGGACGGAAGGTGCATTTTAAACACGCATTTTGCTGAGCCTCATGTGGACACTTATTCCCCCCCCCCCCAGCCTCCTAAGCACCCAGTTAAAACATACTTCTTCACCTGGTTCTTTAATTCATAGTTTCCCCTGAATATAATCCTGCCAGGTGAAATATAATCCTGTTGCAGGGTGAAGGAAGTGACAGAAAAGGTTGGGTCAGTTATGTTTCAAATAAGTTCCATCCAGTGTCTATGTTTTATCATATGCTGTGACCTGCTCTGTGACCTGCAGGTGAAGGGTGAGATACAAATGTTATAAGCAAACAAGTGAACAAAAAAATTAGTGTGAGAAATATTTTTTAAAAGGCAGGAAAAAAAGCACTACTTTAATGCTATCTTCACTTTGTAAAGGAACTCTCTCCCAGTGCATGATTGATTGATTTACTTATTTTAGCCCACAAAACTTTCTACTTGTAGGAATAGGAGTTTATTCTGCATTCCTGTTCTGCCTGCTATCCACAAATTCTCAAAGAACGTCATTTAGGAGCTATCCTCATGCTTCCTTTGTGTAATTCTAAGCACTACCCACTCAGGGCCTATCATTACCCTTTTCTGTCAGTGTGGAAACCTATATTTCTAGCCATTAAAACACTTCACTGTGCACTGAGATTTCAGCTTGTTGAATGTCTCCATAATCCTGGATGGACCTGAGAAATGTTAAGCGTGGGTTTAAAATGCTTTGCTGGACTGGGGCCTAAGGCTACAGCCATATAGCTTATTTCAAGGAGAAGCAGGGTGCCTTGTGGAAGCTTTATCGAGTTTCAGTTTGTTTCTATGCTCTGCCAACATCTGAAAATCTGAAATGGATACATTTAGGATTCTCTCACAGACTAGGGTCAGTGTGTCAAAAACCTCTTACATAAGAGGAAGCCACTGTGGTCATTTCAAGGTTTTAAGCTATTATTATATACAATTATATAAAATTCCTTCTCAGATCTGAAGCAAGGACTTTGTTCCAGTACAAAATCACAAGGGTTTATAGGAAAAATTATCACAATCCAAGTAAAAGGGTAGGGTAGGGTCTAACGTAAAACCAGGGTTACTGTGTGAAAAAGAGAACAGGGTTCCTGCTCTTTAATAGTTACATGGGTGAGGGAATTCATGGCAAGCTACACCTGCTTAATTTTCCACTTCTAGTTACGCAGCTGGATTCCTGTCCTCTTTTTCACATGGTAATCCTGCCCAAGACAACC
Organism: Aspidoscelis marmoratus; assembly: GCA_014337955.1. Lineage (NCBI taxonomy): Eukaryota > Metazoa > Chordata > Lepidosauria > Squamata > Teiidae > Aspidoscelis > Aspidoscelis marmoratus. Next base: position 21,866,104 of record MTQE01001134.1, on the reverse strand, counting down.
AGAGGTATCACGTCGGAAAGAATTTCAGTCAAGTTCTCAGGAAGCCCTCCTACTTCTGTGCTATTACAGGGCAAGAAACAGAAGCTGTGGTCAGATAGAGGTGCCCCTTTTGTTATGTCTGAAAACATCCCAGATTTTGAGCTGGACAGAACATCGGTCAACTTGACGTCATTTTCCTTTAAAATGTGGATTGGCAGGGACAGTAAAGTAAAAAAAGAAAGAAAATGGAAGATTCTGGCTGCATGCACAAAATAGATATCAGGTGCTCCTAGAGGGCTCCTGAAGTTTGATAGGCAAAAGTGTCCACGCTCCATTGAACCTGCTTGTCTGTAGCAGCCATTTCATCATACATTATGACTGGCTGCATTTCCCTTCTCTGTGCTTCTGTGGCTCATGGTGTAATTTGACTTTGTATGAGAGATGCCCATTAGAATGGTGTGAGGTAATTTTAGGGACTTTGTTATTAGAGCCTTGAATTTGACCGAAGGGCAACTCATTAAGCATATCTGATTACATTACACCCAGAAATTCTCTTGTTTCAACTATTATCCTCCAAAGTACTCTGAGGTACTTTGGACAGCTACAACTTTAGATGCAAAATATATTCCATCGTAAGTGTGTCCCATATTGTAGCATTTCAATCCTTTAAAGTCCAATTTTTAGCATCCTTTTACCCTTGTGCTCTTATGAACTTAAATATACTTAATAAGTATACTTATACTGAGACCTCCGGGTATAGGATGGAATAGAAATACAAACAAACAAACAAACAAACAAACAAACAAACAAACAAACAAACAAACAAACAAATAAATAAATAAATAAATAAATAAATAAATAAATAAATGATAATTTCTCATGACAAATCAAATCATTTATTCCTTTACAAAAGTGAAATATATTTCTCATGTGAATTGCATAGCTTCTTGAAGTATAGTAGTTATTTCCAGATCAAACCCTCCTCAAAGATATTTGCTAACTCATGGACAACAGCACCATAAATACACATATATACACTTTTGGGGGCATTAATGCCAGGTTGAAACTTTGAAACTCCAGAGGCCAGGAGAGACCAACTGTGTAAACACTGTGCCTTCTGCCCCTGCAGCTTCCGACCACAGAGATGGCCCTTTTAATGGCCATCTGGATGCTGCCTCTGTCTCTTGCTGACCACGAAAAAGCTGCTTAATCAGGGATATCACTATCAGGTTCATTGGTGGACACAGTAAGTCAATTTCCCTTCTGCTTCCTTGCCGTTACTCAAAAGTAAGGCCGCAGAGCATCCCAGCAATGCTAATTTGTTCGTAGGCTTATAAAACAGTTTGCAGGCATAATAGCAAGGATCACTTAAGGTTCAGAGACAATTAACAGCTCTGTGGTTTGCCTGTTAAACTGGTCCAGAGAGGAGAAAGAGTGTTGCTTAGCAACTGGGTGGAGCAAACGAGATCTCCTTCAGCCTGAGTTTTGAAAAGATTGTATATTCAATTGTAGTAATCTCTTACTCTTAGAAACCGACCCTGTCCTGCTGTGTTGCACATCTGGCTGTCTTTCTGGGTCTATAAAATTATCAAGCTCACTGCTAAGTTTGTGTTTCAGTACAACTTCTGAAGCTTTATTCAGACCTCCATGCTAAAAGCCACACTGAGTTGTCTGTCTGCCTTCATGAGCTCCATATTTGTGAGATTTGCAGCTTTTAATATACAAAAGGTGTTCATATCCAACATCCAGAAGTTGACAAGTTATGGGTATAAGGCAAGAGCTTCCACAATGACCTTTCTTTTCATAATGCTTAGCATTCAAAGGAGGGGGGCTGTGCTAAAGTGTGCAGGGAGAAGAATCAGAGTCAGAAAGACAGAACTGAGTCAGGAGGAATCATGTGGTCAGACATAGCTACTCTGGTGAAATGAATGATTTCCAGGATCAAATCTATAAGTAATGAGGGACCACATCACGAAAAGCATTTAGGAGTTTATTTCTGAAGTGTCCCAGCTTGGGGGCTGAAAAGACTGATTTTAACCTTCTACTTTACCTATTTGGATACTCTTTAGTATTTGGATACTAAAGGATACCCTTTCTAATCCGATTTCCATGCAGCAACATTTTGTTCATTTAAACTTTTTTCTTTTAATAAATAATATTTTCCTTTTAAACCTGCTTTGTTATTTGGGGCTTGGATGGTGGTTTCCTGCAGTCTCGATAACAAGGTCTATTGGCATACTAGGGCTGTGCGGAACCTATTTCAGTGACATGGCCTGTTGTACCACCAAAATGAGTCCCATGGGAACTTCAAGACTAGGAACCTTTGTACCTGGTCTTCAGAGCTTTTGGAGCCATCTCTGAATCTTTCATGAGATTCAGGGCAGCACAGGGAGCAGGATCCACATCAGCAGACTACATGATCTGGATCAGTTGATCCCAGATCACGGAAAGTAACTGATGAAAGCCCCAAAGTTTTCTCCAGTGACATCCTTTGAAAAAGTAAAATTGAGAATGGTAAGATGTATTGTACAGTAAGATGTACTGTAGTTTGGCTTGTTGGTGTTTATCTATGTGACAGAAGAGTAGACTTCCTTGCCCTGGTGAACTCAAGAGTTTATGTTACACAGGAGTTCATGGCTTTGGTGTGTGACTTAAAAGAAGGCCTTAGATTTAAACAAGAGGAGATAACATGCCTTCAATGTCATGAGCACCTAATCCTTTTCCTGTACTGTTGTTATGGTTCATTTGGGGCAAAGTCATATAGACTAGATGTAGATGCGTACTGAGAAATTCCTTAATAAAGATGCCTCGGTTTTTCATGAAAAGCTCTATCCATCTTAAAGGCAAGTTCATAAAGTAATTGAGACATGGAATGGTGGTCATTAAAGGGAGTCAGAATGTATACCTGCTGTTGAAGGGTTGGCTCTTGGAGTCTCAAGAGAGCATCTGCCAAGCACAGTGAAAGAAAGATCTGAAATCAGCCATTTGTATGTGCGCTGCATCCACCATGTTTGCTCCAAGGAGACAAGAACCATATGAGGCCAGACAGCAAAGGTGAAATCCACTAAAGCATCCTGCTTTATTGCCATGGCAACTCCCAACCTGATGAAAAACACAAAACAAAATACCTTTAGGAAAAGGTGGGGGCTAAGAGATCAATGCTGTCTGCCAAGGGAGTCTTAGGAGATTATGCCTTTTGAGGAAGAGCTAGACTTTCCACCATTTGGCGAACTCTTCTGAACAAAAGTAAGGGCTGCAACTTTTGCAAGCTGCTGAGTTAAAACATGCTGTACTTGTTAAATTATTCAACACATTTTGAGGCTGAATTCTGGATGATAAGTGAAAGCTGTAGCCAAGGATTAGAATCATTAGAGCTGCACCATGAGGTAAGAGCATTGCTGCTGCCATTCTTACTGATGTTATTTGACATTCTGTTGACCATTTTTCACTTGGAGTTCTCACTGGATTAGACTCTCTTGTGCAGATATTCCCAACTGAGAGGGACCAGAGGAACATGTACATCATTGCACACATGCCCCAGGACAGCCACCTCCACCAGCAAAACAAACTTGCTCTCACCTCAGATCAGAAACTAAAATCAAGGGGAAATGGAGATAAAGAGAAAACAAAGCTTTTGCATTCTCAGTATTCTCACCAATGATCTGTCCCTAAGTAGATATGATGAGAAATAATGAATGCACACATGCATGCATGCACACACTCACGCGCGCGCGCACACACACACACACACACACACAGAGCACCTTTCTGCATGGGCCCTTAATGTGGATTAAAGGTTTATTTGGTACACACTTAGGCTTCATAGATCTGCTCATTAACCCAAATCTATGCTGGTCCACATTGTCTGCATTAGACAGGGCATGATCCTGACTGGGGAAGCCTTAATCTGGATTGCTGGTGGATCTGTTTAAATTGAGTCTACCACAAGAGCAGTGACCCTAATCCAGAACACAGAAGGTTAACAGAAGATATACCTCCAGTGTTTGGGACAACTGAAAAGCACCCCCTTCCAAAGGTCCACAGGCTTGGAACCTTTATGTCCAATCAGTTCTAACATTCACTGAGTCACTACGGGATGCATTCCCACTTGACTTTTGAAATCCGGGTTGGACTTTTTAAATCCAGATTCAGGACCAAGTGCGCAATCTGGCTGTCCCCATTTCCTTGAGGGGAATTCGAATACTGGTGTTCTGACTCAAATCATAAAAAAATTCCAGCATGGAGAAACAGGACCTTTTAATCTCCATCCCTGTCTAACCCCTGCAGCCCCACAGAATCAGCTGCAACTGAAGCAATCATCACGTTCACACTCTCCCTTTCAAATCAGAAGCTCCCTCCCTCTATTCATGTTGTCAGGAAGGCAGTAGTTTTGAGCTTAAACAGGAGAGCAAATGAACCAACAGTAAAAAGCAATTCCCTTTCAAAATAAAAACAGCTCGCATGGAGGGGGTGGGGAAGAGAAGCTATTACTCTCCCTTTCAGTTTCCCTCCTCTCCCCTCTGTTAAATTGAGAGGCTTAGTTTTTCTCTGTTGTGCCAGCCTTGCTACAATGTGTCTCTTGAGGCATGTGTTTTCTTGCAACTGTATTTCTCCTAATTGCAGTCGGTTCAGAGCAGGCATGGTGAGGAGAGCGGGGAGACCTTTGCAGCTGTGAAATCCCACCCACATCTGGCAGGCATTAGCTAGAAGGATAGATCTCCATCCCAAATAATCTGGTAGCATTCCCAAAGGTGAAAAAATTATGCGGGCTGGGCTCCAAAAGGGGACCAAGAATAGTTTTTGCGAAGACATTTTTCCTGTGGATTTTTGCAGGATAGTTCTCATAAAGTCTGGGAATTAAAATAATAATAATAATGGTTTCTCCCGATCCCTAAAGCAGATTTGATTTGGATTTAAACTGTTATGGGAACGCAGCCTAGGTATACAAAAAAGTTGGAAGAAGTTGCTGCTTACAAACCCCAGACCCTTCCCAGTGCACTGAAGACTGCATGTTTTCCTATGCTACTTTTCATCATAGGCTTGCATGCAGTCTACACTGTCTTTGTAGTTTTCTACCTAAATGCTTTGGTTGGTAGCTGCATAAATGCTTTTTTTTTCCTTGAAGGGCAACTAGGCCAATGTCCCAGTTTCTACTAAATTGTCTGCAAACCGACAAAGTGCAGACCATATCAGGAGGGTCTGAAAGTGGGGACAGGCAGACTTGTTTAGTTTCTTTGAAGCTTGAAAGACAAAAATGCCTTATAAACCTAATCCACAGAGTTAAAGCCTAAGGATGTCATCCCACCACACACAGCAAATCTATCTGACTCTAGTGGTTGCACAGACATTCTGCACTAAACCCTGTTGCTTTTTTATGCAAATAAAATGCATGTTTTCCATCCTCCACCTGAGTTAGTTCATGCTAGTTTGATCTACTAGATCACAATATAAGCTACTTATGCCCTGAACAGCACAGGAGCTTGAAAGTTATTCATGGTTAGAAATGGTTTCATAATGTCAGAATGATTGGAAGACAAGAAAATTTGGCTTCCCTAGCTAAATTAGTTTATATTCTTGAAACACCACAGCTGTTTTATCCCTTTGTTGTTAAATTGAGTCACATACAGTAAATCTTAGGCGAAAAGAAACTCCCTACTAACAACTTTATTACAGCAATCAGCCAGCACTATATTCCTGAATATATTGCAAATGTTTAGAGCTATATTCTTCTCCTCATTGCACTGATAGAAAAAAGAAAGAGTAACTTTGTTAATTGCAGAGATGCTTTATTGCTCTTTGAAATTTAAGAGCCCAATTCTGGACATGTGGGAGGAATCCGAATAGCAGAGAACAAGAAAGAGGGATAGAAAAACAAGGTGCGTGATTCCCCCCACCTCCTGCAGTACAAAATGCAACTTGAAAAGACTGCAGAGTTGGATGGGAGAAGGGAACAAGTACGTATACATTTGTGAGTGTGTAATTATATATAGGTACATGATTATTTATTTGAGTGTTCCGATAAGTAAGCAGTTGCCTTATCTCACAACAAAGTAATGCTCAAGATGCTGCAAGCTGGACATGGACCAAGAAGTACCAAATGTACAAGCTGGGTTCAGAAGAGGTGGAGGCACCAGAAACCTTTTTTTCTTTCTTTAATAACCAATTACAAAACAATCAAAATTAATTGTGCAGAATAACTTATAAGAATATAAGAATAACTTATAAGAATTAAAAACCTTAAGACAAAGTGAGAGCAATCATTTGTTATGCATTACCAAATTACCAACATTTGCTAGGTAATAGTATGAGCAAGGGAGTTAAATAAAAACATTAATCACTTCCTTATTGACCACTCCAAGGACTTTGAGCTAAACAGTGACTAGTCCTTAAAAAATATGGATACGAGTCACCTTATTGATCTTCTTCAGTATATATATAAATACAAAAATAGTTAAAAACAACAGTGATTTTCAGTGGGGGAAGTGTGGGGAACATTTAACCATGAATGTGTTTTTTTGGCATTCAATTTGTAATGAATCGAATGTTAGAATCTTCATATTTGTTCAAATATACTTGTTCAAAGATGGTGAAATTCTGTTCGATACGAATGTATTTGTACAAGTTCATACAAATATACGATATGAACAAATATGGATCCTATACGAACAAATAAGTATCTGATACGTATCCTGTAACAAAACCACTCTGAAAGCATCAGACCTGACCTGAATCCACTTTTAATATGCTCTCAGTTCATGTCAAAAGCACTCTAGATCAGTTGCAGATGTGACTGATGCAGCTGCTTCCCCATCTCCCCAGTTTAATGAATGTTCAAACTATTCATACAAATGTCTGGAAACCTTTGTGTTCGTACGGATGTCAATGTACACATATTGTTAACATTCAATGCATGTATGAATGTCCAAATTCGTTTGAGTTTATACGAATAATGAATGTTATGAATATTTGTGCACATCCCTAGAAAAGAGTGCACCAAGGCAATATGTTGTCACTTATTATTCATTCAATTTATATGCAGAAATTATCATGCAAACAGCCAGGCTACAAGAATCCAATGCAGTAATTAAAAGTGTCAGGAGAACTATTAGCAACTTTAGATGTGCAGATGATACTGCTTTGATGGCAGAAACTGAGGAAGACTTGGAGAACTTGCTGATGGAGGTGCAACACCAGCCATAAGTGTTTTTCCACTGACCTCCCTTAATCCGGATCTAAGAAGATATGGATTTAAGAAATGGGTACTTCCCTTAATCTGAATCTAGTAGATCCAGATTAACGGAAGTACCCAATGCATTTCCACGGGTGGTCTAGCACCCAATAGCAATGGGTGCTAGCTTGCTCACAGTGGAAATGATGGAGCACCCATGTGGTGGATCTGGATCTACCCATGTGGGGCCCACTTGTCACCCCAGGTGTTTTGGGGAACCGGGGATGCAATCTCCATAGACACTCTGGAGAATCTTCGAAGAATCTCCGGAGCAATCTGCCTCAGACTTCGAAGATTCTCTGGAGCCTTTGACAAAGGCATTGCTCTTGCATGGGGTCCTCTTCGGAGCCTGTGCTAATCTTTGAAGGCAACTTCAGAGCCGGCTTTGGAAGGACTTCACAGAATTTGCACAGGCTTTGAAGTTTTGAATTTGGGGCACCCCCTCATGGGTGCCCCACCCTGAGCCTCCTCTAGACCCCATTGCCCAATTGTGGTGGGAAAAGGCTCTGTATAATCCAGATTTGATGTCTGAAGACCCCAATGTAGACCCCTTTAATGGGGTCTACACAAAATCGGGATTATAGGTCCTGAAGGACCCATATTATCTGGATTTCCCTAGAACTGGTGGAAACAAATGTGGCTAAAATGGGGTCTGTAGTGAAAATGGGGTCTTCCTGCTCTGAGCCAAATGGGTCCTTAATGGGTACTTAGTGCTAGTGGAAAAACACCCCTTCCTACTCCACCAAGATGATGTCAATTGGCTATGTCAACTCTCTGCAAATAGATGGAGATGAAGTTGATGTAGTGATGGCTTTGGTCTACTTGTTCTCAAAGATCTCTGGACATGGTGACTGCAGCTGTGAAATCATGAAATGCTTCCTTCTTGAGACAAAAATAAATAAATAGCAATACTAAATAAGACCTTAAAGTGTAAGGTTACCGAAATGTAGAGTCATAATCTGCATAGTTACTGCTAAGGTTTTCCCAGTTGTAATCTATGACAGTAAGGTTGGACTATGAGAAAGGCTGAGAAATGGAAGGCTGACACTTTTGATCTGTTGTGTCAGGAAACACACACACACACATTCAGAGTTCCATGGACTGTAATTAATAAAATTCAAACCAGTCAATACCAAGGATATAAATCCAGCTTTCTTACTGGAACGACAGATGTTGACACTAAAACTGAAATACAATAGCAGCATCATTTAAAAGTAAGACACACCAGAGAAGACATTAGCGATGTGCCCAAATATTTGTAACAATCAGAATTCAGCTAAATTCAGCCGAATTGGGACATTCAAATTTGAATCAAATGTTGGCACATTTGAAGATTGAAAATTGAATTCAAATGGAATGTTTTGATACATTCGTATGAAGCTTTGTATGGGATTTGTATATGGGATTTGTATGCATTTGTATGGGATTCATATGCTATTCATATGCATTTGTTTATAGGATAAGTATGCTATTTGTATGCCTTTGTATGGTATTTGTATGGGATTGAACATTCATATCATAAACAAATCCTACCACATTCTAAGGGGATCTATTCAAACAAATATGAATTTTCTTGCATTCAATTCAATACAAATCAAATTTTAAAAAAGCATTTGTGCACATCCCCACAATTTTCTCCAGTACCCCTAGCCTGCCACTGCTTGTGCCTTCTGCCCTGTGGCCCATTCCATTCTCCCCCTTCCCAGCTATCAGGAACTGCAGGGACTGTGGCAGTTGTCTCTTTCCCATGCCACCTCTGCCCCTCCCCTCTCTTTTTCAGCTGCACCCACCATCTTGACTACATGCAATGGAGAACACTAGTGGCAGCATCCTCTCAACATGTGTCTGCTGTTGCTGCTAGCCAAGTACCTCTATTGGCATACATCTCCTGCCCAGCCAAGATTCCAAGAGCAAGTGCTGTGTAGAGATGGGCAATGGTAGCTCAATGAGACCACATGTGGGGGCAATGACCCAGGTGGGAGTCATCTCTAGTCTGACAGCCTTATGTCACCTCTGCCACCTTCTTGTTTGAAGTGAGCACACCCACTTCAGACAAGTTCAGCCCAGAGTTGATGGTGGCACCCTGCAATCTGTTTCCCTCGGTGCCCTTGCTGCTAGCACCCATGGACACTTCTAATATCTTGAACTTGATCTCCATCTTCAGCTCTGCCCACCCAGAAATGTATGGGTGTTGCCACTTGGAAGGATGGTGCAGATATAAATAAATAAATAAATGATGCCTCATCTTACAGCCCTTGTGGTCTACTTGTTTGCTTTTTACAAAAATGATCCAAGTGTTTTGTAAGTATCAGTAGAAACAGAATAGTTGTGGGGAGGAAATCCTACCTCTCTTTCAAGCAGCAGATCTTTTTCTTCAATGTCTCTAGGTGATGTGAAATTTCCATATGTTCCAAATAAACTTTATAAAGGACATACCTGACTGTGCTTTCATAAGATACTATTTACAATTCCAGTATCAACCCTGACTGACATCTTAAGAACAAATGCAGAATACTTTCTTTGACAGTCATGCTGCAGTGATCTCTGTTTCTGTGTTCTTTAATCTTCAGTCAGGTGCCACCCGATATGGGCTAAAATCTGTGATTGTCCTGCTACTCTATTGGGAATGTCAGACATAGGGTACTACCAGACTGGGGAGGAAACAGACAAGCAAGTTTGGTGCTACTGTCTCATGCAGTAGAGGTGCACACGAAGCCATTTTTTCCACAATCTATTCAAGTTGAATAGAATGGGGAAAAATTCAGCTCCGGTCGAATACCCCAGCCCATGGATGTGGGGGTATTTGTATCCGGGCATGGATATTCTATCAAATACACTTTCAGAGTGTGGATATGTTACAGGATACATATCAGATACATATCTGTTCATATCAGATATGCATCAGATATTTGTATGAATTTGTACTAGTACATTTGTATCCATTCGAAGGGGATCTATTCAAATGAATACAGACTTTCTAATGAATGTCAAAAAACCCATTTGTGCACATCCCTAGCAGCTACTCCAGGGGAAATGCACCTCCAGTGTCCTGGGGTGTTTTTCCACCGCGCTCCTTTAATCCGGATCTCAGAAGATCCGGATCTAGGGAATGGGTACTTCCCTTAATCTGGATCTAGTAGATCCAGATTAAGGGAAGTACCCAATGTGTTTCCATGGGTGGTCTAGCACCCAATAGCAATGGGTGCTAGCCTCCCTGCCGTGGAAACACTGGAGCACCCATTTGGAAATCTGGATCTACCCACAAGGGGTCTGCCTGTCACCCCAGGTGTTTGGGGTGACAGGGGGTGCAATTTCCGAAGCAGCTCCGAAGTCACTTTGAAGTCTGTGCAAAATAGCTCTGGAACATCTTTGAAGTCTGAGCTGATCTTCGGAGTAAACTTTGAAGTGACTTCAAAGTGACTTCTGAGTGACTTTGAAGTCACGTTGGAGTGACTTCGAAATCACTTCGGAGTCACTTCCAAGTTCACTCCAAAGATCAGCACAGACTTCAAAGGCGCTCTGGAGCTATTTTGCACAGACTTCAAATTGAATTTGAAATGACTTTGAAATGACTTCAAAGCTGAGGTTTTGGGGCTCCCCCCACAAGGATGCCCCCTCCCCCTAGCCTCCTCTAGACCCCATTGCCAAACTAACATGGAAACAGGCTCCCTTTAATCCGGATTTTCTGACCCCATTGTAGACCCCATTAATGGGGTCTACAGAAAATCCGGATTAAAGCCCAAAAAGTACCCATATGATCCAGATTTCCTGAGGTGCAGTGGAAACAAATGTATCCCAAATGGGTGCTGTGGTGGAAATGGGGTCATCCGGCTCACACCCAAATGGGTCCTTAATGGGTGCAAAAATGGGTACTTTTTGACAGTGTAAAAACACCCCTGGAGTGTCTGGGAGCATCCAGGAACAGCTTTTACCTTCCAAAGCTGTAGAGAGGTTTTTACTTCTCCACTATTTCACCAGCAGCTCCAGCTGAGCTCCCGGATGTAGCATTCAGACTTTTTTCTGGTGCTAATTATGCATGTGGGTGGAGGAGGGTGCGGAGGCAAGGCTTGTGCTGTGCAAATGTGTGCTGCATTGTGATCACTATGGCAATGGCTGGGCTCATGGTGAAATACAGATGGTCCAGGATAGCCATAATCTTGAATCTCATTAGTTTCAGTGGGAATTTAGGCTATGATGCTGAACATGTTTACTGAGAGTGAAAGTTTCATTGAACATAGTGTGACTCTCCTACAAAGAGGGACTCTGACCTTTGCAGTTTTAGATCCAGGAATCTTTCTTTATGCAGCTGCAGTGATTACAACAGTGCACTATAATAACGCTTTTCTGTTTTCAGCGTAACACTTCCTTTGTGTAATATCTATTTATATTCTATTTCTACAATAACAGTAAAAGAAGATTTTCATCATTTGGTTTTTCATGAGACACCAAGAACTGAGCCACCCATTCCTGCATACACATACAAACAAATTGTAGTTTACAATATCTTAGCTTAAAAACAAAACGGATCACAATGTTGCTCCATCTACCACGTGAAATGAGATACATTAACATGGTGACAAAAACTGATTGCTAACCACTGCTAACAAGCACCCTGTTGTCTAATGGTCCAGAACCAAATTGTTTGTTGTTGATGTTCTAGGAGGCTGGGAACAGCTAAGTTCACTGAGGCAAATGCAACTGTCTGGTGTAAATCAGAGTAACTCAATCTAGGCAGAAACTAGATAAAAATCATTACAATTTAGCAGGCAAAGCACATTCAGACATTAAACAGGATCAATGCTCTTCATTCAGCAGGGAAAAGAGAGAGAGAGATGAATAACTGACTATCTTGAAGGTTAGCCAAGGTGTTATATGCGCGCTTACTTGGGAGTAAAGATACTAAAGATACTTTTGCCTACTTCTAAGTAACCATGAATGAAGTATCACTGTCAGAATTGGTGCAGGTATTGCTGCTCCTAGTTAACATTTGGAAAACACATTTTATATGCATTATACTTGAACGTAAGGTTATCGCCCCCAAACTATCATGCCTTCCATTGCCCAATAGGGCTGGCAAGATAAAGGACTCAGCAGACAGTTGGTAAGGCAAAACAGGCAAAGCTAATGGCAGATGGGCAACCATTCAGGTTGCAGCCTATGCACATCCATATGAAAGTTAGGCTCGCTGGGCATAAAAGATTATGCACGTGACTTTCAACATGCAGGAGGAGAAGAGAGTAAGCAAGTTCAGGTTGTGAGCACTGAGAATGTGCCTGTACTGTTATGCCCAGGTGCCTGCAGAAAAGGTTTTGGGCATGGTGTCTCAGCTATTGCCAGCACAACACACCTGCCAAGGTGCGTAATACCTGCCAAAAGCATCCAAGATTAAAGCACCTCTGCTGAAGCACCTTGCCCGCTGCTTTGTTTGGATGTGGAAAGGCCCAGTCCCAGACTCCTCCTACCTCAGCCATAGGATGGTGGCCTGAATCTACATGGCTTTATAGACCAGCTAGTGGGGACCCATGGTGGTGGGGCATGGATGAGGTTTCTGTTTAAAGCCTGCTTCTGAACTGACCTCCCTGAACCTCCTTGTGATCTGCAGAAAATCAAACTTGGAGGTGGGGGGAGAGAAACGGCAGACTTTCAGTAGAAGTCATCCCATCCCCACAGCCCTGGGAGTCTCAAAGAAGTGAAAATGATTTCTACCTCTTTTCTTTTGTTTAAAGCATTGCTTACCCAATTGCAGTGTTAGTATAAACTGCCAAGGGATGTTAGCCATCATTCCTTAGACTGTATCTTTTTCAGGATTATGTTTTGAGTCACATGATCAATCCTTGTGATTTCTTCTAAAATGTGAAGATCATTTTTGCAGGTAACTTCATGCTCCTCGACAAGGTCAGTAGTAAATTACAGAGTCCTCACGCCTGCGCAGACCGTGGCAGATGGCAACCCCGGGTACACCAAGGTGAGTGATTTGCGTGGGCCTGCCACCTGTTGGGATGATTTTTGCCCAATCGTGGCATGGGGGCGTGTCCTGCAGCTGTCAGGGAGGGAGGCATGTGCCTCCAAGTTTTGCCCAATACACAGGTTAAAAGGTCTCTCTCTATGTGTGCATTACTTTTACCCTGCTAGCATTAAGTATAATGTTTTCCACTTTATTTCTTTGTCTTCGTTCTGACTTACTTACATTGTGATTCCAACCCAATAAAGATCTTATAAAAGATGTCATGCAGATGCCTTCGCCTGGACAGCAATCATGAAAAAAAAATCTCACTAGGGCCCTGGTTACACCTTTACTTTAATCATTCTTCAGCCCAAATGCCAGCCCATTTGGTTACATCTTCAAATGCCAAGCTGTCCCCCCCCCCGAACTTTCCTCCCTCTATTTGGGTTTTCCTTCATTTGGGCCAACACAGCATTAAAGTTTTAATCCCTTTCTAGGAAGCCACCATTCCAGCTCCCTAGTTGCCCAGAAAATGATACCTAAGGAAACCTCTGCTTTGAGTCTTGGTCCTCCCCATCCCCTCGCTACGACAGTCCTTCCTCTGACCTGTTGTCACAATCTCCCTCCCTCTTGCCTTGATTTCCTTTTCCTGTCACTGCTGCTGTCACAATGATCTCCCTCCACTCCCCCTCCCTCTTGCCCTGGCTTTCTCTCCCCATCTCATTACCACTGTCTGTGCCCTGATCTCCATCCTCCCACTCCACCTGTCACCTCCCCCCTTTACCCTCCCAGAATGCCTCCCCATCACACAGAACATTTTCCCCACCCCCTCACCAGCTGGGAATTTCCAGCTTCAGCAGCAGGAAGGTGTAATCAATCTGTTCCAGGCCAAAAACAGCTTGGGTATGGCTGCCTTCCTGACACGGATTAAAATGGTAATCGTGAAATCACAGAACTGTAGGACTGAAAGGATCCCAGTTAGGCTGTAGGGTCCTGCCTTCTACTTTCTGCAGATTTTTCAACCGTTGTACTGCCTGCTGCTGAAAATCTGGTGAGTGCTGAATGCCAGTTTCAGAACATGGCTTTTTATCCATACCTTTCATTAAATTGTTCATAGTTGTTATGCTTTGTGTACAATGAACCACACTGCTACATTGTTAACTGATTATGTTGCACTGTGCTGTACTTTATCACTGCCTTCCCCAAAGTGTTCAGGTGCTTGACAGAAAAGGATGTCCGTCCACTTTGTGGAGATTTTGTACATGGGAAAGGGAGCCCTCTGGTGGTTGATATAGTCTTTCCTTCCTCAAAGACTTGGAGGAAATGGAGCAGTAACTAAGAAAGAGTGCCACCATCATCACCAATGCTTTCTGACCATCTTAATTACACTATTTATATGTTGGCATTTTTGAACTTTCCTGGAATATTTGAAAAACCAGATTGTTTTGGGGATGAGTGAGGACGGTGTTCCATATTGCTAATCTCAAATAGTGATACTGCAGTCTGATGTTTCACCAGTCTGTTGGGCAGGAAATGAAAGAACAAGAACAAGTTTATTTGTACGGTCTACAGACCCGATATATCAAATGCTAAAAATACGAGTATTTACAAAGGAGGTAAATTGTTTAAAAACACAAATATATATACATACGAATTAATAGTTTAAACATGTGATCAAACGTGGGTGACTCAAAAATGATTCACTCTGTTACCAGGTTTCATTTCCTGTTTTTTTCCTCCTTTTGACAACTATGGCCAAAAATTTTGCCACGGCTAGGGTCATATCAGCATTTGTATCACTGAGCAACAACTTAATGTAGTCCGAGGCAGATCTTCCTGGGTATGCTCTCAGCCTGGGATTCACCAGGTCCTGGTGTGCGGAGGTGTAGAAACTGCAGGAGAGGAGAACATGCTCCAGTGTTTCTACCTTGCCGCTTCCGCATGGGCAGATTCTGTGGATAAAAGGAACATGTTGGAATCTGCCCCTCAGTACGTTTGAGGGTAGGACATTTAACCGAGCCTTTGTAAAAGCAATTTGATAGCTTTTTACATATAGATTTTTTTGGGGGGTACGATGGCATGGTTAATTTATATCCGTAATTTAAGCCTATATGAGACGGGAAGCAGGTGGTGCTTGCTCTTGCAATAAGCTCCTGGGTGGTAATATCCCAGATTTTTTGTTTAATATGCATAAAGGCGTTTTTTTGGGGAAAGAAACCTTTGTGTCATTCATTGAAAGATCATGATTGTTTCATTTGTCAGGTCCATCAAGACTGCATCCTGGTATCAGTTTGCATAGAAGAGGCAACTAACATGGTTTAACTGCACTTCATCCATTTGTGTGAAACCTGCAAAAAGCCACAATCATCAGATGTATGGTTGCTTCCTTTGTAGGTACTACATGAAGATTTGGAGGTAAGGGATATATGCACATGTTATTTCATTCTTATCACACAACACTGAAGAGAATGGTAACTTTACACAGAAAATGTTTTATTTGCGCTGTAGTTTTAAATAAATCATATTTGCACCAATTATAGATTCAAATGTGATTATCACACAAATTTCACAGTTCTTTACATTTTGTGATGACCTTGAGAAGATACCAAAACTGCAAAAATTATGTGTGTGTGTGTTTTTAAGGGTGAGATGCCTAATTTCAGATAATAAAACTTATGCATATTTTAAAATAAAATCCATATTTTGATATGGATTTTTATATTTAAGGGTGATATGAAGATGAAAGTCAGTATTGCAAGTGAGAAATGAGTACCTGCAATATTGACATAAACCTTTTAAAACCAGATTTTCCCTAGCTGAAAATCTGGTCTAAGCATTTCTGATGGGGGACCATTCCCCATTTTAATGAATCATTGCTTGCATTAACTTCTGTTGTACATTTTCCCTTTACTTTCTCCCTTCATCTATCACGAGTTTTATATATATATATATATATATGTGGCTGACCTAACAATGTGCAATGTGTTCTGGCCAAGAACTGGAAATTACTCTTAACACAGTGTAATTTCCAAGAGACATAGTGTTTCCGTTTATTTACAGTTAGGACTTGGTTTCTCATTATAAGTTTTATCTCCACACTCCTCCAAGCTTCAGTAAAACTAATTCCATTCATTTGAAGTTGTACTGCTTCCCTTCTACCTCAGGGTACAGAATCTGATGAAACCCTTTCATGGTTTTCTTCACTTCGTTTCACAAAATGAGAATGAGTTAGCAGGAGATGTAAATGTCTCATGCTACCTTCAGGATGGGAAATGAGGAAAGTCCAGGAGAAGGCATTTTCAGCAACCCCGATCACCCTTAACCTGAAATGAATAGGATCTAAAATGAATAGTTCTCACATTATGCCTGAAAATTGTGGGTACTGAGCACATAGTCTTTGGATGACAGGATTTCTCTACCCACTAATTTCTGACCTGCTCACCCTCTAGGGCTAATTTTGTGAAAACAAAATCCCACACATTGTAGCAGCACTTTTATTTTTAACAGACACTCAATATAGAACATAGTAGAAAGATAAGCTATCCAAGTGGCAAACTTCATTTTTACTTTCTTTATGGCTTGGAAAGATAGAGGAAGAGGCCAGGTTGAGGGGTACAGATTCTGTTTGTTGTATTTCAAAATATTTAAAGGCTGAACCATGTACATCCATTTAGAAATTGGAATCAAAAGGTAAGCATTCTTGAGATTGCTAGTAAAAGCTAAAACCCATAGGTGGCAACATTGAATAATTTTTTTTGAGAGAGAAGACTTTCCTTCCGCATTTGCCCTTAATTAAAGTTTGATATACTTTTATGAATAATCTTCTTTATTTTCAACAATCTTGAATATGTATGCGCAAAAATGTTTGCAGATTTCACCAAAGGAAAATGCATAATGAAAAGCATACAAATTTGAGCTCCTGCCTTTTCTTCTTTTAAAAGACTATTACAAAATGTTTGTTTTCTCCTGTAGATTTCTTGTTTAGATTCCTCACTGATACACCTATATAATTCTAACTGCAAACCTGTCCACTTTTTCAAATGAAAACCTCATTGTGTTTAAGGAAGGCTTTGTTTTATAATGTGATGCATTCCTCAGATAATATAAGATGGTTTTATGTGCACCATGCTTAGTGTCTGCACAGGCTGAGCACAATTGTACTTTCTCTGTTGCTGTACCCTTGAAAAACAGTTGGAAATTGAAAATTAGCAATTATGTACTGCACACACAAAATAAGGCTTTAAAATTTAGTTTGTCGATTCTAGAGATGTGCATGAATTTTTTTTTACATTTGAATGTTAGATACGAATTTGAAGATATGAATGCTGACAACATTCATACGTGTTATACGTATTTGTATGCATTTCGTACGCATCCTGTTTTATCCAGTATGCATCCTGTTTTTGTTCCGTACTATAAGCACAAATGTGTACAGATACGATATTCAGACAGATACATATGTAATGTATGTATCTGTACATTCAAATGATCTGAACAATTTGAACGTTTGAAATTCATTTGAATGTTTAAATTTGAATGTGAAGACATTCTATTCGAATCTGATTGTCCACATTCGATCGAATGTTTAGAACATTTGTTCACATCTCTAGTTGATTCTGTGGACTGTTCAGCCCTTACCTTTAGAATGGTATAGTGCAAGTCTTAGCCTATTTCTGGGCTTTTCTCTTCCACACTTTGGAATGAAAGGGACGTGCCACACACTCTGCTAGCGTGCTGCTGATTTAGCAGGGTGACCCATATCAGTAGCAAATGAAATTGCACCATTGGAATGCATTTTCCCAGAGTTCTGAGAGCCCCCAGAAGGCTCCAAAGTTTGAATGAGCTTCAGAGTAGCGCAAGGCAGTGCAGCAGAACTGCTGTCATTTTAGTCCCTTTCATGAGTGGGGCCAAGGCTCATGATTCTCCTGCTTTCCTTTTCTTACTTCACTGATTTCATTCACAGATAGGTCCCTATTGCGATTTTATTCTCACCCCCCATTTAATACACTAGGGGTGTCTCCAGACACATCTGAAACTTCAGAGTAGATGTGCAGCAGCTGGTCATGCAACAATTAGAGGCATGAAAGTTTAAGGTGCTTAGAGGCCAAGGTGGCTTTTGACCTCACCACAGATCTGGCTGTATTCGACTACAGCAACCTACTCACCTTCACTAAGCCTTAGTGGTAAAGAAGAGAGGAGGGGGGCTGTCCAAAGCAGGGAGGGGGCCACCAGCTGTGCGGAATCACATCTGTTGGAGAACAGGGAGTTGCTCACCACCACCATCAATAAAAGCAGGCTAGGAGGGTGTCTTTGGTGCAGCAGCAGCAGCATCATAAGGGGGGGGGGTGATATTTCAGAAATCAGCTGAGCCCAGGGGTGGCACTGGCAAGCGTGTTTGCTAGACTTTGGTGGGGAGGGAGGAAAGAGCAGCTACCCTTTCCTTGAGTCTTGGTTTCCTTTCCTCACTTGACCTGCAGGAAGGAAGGAAGGAAGGAAGGAAGGAAGGAAGGAAGGAAGGAAGGAAAATTTCTCTCCCCACCACCACGGTAGCTGCAGCCATTGCTATGGTAATACAGATGGTCTGTCCTGGACTCTCTCTATTGCAAGGGCTGATGGTTAGTTTGGAATAGTGCTGGGGCACTTGTGGCACAAAAGTAAGCCAGTGTCCCTGAACTTAACTGGGATATTATTAGTTAAGTGTGAAAAGGCTCTGGGAAAGCTGACATTAACTTAAAGGATATGTATTTATTTTTATAAATGACAGGCATATTTGGTGGGGTGGAAAAACACCTGGCTTCTATGTTCAGCTCATCTATGTTTCTATGTATTGGTTAGAAAATAACAAGTCCTTATGGTCATTGTTTACACTACCTTGTTTTCTAGATCCCTCCTACAATCATCCCTTGTATAACTCATTTTTACTATGTGTAGTTTCAGTTTCAGGTGGTACTGAAATTCTTCAGGTAGAATATTAACCAAGCTGGGAAAAGTACAGTATACCCAATTACTTAAGCAAACCAGTATTTCTAACATAATAGAAGTCATCATTTTGTCTCTCTGGGCTTTCATGTTCTAAATCTCCAGGTTTACTTTACTTAGAATTGAGGTTTCTGGTTTCTTGGGTTCTAATGTAATGTGCAGTTGGGTTCAGTTTAGCAAGATGGAAGTGTAAAAACCTGTGCCTTTTTAAAAGTCTGTGCCAAACATTGGCATCTATTGGAACATGAGGGAAAAGTGTCATGAGAAAATTGATAAGATTTTAGTTGCCTTCTTTAGCTGCTTTCATGATCAAATGCCTTTGATGCCTTTTACTTTATTAGTTAGGAGAAAATTCCCAGCTGACAAGCTTATATCTTTATTGATACGTCAGAAAGGAGTTCAGCCAGGAAAGTTGTAACCCAAATTAAAGTGCTAAGTTTAATAAGGGTCAGTTTTGGAATTGCTGCATCTCAAACTGATATTGATACATCATTACATGTACCTACATATTCTTTCTATCTATGAACGTAACTATGCCTCTCATGTATCTTTGTATTATCTTATGTATGCCACGTATCTCTCTATGTGTGCCATGTAGATCATGTACTTATGCATGCCATATGTCTTTCTATGCCATGGACATACGTTTGGATCACCACAACATTCTGGAAAGTGTTTGGCTCCTGTCACCATTATTGTTTTGGGTCAAGGGATGGGTAAGAGGGCAAATCCATAGGCTTTGTGTTAAAGTCTTAGTAACGTGTTCTGTGTCAGTCTATATTTCATGTGATATGCAGAAGAAAAAGAGAACACAGTATGAAGGAGGGAACCAAAGGGAACAATGATGTAAATAGGAAAATGGAATCGCCTGACAGCTGCAGGCCCTGGTTTGGCATAAGTCGAACATTCTTTCAAAACTGAAAGCCTCACTTTTTCCTAAGTTACAGAAGCTGCAACAATGGTCTTACCTACAAAGTTTGGCTCACCATGAGTGCATGTACGCTTCCAAGCGTCTCTTTCCCATACATGTTTCATGAGAATCATCCCTCAACATTTTGGTGGAGAATCCCAGAATATCTAGTGTGCTCATTTTGACTTGACTTCTACCAAGAATCTCACCTTGGTAGACTATCAGAAAGAAGTCTTAAAAGATTAGATAGATAATCCCCCCATGCTGGGAGTTGTATTTCTCCAATTAAGTGTCCCATTGCAAGCAAAGAAGAGCCAAGCAATCCTGACAGAAAAGGAAGATATCACTGAAGCTCTGACTCTTGAGTGCTTTTCTGGAGTCAGTTTAAATTATCAGTTAATAGATAGCTATTACACACACTTCTCTCCTTCAGCGAAAATGTATGATGTATATTATATCAGCATCAGTCGTTAATGAAGTTTCATTAACACAGACAGTGCCATATTAATTGAAGCTGCATATTTTTAATTCTCTTTTCCAGGGAGGCCTGTTCAGCATCATAACTTTCAAAAAGGGACAGGAAATGTCTGTCTTTGCCTTCCACATTTTAAAATAGACTTCATTTTTTTGAGATATGTCAAGGAATTCCAGAAGCTCAGCTTCAAAGCTTTTTGGGGAATATGAAAGCCTTTGCATTCCGTAATAGTAGGAGAGGTATTGCAGGAGGCCCATCTGAAATGACAGGTGAAGAAAATTCTCAGGGTTGAAAATGACTGGTACTACTTGCACTTTTTGGTATAGAGAGCGGTAGGGATGTACACAAATGTTTTCTTGGCATTTGATTCAAAATTATACATATCAGATATGAATTTGATACATATCAGATAAGAATGAATATGTATCTGATACGAATGGATATGTATCTGATACAAACAAATATTTATTTATTTATTTATTTATTTATTTATTTATTTATTTATTTATTTATTTATTTATTTATTTATTTATTTATTTATTTGTATTTCTATCCCGCCCTATACCCGAAGGTCTCAGGGCGGGTTACAATATTATATTAATCTTAGACAGGTCCCTGCCCTCAGGCTTACAATCTAAAGAGACAAGATACAAAAGGAAAATGGTGTGGGAGGGAACAGGGGTGCTCTGGTGGCAGCAGAGTCCTTGCAAAGGTAAAAACTTTTATTTTATTTTCCTCCTCCATTCCCCACAGGCAAGATGGTTCCTTCATGGCCCGTCTGGTGGCAGTTGGGAGGGAGGGGCCAATGCTGGGAGCTTGATGGATCTGATATGTATCTGATATGAATAGATACGTGTCTGATATATTTCTCCAGTTTAACGAATCTCTGAACTATTTGTACGAATGTCCGGAAACATTAATATTCATTCAAATGTTAGCATATGAATATCATAACGTTTGACTCAAGTTCGAATGTCCAAATTCGGCCAGATTCGGCTAGATTTCGAATGTTATGAATATTTGTGCACATTCCTAGAGATGTGCACAATCTCTGGTTGTGCAGATCTCTGGTTATAATGTCACTGAGAGTAAGTTAATGGCCAATGAAATAAGCCTTTCAAACCATTTTTTTAAAAACCCTATGAGCATATATAGGGTTGGGCAGGCAAATGGTTGAGGGCCAGGTGTGTAGCATTCCTGCTCCTTTCACCATGAGAGGCAACCTTACCTTAACCCTCTATAAACTATCTCATTCAGTGGGATCCTCCATGGTGACCCTTGGCCTGGGAGTCTAGGCCCAGGCACAGTCTGCAGCCTGACTTTTAATTCACTGCTGTCAGGGCTGGTAGGCACTTAGTTTACATAGAAAAGGTTCTGCTCACACAGACAATCCAGGCAGTGTGGAGCTGTCACTTGGACCTCTGCATATTTTCCCTTTCTTGAGCCCACTGATGGATTGATTGACTCCATCCAGCCCATAGATACCTCTGTTTGGGTCAAAATTCCTTTCCATTACCAGTTTATAATTGCAAAACACTTACCTCTCTTTACATTCACATTAACAGAAAGGCACAGACACTTTGGTACTTCATCACTCCAAGGTTAGTGCTCTTCCTCATCCCAGTAGCCTATACAAACTTTATACTCACAAATGACACAGCAGGCTTCTGTTGCAGCAGAAGAATCTGCATACCTTTACTACAGTGTACAATCATGCTTAAAGGCAGGGATAGAAGGAGAGCTTTCTTTTCCATAAACCCCAGCACTCTAAGACATACTATATTTGGAATGGATACTGGATATTAGAAAAGAAATGGGCATTGAATATTTAAATATTTGGCAGTAATGGTGCCCTGGAAAACTCCATGAGCAAAACTATGGAAGTGGTCTTCTGGGTATATCAGCACTGGGACCTTCTGCAAGCAAAGAAGATGTTCTACTACTGAGCTACGGGAACCCAAATCACCACTAACTATGCTTCCTGAACATGGAGAGACTAATCATCTAAGCAACACATAATTATTTATAACTTATCTGAGTTGCCAATAGCACATTTGACAAACATATGTGATGGAGGAGGGATACCCATGTATGTCTGAGAAGACCTCAGCTGTTTGCCCTGGATCTGCCTTGGCAAGGATACACCCTTATTCAGAAGTCCATTGCTGTACAGCAACAAAAATAGTTGATGTCGCTTTACAAATATTGACAGCTTTCCTTTCAAAAATGATACCAATATGTGTTGTCTTTCAAATAATTCTCTGGGGGGGGGGGATGAACAAAAATGTGGCTAATTGCACATTTTACAGTTATTTGCCCTATGAAAAGAGTGAGTGTCCCTCTAAAACAAAACTTGCAAGCAGTTAATGAATGCATTCCACTGCCATAGTAGCTTTGGATTCACCCTCCCAGTACTCAGTACTTCGAACTAGCTCTTACAGATGAAAGACAAGCATCCAGGCAACATTATTTCCTTTTCATTGTCTTGGCTCTTTTCTTGTTCCATGCTATGTTTTCCTTTTCTTATCTGTCCCATCAATCAAGAAAAATGAGTTCCTGAATTTTACTTGCTATTAGTGTTGAACACTTGCACATGCTGAAAATGTCGCTACTAAAGCATACACAAAGAAGTACCAAAGTCTATGCTGTCAATAAAACTGGAGGGCATCACTCTCCTCTCTACCCATTAATAAATATAGAGTCAGTTTAGCAAGGCGATAGGAGGGAAAGGTGAGCGAGCAGTCAGAGACAACATTGCTGTGTAGAATCTTCATACAGAAGATTAAAAGATTGCTTCTATCTTGAGACCTAGGGCTCATCCCCATGGTCTCATCCCCATCCCCTACCTTGCTGTGCATGTCAGCCCCTTTACCCTCCTGACGGATGCTCAGCTGACTGCAGGGCAGCTGTCCAGCAATTGTTGGGGATAAATCAAGCCCTTACCTGGGCGATTAAGTGCTCAGGTAAGGAGGAACAGTTGTGATTGCAGGATTAGTGGCAGGGGCAGTGACACCCTGCCCACTAATGCTGCAATCGTAACCCAGGAGTTTCCCCATGCCCCCAGGATAACATTCATCTTGCATTATCCTTACCATGGGGACACCCACCTAGAAAACTTCTACTATCAGTAGTTCCATTTAGGCTTTTCAGCACACTGCATTTGTTTTTTGTAGTTTTGCATCCGATAAAGCATTTTTCTGGGTGATCATGGCCAGATGAATATCAAGAACAAACCCACTGATGACAAAGTTAAAATGTATTTTTCAGGCCATCACAGCTTGTTCTAGCAACACTTAATGAAGATTCAATGAACTGTGTGGCGTATCCGGCTTACGCCACGAAATGCGAGGGCTCCGGGGAATGGGGAACAACAGCGGATTGCTGCAGCTCCTGAACGCCAGATGTTACGAAAGTTTTCCAGTTACCTGACTGGCCCAGGTAACCAGGGAATCAGGCCCATGCGTTTGACCTAACCCTGAGATCTAGGAAATTGGGGAGGGGGAGAGAAGAGGCAGGACGCAGAGATCAGCTGGAAAAGAGAGAGTTTATTTCTGTGCAGGGCTTTAAATAACCCGCCACAGAGGGGTGGGGAAGGAAGTGACCTCAGGAGAAAATCCCGGGAGCTGATAGGTGGAGTGCATCAGCTGAGCAGGTCAGACGTCCTTCTTATGTCACATCCTGTGGCAGACAGGAAGAGAAAGGCTGTTTTCTGCGGGCAGCACATGGCTAGCGTCCATTAAGCCCTTAGGCTATGAGTCCAGCCCCTGCTGGTGTTGAGTGTGCACTGCAAGCTTGTAGAGACAGGGAGATTCCTTTTACTCTGAGGCTTGTTAAATGGAAGGCTGAAGCTAGGAGAAAACCCATGCAACCCTTTGTGATTACTACAGAACTGTGATTCCTCTTTTTAAAAAAATCCTTTTAGCATATAAGATTTTTGTATTCTTTCAGTATTTAAGATTATCTTGACTTGGGTCCTAACTGGCAGTGAATTTCAACATATAACCATTTTGACAATGGGTTTATTTCTTATTTATTTATGACATGTATAGTTTCCCTTTTCTCCAGGGAGCCCAAGCCATTGCACACCATTTTCCACAATTCCATTTTATCTCTACAAAATAACCTTATCCTAACAGGAACCCAAGTATTTTAATGAGTAAGATTACTGACACCCATAGAAACTATGGTTCTTTCTTCACTGGACAGTAGACTGGATCATGGTCTGGTCTAGGCTTCTGCCATCTGCATGTGAGTGTGGAATAACAGGGGCCCCATCCCTTCTTAGTATGCTCTGTCTTCACAGGACAGAGTCTAGACCAGAATAGGATGCCTCAAATGGCACCCTGCTCCAGCCTACTGATAGGCCTCTTTTTTGAGGTCTACAAGTATACTAGGTAGTGGTATACCAGATCATGGAGGCATATGGATGACATCTCTCAATAGTCTCGTATACTGGGTAAACATTTTGGCAGTGCAACAAGGTATACCACCAGAATGCACCTCCACCTCATTCAGGAGCTCTGAAGGCCATCAATTTCATTCCTAGCCTTTGTTGCTGTTGTGAGCTTCAGAACTGGCCTAAAAGGCAGCATAGGAAAGTCTGTCCCAACACAGATGGCCTTGTTCTACACCAGCAGCAATCTGTCCCATCTTGGGATGGATTGCTTCTCCCACGTTCTTCCATGTGGTCCAAGGTAGAGCAATTATCCCTGCTGTGCCAACTCAAAGAGTTGCTGCAAGGCTTCAACTGCAGAGCTCCAAAAGCTCTTCACCCCACTCTCCCCTTGTGGTCACTTGAGGAGACCTACTGTTCCCCTAAGCATCACTCTTTGTATTTTAACACAGAAGCAGCAGCAGCAGCAGCAGCAGCAGAAGAAGAAGAAGAAGAAGAAGAAGAGTTGGCTTTTCTACCCCGCTTTTCTCACCCATTTAAGGAGACTCAAAATGGCTGACAAAGCTTTTCTATTCTTCTCCCCATACCAGACACCCTGTGAGGTAGGTGGGGCTGTGAGAGCTCAGAAGAGAGCTGTGACTAGCCCAAGGTCACCCAGCTGGCTTCATGGGGGAGGGTGGAATCAAACCCAGTATTCCCAGATAAGAGTCCGGCTCCCTAACCACTAGACCAAACTGGCTCATGATGCCATTCCCTGTGTTTGAAAAACCCACTGTCATCAGAATCAAAGCCAGGGGTTCTTATTTTGATCCTGAGAGTAGGGGAAATGGCTACCCCAGCCTCCACCCAGTTGAGAATATGTTGGCTGTGATGGTGATAGTGAGGAGTGGAGACAGCCTCTTCCCTGCGTGTCATGATCAAAGCCTCAGTTACCCCAGGTTTAATCTCAATAGGCAGAGTACATAAGAACATAAGAGTAGCCCTACTGGATCAGGCCACAGCCCATCTAGTCCAGCATCCTGTCGCACACAGTAGCCCACCAATCAAGCAGAGACAAGGACAAACCTTTGCCTGATCTCGAATCCCAGCAAATGGCCTTAGAAGCATGCTGCTCCCCCCCCCCACTTCTGATGCTGGTGGTGGTGTGGAGGCAGCTTAAAGCAGATCCTGCCATTTTCTTATGCTTTAATACCTGAGAGATTGAGTGGTTAGTAAGTTAAGACTGAAAAACATATCTCAGTTCTATAAATATTCCAAAATAAATATCAGAAATAAATGGGACTTCAAAGGAAACATGCATTAGCAATCAGCTCTGAGTCCAGCACGAATATAGCAGCCAGCTTTGTATGTCTTCTCTTTCTCTGCTGGTTTGGTGATCACTAGATAGAGCTTGCCTTAGGGAACCAGAAGATATTTTTAAAAACTTGGATGGAAGCATCTGCATTCATATAAGTAATTATTTTACCAGTCCCCTCTACTCCCCACCAAATTTCAAAAGCATATTTGAGCTCCTCATTTCAGAATATATTGCAATTTAGTATCAAATGAAAGGTGCTTAATAGGCTTAAGCTCTGGAAAACACAGCGGGGTTTAAAAACCTTAAGGAGGGAAATTTCAGCTAAAGACCTAATTTAAGAAAATGTTGTAACTAACAAATGAGCATCTCACAAATTAATTCTTACCAAATTTGGTCTCCGAAGGATACATGGCGGAAAGAACTTCCAGGGAACAATCAATTGAAGAACTGTCCCCTAGTCAAAAGCCTATGAGCATCACGGAATTGGAAGGTTACCAGAGGATACAATGATACTTAAAATCTAGACAGTATTTTTAAGAATGTTGAAATGGCTTCTGATGCTTTTTTCCCTCTCATAGCTTTCTGTAATTTTAGACTACAAGTGGTTGTTATGTTTCCTAGCCATTAGAGAACATGAAAGCTGGGGCGTTCCAGCCCTTATCTTCCCATTTGCTGGAAGGGAAAAGTGCATTCTCCACTACAGTAGTGTGCACTAGTGGTTACACTTGCACATGCTAGTGCATGCCAAACCAAGCTCCATATCCCTGAAGATGTATCTGGTTCCAGGCATGGTGGTGATGCTCCGCACATGCACAGTCATGTTTGGGGTCATCTGAGGTGCCAGTGTGCTTGCTTACTCAATCTTGGCAGAGGTGCAAATAGTTGCTCCTCTGGCCAGGAAAGGTAAGGATTAGGACATGTGTGGTGCACAATTTTGTGTACCGTTACTAGTAGATGCTGGGGTAGCTTCTGGTCAGGCAGGAGATGTTTCTACCCCAGTGTCTACTAAGTGTGAATTGGCCTCTGGTTCCAAAGACTGCATGATCTTTGGGACCAACATGGCAGTTTCTCCAGAACTGCTGTGCAAATGCAGATGGCTTGTCCCAAGATGATAGTTGCTGGAATCACTCCAATCTGACCAAGATTGAAACCTTTCAAACTAAGCAGCCTCATATCCTGTTGGGCCTCTTCAGAACAGCATTGTCTGCTGCAGTAAGGGCAGAATTGAGAATGATCCCTTTAAAAGCTCTAATCCTGAAGAGACAATTTAATTATTTTGTTAAAATAAACCAGATGAGCCCAAACAGGCTCCCCCACTTATGCTTAAAGGAGCAAGACCAGCACCAACATAAGACTTCATGGGCAGTGGTCCTAAACAATCAGCTGGCTAATATTGGCCTTCCATTACAATTCATGAACAACTTAGGTCCTAGGGCAAAACACATTCTTGTACAACAAATCTCAGATATCTATTCACAATTGGACATAGCAAGTATAGCCAACTCTTCAGCCACAAAGTTTTTAGCCACCCATAAATTGAATACCCAACTTGAAAACTACTTGAGTATCCCACTTCCGCTTCCCCTAAGAAGAATTTATATAAGGGCAAGGTTCGAATAACTTGGAATCATGATACAAACAGGGTGTTATCATAATATTCCAAGGAGAGAGAGATTCTGTGTTTGGGGGGAACAAATTGTGGAAGACATTGAACATTTTTTAATTGACTGTTCAGCATATACTGACTTCCGTTCCAGATATCTAGAACCCATATTGTCTAATTTTAGGGCTAACAGTAGAAAGGACCTTTTATCCTTTCTCCTGCAAGGTCAAGAAAGAACTACTATAATCAGAGTAAGTCTTTTCATTCTGAAAGCTATCAAGAAAAGAGCAGACTACTTGAAAGATAAATTAGTCAAATAAGACTTTGACTGTGAACAGAAGGCTGGCTTCTCACCTTTGCCTTATTCACTCTGTTTTTATTTGTTTTATTTGTACTGTAATTTGAAATGGTCATATGACTAATCAAATAAATTATGTTCTTCACTTCAGCTTGGCCTGGTCCCGTTAGCTTGAGCCAGGAAAAGTAATTGTGGAAACATCCGCTGCTCGGTCCAAACATATTGGCCAATTCTAAAACAATTATGCTAGATTCTTGTCCATTCATTGCCACAATCCAAGTGAAGGAGAAAAAAGACCTGTGACAGATGGCACCCTTGTGAGTTTGTGGCCTTTGCCTCTTTCTCCCTAGGTTAGATACAGGAACTGTGGCTACTGCTTCTCCTCTTTTTGTAACTTTGTTTTTTAGTTTTTGCCATCTTCGAATAGTCTTAGGGTGCATCCCCATGCAATTTAAAGTCTGATGAAAATCTTCTTTTGCCTCGGAGCACCCCCAAGCACGGCTTTTATCCGGGCTTCCAGTGCCGCTAATTAGGAAAATGCGCTGCAAAAAAACAGCCCTTTAAAGAAGACTGCAAACGCACTTTCCTGGAAGACGCGGGTATTCAGAGCAACATTTTGCATGGAGACGCTCCGTGGCAAAAGGGGCAAAAGGGGCGGGGCTTCTCTCCGAGGCAGCAAGCTCTCTCTCTCTCTCTCTCTCTCTCTCTCTTTTTTTTTGCCCCTCATCCACAGCCAGCATTCACGATATGAAAACAGTAGGCAGGCATTCCAATCATAAAGAGAAAGATACATTGTAATGAATTGCTTCCCCTGCAAGTGAAAGTGTATGAGCTGGCTGCAGCCAGCTGCCTTCGCAAGCAGGGGAGACGAAGAGAGAACTCGTAAATTTTTCTTTTGGACATGTGAATTAGCGCACAATTGCTGGATGGGGGGGAGGCGTTTCAGCAGCTGGAGATCTTGTAAATAGCGCTGGCTGCAGCCCCTCTGCCTTCAGAAGCAGGGGAGATGAAGAGAGAACTTGTAAATTTTTCTTTTGGACTTCTGAATGTGTGCACGATCGCACAAGCACCCAATGAACAGCGAGGGGCGGGGAGAAAAAGATGCGGGTAAGCAAAAGATGCTTCCTTGGGGATGGTCAGTGCATTTTAAATGCGCGTTTTGCTGAGCCCCATGGGGACACTTAATTCCGAATTGAACGCGCTTTTCTTAAATCCACTTCAGTAGAGGGGCAATAGAGAGGCAAATAAGTACCATGGGAACACACCCTTATTTTATTAATTTGTCCTGTTATTGCTCCACTTTTTTTTACCCTATACCACGTATTACAGTTTTAAAAACATTATATAGTTTCTTATCAGTTCCCTGAATGTTTACAATATATATTGAATTATTTTATCTATTGAATTTGACAATTTTGTTGTATTTTTGTTCTGCTTTGAGCATTTCTTTCTTTTTTTGAAAGGTGGTGTATAATTGCAACACACAATACAGTACCAATAAAGTTCAATACAATGTAGTGCAGGTCCAAGCCAAGAATGACATGAAATTAAACAGTAAAAGACCTGGATGCTTTCATTCAAAACTATCTTCCTTCTGCTGGGCGGTCAAGTCTTTAAAGCAGTGGTTCTCAACCTTCCTAATGCTGCGACCCCTTAATGGAGTTCCTCATGTTGTGGAGATCCCCAACCATGGGGGCAAAGCAGCTGGGAGGTGGGAGGAAAGGGCGATGGGAGACTTGTTGCGACCCCTCTGAAAGGGTAGTTCGACACCCAAAGGGGTCCCAATCCCCAGGTTGAGAACCACTGCTTTAAAGGTTATGCAGGCGGTGACAAACTGGTGGCATCCCAGTTTTGGAATAGAGCTTTTGTATGCTGCAGTTGCTGCATGTGGGTTTCAGGGAAGGGACTAAAATTTCCCATTTGCTTTTCAGCATCATAAATGGATTGGTGTCAAACTGGATTTCCTTTTGCATTATCCCAATGGTTGATCCATCGTGTCTTCTGCAGATAAAATGCTACTAGCGAATTACCATTTAGCTCCTTCCCCGTGTCCTGTGTGATCAGCTGTCCCTGTTTTCTTGTCGCTGAGCTCAATAAAGTTTAAGGCAGTGGCTTAAGGCTGCTTTATACAGCTGAGCTTTTACTGTATTATTTAATTCTAGTATGGCTGGCTTTGGATTTGTAAGTTTTAGCAGTCAATTTCACTCACTCTGCTGCTTTTATTGCTTTAAGGAGGTTTTAAAGAGATAATGTAACGGTGTGTTTGGGATGTTTATCTAAAAAGCTCTTGGAATTTCAGAAAACAAAATACAAATATTTAAAATAAATGCTGCTGTTGAGAAGCAAGAGCTTCAAAATGAAAATATTTCTTCAGGCTCTCAGAATTATCTTGCTGAGAAGATAATATATCTGAGTTCAACTATTTGTGTTTTTCCTCTCCTTCCCTTGGGGCAGTGGCATGTTAAAAATAGAGAAGCTGGCAAAGATTGCAGAGCCCAGGCTTGGATGTGAGCTCTGAGGGCTTGTAAAACTTGCCCTAAAGAGGGAAGCTTTATGAGTCTCCATAAGCTGCCATTTGGATTAAGATCCAAAGAAAAAGAGAATTTCTGAGTTTCCTCACCCGCCCTCCCTGATTTTCCAAATAAAGGCTCTGCTGATCCTCCATCTCTTGTCCATTATGGATTTTAGGAGTGTGTCAGAGATGGTTATTTAAAAAATTAAAGCAGAGAAAGTGTTCTTGATGACCTCCAGACAGAACCAGATGCATAATTAGTACTGAGTTCCCCTGGATTTTTGGCAATGGCTAGTGAAACATAGGAGGCTTAGTGTTCTGTTGGCAAATGCACTGTGAATAATTTGAATCTCAGGCTTCAGGCTATGGCTAGAATGGATCTTGCATTTTTTTAATTTTAATTTTTGCTAGGGACCTACTTCACTCTAGTTTGTCCTTGATCAGAATACTAAGTACATAACATTTTCTAAGCACAGAGAAGTCGTTGGGTGATTTCAGACAAACCATTTTGCCCAAGTCCTGCACAAATTCAGTAATGGATTTCACAACAATGTCAGAAAAAAAAAACAGTTTAACTCATTGTTGGAAAAAAAATCAAACTGATCTAGAAATGGTAGGGAATTATGCATGTTTAATGCTTAAATAGCTTCCTCAGGGTGCTGTCCTGTTAGGAAGGGAGGGTGGGGGGTGGGAGGAAGGGGGATATATTTTTAATTATGTTTTACCATTTGATATGCTTTAATCTCGTTGTAACCTGCCCTGAGACCATACGGTGAAGGGCGGGATATACATTTTCTAAATGAATAAAATAATTAATAAACATTTTGGGGTGTCATTAGAAAGATTTTGCATTTCACTGTGAAGATTCTGTATTCTCTTTCTGTGTATCATCAAAGGAATTACACTACTCCATGCAAGCCTTTTCTATACTTGGAAGAAAAAGATTGTCTGAATTTTCCTGATTTATGTTTTCTACTGTGTTGTATCTTTTTATATATGAAACTGGATGAATGACCTGGAGTTACTCAGGAAATCTAATATATTATGGCAGGTATATTAGAATGGTCTAAAGTAAAGGACACTTATTATATAACAGAAATTAGTTTAGGTCTGAACTTCAAAGTTTATTAAATTAGTTTAGGTCTGAACTTCAAAGTTTATTTTGCTGTTCTAGAATCAGGTGAAGACACTTTAAGCTTTGTAAAATCTCACATGAAGTTGCCTATGGCTCCATCCCCATCTAAGATTTAAACAGCTTTGATTTTGTTTTCAAAGCTGTACATTCACACAGAATCAGATGAATGTGAAGTTTCCAAGGCTTAAAGGTAATGGAACATGGATTACCTGTATTCAAATCAAAAGAACTCTCACTGAGGGATTTAGAAATAATCCTTGTTGTTTGTCAATGGGGACACAAGCAATTTTTTGGAGATGTGGAAGATTAGTTAGGAGCATTCAATTCACTTTCCTATGAGCCAATGACAAGCCAGGATCTCCCCTCCATTCCCCTAGCTGAGATCTGGCTGCATAGTGCTGTTCAGTGCTCCGTCTTTCCTTTCACCTGTAGAAAAGGGGATGGGACTTGGTTCCCACCGAAGGTGTGATGGAAAAGAGAGGGAGGAGGGGGTTTCACCCCTGAAAGTCCACATAATAAGCTGCCAGTGGGATCGCAAAAATACATGGCTCACTGCTGATTTAAAAGACATGGAGTAAAACCTGGAGTAAATGTTGCAGTAGAAACAACCCCTATGAGGAAAATAATAGCCTGTTTTGGTTAATTCAGTTTTAGTTAGTCTTGAATGCTGTTTATTCTTTGGTTGCTAAGCTCTACATGTCTTTTAAGTCAGGCATTCCTCCAGTGAGCAAAATGTGCAAAAATCAGCTAATTTGCATA
Source organism: Aspidoscelis marmoratus (assembly GCA_014337955.1). Lineage (NCBI taxonomy): Eukaryota > Metazoa > Chordata > Lepidosauria > Squamata > Teiidae > Aspidoscelis > Aspidoscelis marmoratus. The sequence continues at coordinate 21,833,592 of MTQE01001134.1, read as the reverse complement.
AATGCTTTGGCCTGGGGGTGGGGGAAGTGTCAATAAAAAGCTATGAAGAAAACTCATCCCTTGAAAATCCCTTGAAAATATCAGTTAGATATTCAAACAACCCAGGGTTTCTTACCTTTTGTGAATTCTTGCAAGCTATCTCTAGTCTGTTTCACAGATCCAAATGCATTTAAATACGTATCTATATGCATTTTGTAAGCTGTTCCCATTTTATCCTGTATGCATCCCTTTTTTGTCCCGTACTATCAGTGCAAATGCGTACAGATACGTATGAGATTTGTATAGATATGTAAGTAATACATACATATCTCTACATTTGAATGTTTTGAATCATTTGAATGAATGTTTTGGAACATTTGAAAGCCATTTGTCTAAATTTGAATGTGTAGACATTCTATTCGAATTTGAATGTCCACATTTGATAGAATTTGATTGAATTGTGAATGTTTAGAACATTTGTGCACACTGCTAGTGGGCACCTCTACAGAAGCATTCTCCCTGTCATGCAGCTTCTACCTGCAGTGCAGAAAAGCACCCAATGACCCCATGACTGAAAAGCTGCCCATCAAAATGCAATTTCATTTCCTTGGGTCCTTGAGGAAGGCATCTTTTGCTGCCCAGTAAAGGCACAATGCTTTAGCCAGTTCTCAAAGGCATGTGTGGCGTAAGTTGAGGCATAGTCTTAATTCTCATGGAGACAGAAGTGTTCATATGCAGCCCGCATCCATACCCAGGTACTAAGTACGATTGATATAGTGATGGTAGACTGCATAAGAATGCAGTGTCTCCTACTGAAATTGGGAGTGAATGTTCAAAATATCATTTGAATGCAGCTTATGTATTTGAGCCATTGTGGTCTATTGGTTAGGGAGCCGGACTCTTGTCTGGGAATACCGGGTTCGATTCCACCCTCCCCCATGAACCAGTTGGGTGACCTTGAGCTAGTCACAGCTCTCTTCTGAGCTCACACAGCCCCACTCACCTCACAGGGTATCTGTTGTGGGGAGATGAATAGAAAAGCTTTGTCAGCCACTTTGAGTCCCCTTAAATGGGTGAGAAAAGTGGGGTAGAAAAGCCAACTCTTCTTCTTCTTGACAAGAACTGAGAAGCATAAATTCATGTGAACTAATGTAATAAATGAAGCAAGTTTGGATCCTTGAACTTTCCTACAATTATTTGCACAGGTAAGTCTGTGGGCACTTGAGGCTTAATACAGTGAGTACTAACAATCCCAAGTGCGAACACCAGCACATATTAGTAGATAATGCACTTTCCCCATCCAGTGGATGAGTAGCTAAGTGCAGAAATGCCCCTGGTTTCCTTTAAGTTACTCAACATGAATTAGAGCACACTCTTTTAACGATGATGAGCCTGACAAGAAGTGGATGAAGGAAGTGATCCAAGCTACTAGGTTTCACAGTGTTCTCACCATTCCTGCTTTCTTCATGGAGCAATGAGTAAAGTTAAGATGGTATTCAGCAACTCCCCAAACTAATTATTCATGGATTATGATCAATATTAAAAATAACGTAACTAAGGAGCATGATTTGTGTCCAGGAAAATACCAATAAGTGGTAGTCATTTATGCATGGTCAAAACAAGCTGCAACACATTTTAAAAAGAGTCAAAAATGGCAGTTTTTGCCTATCTCCCCCCCCACTATGTTTTTGCAGCATCTTTTTTATAATAAATTGCCTAAATTTGCTAATATACTGAAGCAAATACAAATTTTGAAAAGAGTGACAGTAATTTTAATTGAAATGTATCTCTCACTTCTCTATCCAACTGTTAACTGTTTGTTGAGCCACTTCATTGCTGCTACTTTTCCTTCTGAGGGTTCTGGAATTTTAAGCAGGGATTGGGCTGGGATCCTCCTTATTTAACTCAGCATCCTCTGTAAAGTAGAGCACATGTGCTATCAAGACCGACATTTAAAAACAAAAAACAAAAACATGGCAGTGGGCATAGGGAAGGAAATGTTTGCTCTGCAAAAATGCATTTGTGCCCCAGGGATCTGTCACCTCTGCCAGAAATGATATATTAATGTCCAAAGTGACAGAGGCAGAAAACTGTGGGAGGTGTGCCATTTTCACCTGGCTTTTCTGGCCTTCTTAAGAAGAGGCCTTGCCCCCAAATATAATTCAGATGTTTTAGTCCACCTGTTTATCTTTCCACCAACATCTCTGTCATACCTGTTTCTTAGGGGAACTTCTTTTTTTGCACCCAAACAGCTCAACTTGACTTGTCAAATCAGAATTGAGTCTGTTATTTATTTATTATTATTATTATTTAATTATTTATATTTCTATCCCACCCTGTACCTGACGGTCTCAGGGTGGGTAACAACCTTAAAATCCACCATATTAAATTTCTGTGGGGTAAAGGATTGCAGCCTGATTCCACTTCCTTGTAATAACCCATTATTTAACTTACAACTTGGTGTGTATGCAAAAAGCACAAGTTCTTCTGCTTATTAAAGAGCAATTCTTAAATGCTGAAAATGACATGAAGTCGACCAGTATAGGAAGTCACATGGAATCTTTGTATAGGGATGTGCAAGAATATATGAACCATTCAAAATCCAATCAAATTCATTTGAATTTGGACATTTGAATTCAAATCGAATGTCTATACATTTGGTTTTATAACATTTAAATGAATTTGAATGTTTTGAATCATGCATATGAATTATTCTGACATTCGTATGTGTATGGATGTGTATGCATTACATATGTATCAATACACAACTTATTCATATCTGTACACATGTGTATGGGTATGTATAGGACAAAAACAGGATGCATACTGGATAAAAATGGGATGCGTACAGACACATATGAATGCGTGCGGATGCATATGAATGTTGCTGATGTTCGTATCATCAAATACAAAGGGAATATTTATATGAATAGATACGAATGGATTTGAATTGGTTCAAATTTTAATATGTTAGTTTCTTCTCCATAGAAATTTGGACATTCAAATATACAATTCAAATCAAATCGAATGTCAAAAATTGCATTTGTAGGGGTGTGCACAAATATTCAAAACATTAGTTATTCATATGGATTTATACGTTTCTACACAAATTGAATACTACGATATTTGTACAAATACAAATGTTTCCGGACATTTGTAAAAATAGTATGGACATTCATTCATTTCCCTGTTCCCTCCCACACCATGTTCCTTTTGTTTCTTGTCTCTTTAGATTGTGAGCCTGAGGGCAGGGACCTGTCTAAGATGAATATAATATCGTAACCCGCCCTGAGACCTTCGGGTATAGGGTGGGATAGAAATACAAATCAATCAATCAATCAATCAATTAAACTGGGGAGGTGGGAAAGCACCTGCACCAGTTACATCTGCAAGAGATCTAAAATGCATTCAGCATAGATTGAGAGTGAATTAAAAGTGGATTCAGATCAGATTTTATGCTTTCAGAGCAGATTTGTTACGGGATATGTATCAGTTACATATCTTGGATGCATATCGTATACGTGCTCGTTTATATTGGATACTTGTATGAATTTGTAGAAATACATTCATATCAAATAGAATTTTACCACATTTAAAAGAGTCTATTCATACAAATACGTATTTTCTAACATTTGATTAATTGCAAATTGAATGCCAAAAAACACACTCGTGCATATTCCTAATCTCACATTCACAGTGTATTCACATAGGGCTTGTCCCCAAGGAATAAAAAGTCTGCCAAGACTCTCCTTTTGCCTCTGAGTGTCCCCAAGCCAGGGTTTTTAGCGAGGTTCCAGCGCTACAAAACGTGAAAATCACGCAACAAAATACATGCACTTTAAACAACTCTTCCAGCGCTCTTTCTGTAAGTCGCGGGTTTTCCTCGCTACATTTACCTTGAGGACGCTCTGTGGCAAAAGGGGCAGGGATTGCCGCCTGCACACACAGCAGAAACACAAGCAGCTTCACTTTCTAAAGCTCAGTACTAAAGAGCCAGAATCACGCAGAATTGCAACATTGTTGCAATCGCTGTGAGGTGTGAAATGGGTGGATTATTGCTAGGGGTGGATTTTAAAGCGATAACAGGGAAAGTGATGAGTGAATGAGCGATCGTGCGCTGGACAGGGGGTGGATTTTTGAAAGCAGTAACAGGTAAAGTAGTGAGAGTGAATGTTTTCCAGCACGAGAAGCCATTTAAGGGGGGGAGAGATCTGGGAGACGAACAGAGAGGCGATTGCTGTTTCTCCTTTGCACCCTATGAACAAGAGCAGGGGCGGGGAGAAAAAGATGCACGCAAAGAAAACAGGGATCCTATGGGGACGGAAGGTGCGTTAAAAACACACATTTTCCTGAGCCTCATGCGGACGCTTATTCCTGATTTGCATGGGACTTTTAAAGTCCACTTCAGTAGAGTCACAGTAGAGTGACAGTGGAGAAGTAAATAAGTCTTTTGGGGACTCCCCCATACATGTTTAAATCTGAGTGGAATCTGTTTTCAGGACAGGGAGATCCCATTAATTGCTTTATTCCCAGACTTTATGAGGACTATCCTGCAAAAATCTGCAGAAAAAAAGTCTTCAAAAAAACTGTTCTCGGTCCCCTTTTGGAGGCGAGCCCACATTATTATTATTATTATTGCCTTTGGGAATGCTACTTGGCTATTTGAGGTGGAGAGCTGTCCTTCTGGTCAATGCCTGCCAGATATGGGTGGGATTTCGCAGCTGCAGAGGTCTCCTCCTCCCCTCACCATGCCTGCTCTGAATCACAAGAGGAGTTTTTTTTTTAAAGCACCAGCCAGTATTTGCATTCAGCCGTGTTATCTTCAAGGAAATGGGGACAGCCAGATTGCATGCTCAGTCCTGAATCTGGACTTAAAAAGTCCAACCCAGACTAAAAATGCCTTACAAACCTCCCTTTGATCTGACCCCAAATGGATTAACTCAAAAGGAGACTGTTGGCTTGTAGAGACCTTAAGACAAAGCCAGTGAACTAAAGTATGCTGTACTGAAAGCTTCTAATGAATTAACTCCTGGATGCTTCCGTATAGTTTTTTGGTAGAAACTACAGTTTAAAAGAGGGGAGGTCCAAAGTGGTTTAGGGCAGTAACTGCCACACAGTAGACTCTCTAATCCACATTAAAGGACAGAAAATGTGCTTCCAAAGGACACATGCTACCATTTTCAAGACACTTTTGGTGAGTGGATGGAGTCTTACAAGTGGTTTGCTATTATCTTCTTAGCCTTTTGCTTTCCAGGCAGTTTTTCTGACTGTGAGGTAGGGCCCTTTTAGAGATCAATATTATACAACAATATGATGGAAGAAAAATAAGAGATCCTTTAATCTAGATCTGAGAAATCATTACCAGGCTCCCAGAGTAGGGGAGATTCCATACTGGCTGATATACTGAATCAGCAAGTGTACTAGTGACTAAATTCTGAAAAAGATCAGCAGAACATAGCCTATATGTGTCCATTCTTCCACCAATGCACAAATCCAACATGCAAGCAATTTATTTTTTTTTTGGGGGGGGGGCTTAATATCTTATCAAGAACAGAACCACACACAGTGAGTAAAAGGGCATAAGAAGAAGCTGGTTTTAGAAAAGGTAGAGAGAAATAAGGTCAGATAGCTAACATAAAATGGATAATGGAGAGAGCAAGAGACCATTAGAAAAAGGTTTACCTTGATTTCATTGACTTCAGCAAGGCTTTTAACCCAATAGGTCATGCCCGAAGCGTATTAATGCTAACGAGAGTGGCAGAACACCTATTATTCTTTTGAGGAATCTCTAAAATGTACAAGTAGCTACTTTAAGAACAGAATTTGGAAAGAGAGGTTAATTCAGAATAAGGAAAAGAATATAACAAGGATGGTTGTCATTCCTGTATCTTTTAACCTAAGCAGAATGGTGGGATTTGAAGACTGAGCTAGAAAACCTAATTTTGTTGGTTGAAGAGGAACGTTCATTATGAAAATGGAAATGGCAGCTGTAAAATCCCAGGCAATAATAAGCTTTAATAAGACAAATACAATATACTCTAAATTATATAAAATGTACTTATGATCCAGGGCTAAAACTGCAAAATACAGCTCAACTGTTAAATGAAAAACAGCAACAAAAATTAGAAACTGAGATTTAAATTAAATTTAGATAAGAATAGATGTCTATTGAAGCAATCAATTTCTTAAAACAGTGGTGTTTAAATAAAATTTAGCAGCTCCAAGGCAAGATCAAGCAATTTTCAGATCCAGCATGGGGAAGATCCTGGAAGAAACTTCCACGTGCCAAAGAATTGTTCTGGGTCAGTAGGAGTGGTAAAACTGTTGGAAATGCCCCAGCTTGGCAAGGTTCTGCTGGTCCAAGACTTACCAGGGATAACAACAGAACCAGTGAGGTCTGCCGTACAATGCGCCAGCATATGGATGTCAGGCTCTTATTCTGAGATACTGTCATGCCCTATTCAGCCTCATCAGAAGAGGAGAACAGTGTAGAAGGGCCCATGGGCCAAATAAAGCATCATGGCTTCCTTAACTGGAAAAAGCTGATGCAGTAAAAGGGGACAGTGGATGCCGCAAGGCTTTCTATCTGTTGCCAAGTAAAAAGTAGGATAAGCTTGAGTTGGGGTGTCAGGGGCAGTGAATTGCATACACTTAGGCTTACTGGAGGTCAGAAACTCAGCAAATAACCTCATGACTAGGCTTAAGAAACAAAAAGGTGTCAAGTGTAATCAATGACAGACCTACTTTTTTCTGTTAAACAGCTCAGTCTGCCAAAATTTGGAATGACAAAAATGACACATTTTAGACATCTTTTGGTATTTTTATCAGAGTGTACCACTTTACCTGAGCTCTGCAGAGGTTTTTATTATTTTGGAGGAAGCAAGCAAGGCCTTCTAACATTGATATACAGATGTTTGTTCTTCCTTGTAGGCAAAAGGGAGAGGAAAAACTTTTCCGTTTTGTAGTTGGAAATGGGGTTTGAGTTTCCAAGATGGATTCTGTCTGGCATAGCAATCAAGGACACTGCTGGTCCATTACCTGTACTTCCAACATGTCAAATTGTGCCACTAATTTGTGCCCACCCTGGCACGAGGTTGCTTATGCCTTGTATACCAATGTGGGCATAATTCATATTTAATTACATCTCGCAACAGAAGAGTCTTTTCATAGTTGAGGCTTTATTCATCTTTGCACTTTTCTTATATTATTCATGTGAATGTCTAATCAGTTATTAATGAGCTATTTGTAATGTGAATGAAAATTTGGGTTTTGCCATTCGAATTGCAAACCAAATGAAGCAAGAGCTTAACCTTTTCAAAGTCTCAAGTGCAAAAAATGAATACATTTCTGAGAAATAATTTAAGAGCATCAGTCTGTGAGTTTAGTATGACACTTAAATGCAAATTATAGAGAAGCAAGTTGTTCATACGTATCATGTATGTGGTGTACAAAAGAAGAGCTAAACAGTGACTCACAGTTGGCCCTTGATCTCTCTAAATAGTGACTATGCCTGTGACGCTTTCCACACTGGACCTTATTCTGGAATATATCCTGGAATAGGCAACTGCAATCTACATGCTGGTGCAGACTATGGTAGACCCTGCCTGTGACCTGCCGTAATCTGCATGAAGATATGGGTGGCAGGTCCTTATTCTGAGACTTAATCCAGAATTATACCTGGTGCAGAAAGGTCCTGGGTCTGCAAGGCTTAAAAAAAGCTGAGCAGAAAGGGCTCCATTGCATTGACTGCATTTCACTTTAGGCATTTGGCACCTAGCTAACTTCAGAAGTAGCAACCACTCTCTGAAGTTGACATGGATGTTTTTCAGAGTGGGAAATCCCATTCTGAAAACTGCAGGCAACCGCAATTCAGTTGTGTAGAAGGAGAATGATTATGTATGTGATCTGTTCACTGTCCAGCCTGATTTTGAGATGAACTGAAAATGGGCCATTACCTTTGCCTCCTTGGAAAGAAAAAACTGTCAGAACTAGGAGAAGACATGCATGCTAATGCCATACCTTCCTGATCCTGAGCCCTTTGTTTGGTACTGCAAACACTCTGGCCCCACAAAATGAACCTTTTTTCCCCCCACACTGCTGTACTCACTTTCAAATTGCATCAAAGCCTGTCTTCTCACTGTTCGGTGTTCATAAGGCTAACGGTGAATCGTCATTTAGTTCTTCTCATTCATCCAGTTATTGCTATACATCTATATTCAAGCCGCAATTCATGTCTAACAAGTTGATTTCCTCCCTCATCCAACTATAAAGTTTATTAGAAGGCCATTTCTAGAAGGGACATTTTCATTACCCCCCTCCTCTTTTGCCAAAATATGAAAAAAAATCAGCTCATTACAACAAATGGTTTGTCTTTTAAGGCCAAGAAGATAGGGATGTGCACAAATTTTTCATGTGTCTTCGATTTGTATTGAATCAAATGTAAGAAATTTTGAATTTATTTGAATAGATCCCCTTCAAATGTGGTAGGATTCTATTCAATATGAATGCATTCATATGAATTTGTATAACCTCTGGTTTTGGTGCAGTTTTATTTCCTTACTGAGTCTGCATATTCCTTTGTCCGTAAATTCATGTCTTTTAAAGACCTTGTCAAAGATCCCTCAGGAAGCCAAACCCAAATGGTTGGTCCCTGGAATGTGTTGGTGGTGGGGGAATACCTGGGGTGGAAAAATATATATCAAGTATATCTGATTCTGCTTTTTGAATGAATGATCCCCTTCCATTTCTTGGTGGTTTTCTGATCAATACTTACAAGCTAGCTATGCTTTATTTGCTAGATCAAGTTGCATCTGGTTGCCTGGAACAGTCCAACTATAGTGGTCCACTGTTTTGGGATAAGATGTGAGACCTTGGCTGCACTAGAAGGGTGTGGATGTTGTCTGTCCTGGTTCAATCCTGGCTCAATCCTGCCTCTGTTGCTCCTCTGTTACATCAGTGTACAAGACCACATCCAAACAAAACAGTCATTGAAGGCAGTATGGTTATCTTTGTGTTGGAGTTTTGATGATGATCTTTTGAGGAAGTGCTAAGACTTCGAAGATCATTGCTCTGGACCAAGTGTGGAAGCACTGATGACTATAGTGGAACAGACAGTGTGAGATCTTTTCAACCAGACCTACTGGTAATGTAGGATAGGCCCCATTCTAACAGCTGTCTGCTAAGATAGCGGTAGTCCTATGTGAACAAAGCATACTAGGGAGCCACTTTGTCTGTCTACTGATCAGGTACAGACAGGGCACAAAGTTCTGGCACTTCATTAGTTTGATGGTTAACAAGTTCCACATTGAAGAATAGTTTAAATCATATGTAGTGAACTGACTTTGCAAGACAATGAAGTCAGTAGAATCAGTCTTTGAAGTCTTCTGAAACAAGGATTTATCGTTCTTCTAAGTTTCATAGCTAGTTCATTCTTAGAGAGGAGATTCTTTCCAGATACCCTTTTTGCTCTCGAGAATAAAATGAATTATCCTAAAACTTAGGACTGATGTTAATAAAGGGTAATTGTACATTTTTCTTTGGGGTGAGATCTGACATGATAAAAGGGATGGGCCCAGGACAAATTTGAGGTTCAAGGGATGGATAAAATAGAAAAATGCAATTTACCATGTCCAAAACCTCCTGGAGAGGAAATACTCATGATCTGGGTCATATTGGGCAGGGAGATACAAAAGTTCCTCTAGCTAATTCCAGCCTAGAAATGGCTATGGAAATCCACTCTGACTGTGACCAATCAGTGGCAAGCATGGAAGATGAAGATGAGAAAGAGATAAAGATGAAGTAGAGGGTTTTTTTTTTAATGCATCCACAAATGCAGCAATCTTTTGAAAATGTGCACTCCAAAAGACCTTGGCTAGTTTTGTATGTATGTATGTATGTATGTATGTATGTATGTATGTATGTATGTATGTATGTATGTATGTATGTATGTATCTATCTATCTATCTATCTATCTATCTATCTATCTATCTATCTATCTATCTATCTATCTATCTATCTATCTATCTATCTATCTATCTATCTATCTATCTATCTATCTATCTATCTATCTATCATCATCATCATCATCATCTTTGTCTTCATCATCTATCTATTAGTCTAGACTATATGTATGCACCTCTGTCTCAAACCTGATCTATCTAGCAATTTCGTCAATTTCTCAGTAAATTGAGTTATAGAAATGAAGGTTCAGGAAAAAAAAAAGATCAAACTTGTATACATGCCAACAAACTTCTTTTGGTTTAATGTGTGTCCTTACTGTGCCAGGCAGTGCTATTTTGACTATAAAAAATCCACTTTTCTCTTTTGTTTCTCTACATATCTGTTTAAAAGACTTAACTCCTATGAACTGCCACACAAATTATCTGCACAGCATAAATTTTGAATTGTATAACTTCTTTGCACTTAAAACAAATTGAGACAGTTGCAACATTTCATTGAGACAACTCCCCCCAAAAAACATATGTGGTGTTAAATGTTGTTGAGGAAAGCACCAATATATTCATAAACCCAGATAATGTGTGTTTGAAGCTTAACGCTTCTCTTTGAAATTCCCTTGTTCACGGATACAAGTCTAGATGAATATACTTAAAAGCACAGGCACTTTCATAATCATAACAACAAGAAGTGTGATTTCCCCCCCTCGATTCACTCTCTCTCCTTCTCATTTTGTTTGCATGTTGCTTTTGTGAAAATATTCATCAAGCAATTTATATTAAATCACTCAGACATAATGCTTTACAAACAGCCAATGAAAATTATAATGAGTATTCCTAATTAGTCAATCATCAAGCTATAATCACTTCAGGATAAATTAGGCTCTGGGAATTAGAGAAATCCAATGAATTACTGGGGTTGGTGTTTTCTCCCTTTTCTTTTTAATATCATCAGGATACAGAAAATACTAGTGTATATAATAACTTCCAGTTGCGTTTGATCAGCAAATATCTCTTCATCCTGTCTCTGTTGGTATCATTCTGGAGAGATAATTTAGGACTTTCTTGGGATTAGTGGCAGTGTAGCCATTGTATAGCCTTCAATAGCTTTCATAGACACCCCTCACATGGTACATTTATTTATTTATTTACATTTCTATCCCGCACCATACCCAAAGGTCTCTGGGTGGGTAACAACAGATTAAACAACAGATTAAAAACAAGATACACATTACATACCACAGGAAAGTGTCAGGTGATGGGCTATCCTGGCCCTGAGGTCAGGAACACGGGGACATGAGAAAGGTGCCTGAAGCTTATTGCGTTAAGGAGTAACTGAGCCATGCCAAATTGCAAAAACCAATATCAGCTTCTGTGTGCAAGCAACACTGTTTACCAAAATGTCTCGGCCTACAGCAAAGGAGACTATGATGCACATTGATCAGGGCACACTTTCAAAGGTGTTCCACCCAAGACACCTAGAAACAGAAAAGAGAGCCATAACCAGTGCCATTTCCTTTGAATGTACTTTTGCTAGGATGGGAGGGAGGGAAGGAAGTTCAATGAACTACATTTTAAATATGTTTTAGTGTTTGTTTTTTGTGATTGTTTCACTTTAGGTCCTTCACAGGTGTGCATAATAAGGGGGGAAATGCTGGATCACTGGGCGGTGTAACAGTAAAATGATATATAACTGGAGACAGGGAAGAGAGAGGAGAGGAGGGAGAGAAAGAGGAATGGAAAAAGGAGAAATAAAAGAGGTGTCAAGAAAGCCTGGGTGAGGAGCATGAAGAAACAGCAGAGCAATGGCCAAAGATGTATCAGGAGAAGGTGAAGAAATGTGGAGGCTGGAGTGGGGCCAGAGATGGAGGATTCTTAGTGCCACCATGGAATCATCATCAGACAAAGTCTGGGTGCTGATGTGATTGCTGTAAAGAAGTAGGAGTGACTTTGGGAGGGAAGAAAAAGGACATAGCTTCCGAAAACTAAATAATGTAAATAGACAGGGACCCTGAAGCACTTATATATACTAGGGATGTGCATAAATTGTTTTTTTCGGGGGGGGGGGCATTCAATTTGTAACAAATTTGTAACAAATTGAATGTTAGAAAATTTGTATTCGTTCAAATAGATCCTCTTCAATTGTGGTAGGATTTTATTAGATACAAATGTATTCATACAAATTCATATGAATAACTGATACGAATGCATACGTATAGCATACGTATCCTGTACCAATGCATATGTATCAGATACGTATCGGATACATACCCTATACTAACACATATGTATCAATACGTATCTGATGGGTATCCCCAATTTAACAAATGTCCGAACTATTCAAACAAATGTTCCACAACATTCATATTTGTGCGAATGTTAATACATGAATGTTGTAATATTCGATTCATGTATGAATTTGTATGAATAACGCATGTTGCGAATATTTGTGCACATCCCCATTATATACTGCACATCCTGAGCACTATTAAAAACTAAGAAAAAGAAACCTTTCTCTGCCTATCAGTCTCACCTCCATGGGAAAATCCAAGAACCTGTGTTGGCACTAGACAAACCTGTGCCTTTGCAGTTTTGTCGGCTCTTGGAACCTCCAGATGAAGGGCAGGATCTAAATGCTATTAGATAGATAGATAGATAGATAGATAGATAGATAGATAGATAGATAGATAGATAGATAGATAGATAGATAGATAGATAGATAGATAGATAGATAGATAGATAGATAGATAGATAGATAGATAGATAGATAGATGTATATTCTTTTTGAACAACCTCTCAGGGTATCGACATTAGCATCTCATGATAAATAAATCAGTGTCTTACGCGAGCTCAGCAAATTTGGTTCTTAAAGTTTGACAAAATTGCATTGATCAGATATCTCACTGCTGAATCATTCATAGGATCTGAATTAGCGGTGTGAAACCACATAACTAATGCCTCACTGATGCTGAACTGACTTTTTTTGTATCTCTTTTCAGTTTTATTTCCTCATATTTCTATCTGTCTGTCTTTCTTTCTCTGAGGAGATCAAGAAAGCGTTCACTGCTGATCTTTCACTCAGTTTTATTCCCCCAAGAAACCTGCAAAATAAGCTACATAGACGATGAAGTTCATGACAGCTTGGGGATTTAAGCCTTGGTTCCTTGGTCCTAGTCTTACCTAATAAATAGACCACAAATGTCTCCAGTGAAAATGACTGAGTGGGACTTGAAGTGACATCTTACAAGTAAAAGTTCACATAGTCCTTTACACAACTTTTTTTTTCACTCTGTAATTTTCTATTATACAACAAATAAAATGTGACTGCAGTGCACTTGTTTCATACAATCCTGGAGACTTTAAATAAATGTGATTTGGCCTCTGAGGTACTAGTGGCTTACGTTATTAAACTTCACATGTCTTCTACTGACCCTGCATTTACGCTGTCTCCACATGGAGGTGACCAAAGGTGTTTGAGGGGCAGAATCATAGGGAACCAGCCTGAGTCAGGAGAGCACTATTTTCATCCACTCCAATGTTCTCAGCTTTGAAGTTTCTGCTCAAGGTCATTAAGACACACCCAGTACAATTTTAGTTTACAATTCTCAAGAAATGAGCTTCGTCAGGTATGCTGATGTTGTTGTTTTGCGCAGCTCTGATAAAAGGAATCCAGACTTTCTTCCACACCTCTTGTTATCCTTCTCCCAACATTTTGTTTTTTAAGATAGTCACAAACTCATTCATTGCAATATCCCAAAGTTGTGCATACCATTCTCTTATATTCAGTGCTTGTGCTTGCTTCTATTGTTTAGCTATTATTATGTTTGTTGCATGAATCATGAACTGCAATAGAGTTTTAAGGTCGGAAGAAGTTTGAATTGTATTAAGGTTTTGCAAAAGATAGATCCATGTCCCAGGAGGAAGGGGGGGGGTAGAAGGGGAGGGTGAAGGGTGGGTTGAAAAATGTAAATGTATAATCTCTTTAAGTACATTGACTTACTATTAAAAAAAAAGACACACCCAGGAATTGACCACAGAAGTCAGTCATTTTCTGTACATCAGAAAATGGTATACTTGAATATCTTCAGTGCCTTGTGGAGTGTGAAAAGGTCATTTAACAAGGACAGGTTCCATGCTCAGTCATGAGTTATGAACCCCAGGGGCATGCTGGTTTGAGAACACCCTGTTCTCAGGCTCCTACTGGGGGTGGTATTCTTCTCCCATGTAGATGCTGCCTCACTTTGGTTGACTGGGTCTCATCTTTGTGGTGCAACAGAATTATATTAGGTATATGCATGAACATAAAATGTGCATTCCAATTTATAATGAATCCATGCTGGTCATGGCTTTAACTCTTCAGTCTAGAACCAAGAACTGGTCAGGTGGATCAAATGAACAGTGTGTGAACCTCCCTACTCTTGAATATGCAGATGCTTCCCAATCATGCCCTGTTATAGCAGTGGCCACTTAGCTAGACTTCTGGCCCCAAACACCTTCAGGAACCAATTGTACTAAATCTCCTTTGCACACTAACCTTTATTTCACTTAATTCCAAAGTGTGTTAAAAGGGATTTGGGGATTTTTCCTCTTGTCTTTTCATGAAATGATATATCGTTAGCACATTAATAATCACATTCTCACTGTATTTTTGAGTGGTAAATTTATGATGTTTAAACCATACACTAATAAACAGCAAATGTTCCCTCCAAAAGTCCTTTCATAAGAGTATCTGTTCAGTTGTATTTCCCTGCTGAATGAATATTGAGAGGCAAATCTGGGTTTGGCTCCATATAATGTGTGAAATGGCCCATAAAATGTATGCAGTCATAATCTATGCATAACACTGAGGTATTATGGATAGAAATGTATGAAATGCATACAAATGCCCAAGATATTTCAAACTGTGTCTATCTGGAGACCCACATATACCTCTGTCTTTCTTCTGCACTTAGTGAATGGCACATTGTTATTAAAAAATGCATAATGAAAGTGGATTTGCATGCAATTAAATTAATTGATATAATATTTGAAATAGTGATACCTAGACTCATAATATTCTACTCCAATGCTGAATATTTGGCTATACAATTAGACTGAGCACTGCAATAATATTCCATTGTGATATCTGACAGCTAATATGAAATGCATTACAATATGAAGAAGAAGAGTTGGCTTTTCTACTCCACTTTTCTCACCCATCTAAGGGACTGACAAAGCTTTCTATTCTTCTCCCCACAACAGAACACCCTGGAAGGTAGGTGGGGCTGTAAGAGTTTGGCAGAGAGCTGCAACTAGCCCAAGTTCACACAGCTGGCTTTGTGGGGGAATCAAACCTGGCATTCCTAGATAAGAGTCTGACTCCTTAACCACTACACCAAACTAGCTCTATGTAACTTAAAACACATGTAGTAACATTGAGGGCATATTGATGATGATGACTGCTGTCGTTATCTTTGAAAATAGTAATGTTCAACTCAGATATAAAGTTTACAGTATATGAATGCAGATCCTACAGAATCATTTTATGTTTTGCTGTTCAAGACAGTTTGCGAAGGAAAATTGTTTTGATTCACCCTGAAGATTTGGAACTTTAGAAAAGCAGCACACCATAAATTATGGCTCAAGGAACATCTCACCTCCCTGTAGGCTTCCAGGAAATGAAACTGGAAGAAACCCCCTGTGCACTAGCCAAGTGTAAAGTGATGCAAAGAGTGAAGTGTTGTCAAAGAAGGATGAATGGTTTCCAAAAGTTTCTTCCTTCACAGTCTAAAATCCAACGCAACCCTTTTACTTTTTTCCTGGGCAATGGATGAGTAGCAATTTACGTTAAAGAGAAAACAAAACCCACAGACACGTACTTTTTGTACCCAAGAATGCATGACATTTGCAAGTGGTTTTCCCCAAGCTGAACTCTTAAAACAGTATTCCTTTCCTTAATACTATTTGCATGACTGGAAGCATTTTTGGAAGCCCGGAGTAAAGCTCTGCATGCAGACGCTCAGAAGCAAAAGAAGCTTTTTAACGGATTTTTCTTTGCATGTAGACAGGGCCTAAGTGTCAAGATTTGTGTCTCAAAAAGCACCTCAGCTACTTTTTTGCAGTGGCCACCATGGGTGACAGCAGGAGGAGAGTCCCATGGTCCTGTGGTGCACTGACAGCTCAGTAATCAGCTGATAACTTTGAGAATTGTAAGACCTGTCCTATCCCTACCTGTGACCTTCCTTAGGAAGTCAACTAACTGGGCTTTGGAATGTCAACTCTCTGGGAGTATTTTGCTCTAGAGCTTGGGTTTGTGGTTCTTGGTCCAAAGGAGTCAATAGCCATTGGCCTAATTAGTACTGCTCTGGTACTGTACAAAGGAGAAGGGACTTTTGGTGACCACATGGACACATCCATGTTGTTCTCTTAGCTGATACAGAACTGGGGCTGTTCCCAGATGACAAGAGGAAATGCAGAATATAAACAAAACCCAGCAATTGTCTCTTACTGTATTCTGCTCGTCCAAGCTGCAAACTCTGGGTTTTCTACATGTCTGGCAAGCAGCAATCAAAATCACCCTGGAGGGAATATGTGCACATACAGACTGTTTTTGTTGTTTTCCATTCACCTGTCTGACTCCCAGAAGTTCCCATACATAGACATGTACCTTGCAGGGCTATCACAGAAAACCTTTGTTGTTTCTGGATTTACCTCCCGTCTGGAAGATGTCTATCACAGAATCATAGAATCATAGAATGGTAGAGTTGGAGGGGACCTCCT
>MTQE01001134.1:21794191-21814745 GCA_014337955.1 Aspidoscelis marmoratus | reverse complement strand
CCATAATCACTATGTCATGCTTTCGTGAAAGTTTAGCCATCTGGTCTAGTTTAGGGATGCACGCGAATGGTTGTTTTTGCATTCCACTCGTATCAAATCAAATGTTAGAATATTTGTATTTGTTCAAATAGATCTCCTATGAATGTGGTAGGATTCTATCTGATATGAATGTATTCGTCCAAATTCAATTGAATATCCAATACAAACACATATGTATCTGATACGTATCCGATACAAACGCATATGCATCAGACATGTATCTTATACTTATGCCATAATATAATCACTCTGAAAGTGTCAAATCCACCCTGAATCCACTTTGAATCCACTTTCAAACCATGTCAAATGCACTCTGGATCTGTTGCAGATGTGACTGGTGCAGCTGCTTTCCCACCTCTCTGTTTGAACAATGTTCTGAAGCTTTGTACAAATGTTCCAAATATTACGAATATTCGTGCACATCCCTGGTCTAGTTTACTACTGCATTCTTCTAGGGAAATGCTGGAAATTGAACCTGCAGCCCTCTGAGTTCTGGCCAATCTCTTACTCTCAGAGCATTAGTGAGTCTTTTGCATTGTCAAAAGTCCCTTTAGAGAAGGTATGGATCCATGTCCAAAGACAGTCCTTAGATATCCTGCTCAAACAAAAGCTATGAATGTCCTGGCGTTATTGCTTCTCCAGCACCCACCCCTCCACACTGCAGCTGCAGTCAAAAAGCATATCTCCTGTTTTAGCTTTTGTTCTCTTCTGAGTTTTTAAATATTGCAAAAGACCCCAAATCTACAAAGATGCAAAACAGATTGTTGCTTTAATCATCCCAGAATACATACTTGGTGGGGGATCAGAGAATGCTTATTTACTTCCATTTTTCCTTTTTGTGCCTCAACCAGCTACTTTCCCATAAGATAGGAACATTTATTCCTCACCTGCTGTGTTAAAAGTCCAATGAATTTTTTTATCAAAAGCTTTGAAAGCACACCAGCATCTCTAGAAGCATCTGTACCCAAGTACACTGGCTGACCAGACTGAGTAATCAGTTTTTGTCTGAAGTAGATGTGCACCTTGCAAAACTGTTGCATTCACACTGTGAGTGTCTTCTCTGCATGCCAAAGCCTTAGAAACATCACAAAGTTGTATTGGATAATTTGCATCAAGAAGACCCCTTTGGGTGACCGCAGCCTAATCTATCTCACAGGGGACTTTAGGGGGACAAAACAAGAAGAATCCATACATGCAATTCTGAGATGAATATCAGAAGGAAACAAATTAACTTGCAGATTGGTTGCTTTGTGTCACGGCACACTTGGTTAAATTGTATATTTTGTTTCCCATTCAGAAGTACTGACAGCAGTACAAATTAAGGGTAATCAGAACTGCTGTTGTACATTGATAAAACAATTGGCTTAATTGCATAATTACATCTGTGCAGTTTAGCTGAAATGTCTACCCCCCCTCCCACTAGATGCCAGTAAAGCAACAGTATCTAAATATCTGTTTCCTATTTGGAACACATATGACATGGGCAGCAAGAAAAAGCAGGGCTTCTTCTCCTGAAGCAGTCAGAGTGTATCTAAATCAGACAGACTTGGAATTTCAGCAGCAGGACCTAAAGGCAACATCCACGTGGTCACTGAGGACTGCACCAGATGGGTGCTGGACCTGTGCTTTCTGCATGCTGCATCAAGGAAAGCATGACCTCCCATCTCACAGGCTGCAGTGTTCCCACATTTGACCTGCTTTGGGTATCATTTCAACAACCAGGAGGACTCTAATGGGGTGTGTGTGTGTGTTACCATAGCCTTCTTCATAGGCCAGACTAGGTATCTGTTTCTGCCACCACCATGCATGCAGAAGATGGCTGGAAGAATGGCCCAGGCTCCATTCTGGAACTGGATGACCTTTTGTCACACTCCAGAAATAAACCTGCTGACAGTGATGCAGCAAAGTGGCCCTGGACTGCAACGTTAAGGCCAGATAACTTTTGTTTCCCAGCTTCAACCTGATTGGGTTCAGCTTGCCTTCAACTGAATGACTGTCAGCATTACTCAGGAGGTATCTCTGCTGTGCATGTCTATGGTGTGCATGCAGATCTTGCCAAAGTTTCTCAGTCATGGTGCCATTTCTGACGGACAAACTAGGTACTGAATGAACAGACTAATACCATCTCATTTTGATTTCGCTGATGTCTATCCACAAGTTTTTTTCTATCACATTTTCTCTTGTTCTGGGATTGACTGGAAGGCAGGAAAGCATCTGGTGGCAGTATTACCTGCTCAATGATGGGCAGAAAAACCCATGGGTTAGGGCATCTTCTCACCCACAGGAAAAAAAATAGCCTTGGACAGGCATAGCTCATAAATTAATGAGAAAGGGGCAATAATCCAACTACAGACTCCCCTGTGACCTCTTTGAATAGTGAGAGGGCCTTTTCTGTGTTAGCCCCAGGGTGTGACATAGCCTTTCTTTGGAGCTGTGGCAAGCACCATCAAGCTAAATATTCTGGCAGTAGATATATGGATTTGTCTGCATTTAAGTTGAAGGTTATTGCATTGTGGTCACTTTTCCCAATTGGATCAGCTACAGTGACGTCCTTTACCAGGTCCCGAGCATTACTTAGGATCAAGTCCAGGACTGCCTTTCCCCTGATTGGTTCCATCACCATTTGCTCCAAGGAACAGGTCTAGGAATTTTCTCTCTTTCCTGAGTTGAACAGGAGTTCACCCAGTCTATGTAAGGATAATTGAAGTCCCCCATTATAAGTACCCTATCTTTTTGGGATACCTCTTTTACCTCCTTCTCCAATTGTTGATCTCCTTTGGGCATTTGGTTGGGAGGATGGTAGCATGTCCCTATTGTTAGGCTTCCTTTTTGGTTTGGTATTTTTACCCACACTGCTTCTGTGGAAGAGTCAGACTCACCTAGAAATTCCAGTATGTAGGATTCTATCTCTTCTTTAATATACAAGTCTACATCACCCCCATGTTGCCCTTCTCTGTCTTTCCTGTACGGTTTGTAACCTGGGATGACTGTATCCCATTGATTTTTACTGGTCCACCAGGTTTCAGTTATGCCAGTAATATCAATCCTATTTTCCATAACTAAGCTTTCTAGCACCCCTATTTTAGCTCGAAGGATTCTGGAGTTTGCATATATACATGTATATTCACTCCTGCATATATCCATTTATATTCACTCCAAATTCTGCCGTTGAAGAACATGTGAATCCTTATACTGCCCCTTGCATCGTTCTGCTTGCATACTATGAACTAATCCCCCACTTTGCTCAGCATTATGTGTATATTTCCAGCCCTCCTCACTCGAGGGCACACTCTCCTGAACTGGATGCTGCCCAGCTTCAGTGGGCTTTCCCCCAGGGATCAGTTTAAAAGCTTCTCTGCAACCTTTTTAATGTTCATCTCCAGCAATCTGGTTTCATCTTGGTTCAAGTGTAACCCATCCCTCTTGTACAGGTGTGGCTTGTCCCAAAATGTTCCCCAGTTCCTTACAAATCTAAACCCCTCCTCCCGACACCACTGCCTCGTCCACGCATTGAGGCTCCTGAGCTCTGCCTGTCTGGCTGGTCCTGCACGTGGAACAGGTAGCATTTCTGAAAATTCAACTCTGGATGTCCTGGTCTTTAGTCTTCTACCTAAGAACCTAAATTTGGCTTCTAGGACGCATTGCCTTGCCTTCCCAACATCATTGTACCATGACCACTGGCTCCTCCCTGACACTGTCTACTAACTTTTCTAGATGCTGCATTCAGATCTTCAAGGTTGAAGGTCTAAACCTCAAGGCTTGCCTTATCCTTGTGCATCAGACATGATGCCATCTGGTGTCAGGATATCCTGCTAGGAGCGGAACAAGAAGGCCTGCCATTTGTGTCAGTAGAGCAGCTGGACAGGAACAACCTCCTTAGTATGTTGGTAGACCTTATTAATGTGGTATATTCTTATTCTGGAACGAAAGTGGACCAGTTTGTGGAGAAAAGAGACCCAGAAGATAACCAAGGGCCAGAACAGAGGTTGCTGCAGGAACCCTAACCCTAACCACAACAAACATGTTAGTTGAGAAAAAAAAATAGGCTGTGTCCAGACTTATTGATGCTTTGCAGTGATGTTGCTTTATAGCGTCACTACTTTGAATTTACTTAATACTGATATAACAGCACTTGAT
This sequence comes from Aspidoscelis marmoratus, assembly GCA_014337955.1. Taxonomy (NCBI): domain Eukaryota; kingdom Metazoa; phylum Chordata; class Lepidosauria; order Squamata; family Teiidae; genus Aspidoscelis; species Aspidoscelis marmoratus. The sequence goes on along the minus strand of MTQE01001134.1, from coordinate 21,810,569 downwards.
ACACAACATTAAGTAGAATTTGAAGTTTCCCGCCAGCCCAGTCAGGATGGGCGAGAACAGCGAATGAGAGCTGGGATGGCAGCTCAGCTCCCATTGGCTGCCCCATCCCACGTAAGATGCGCCTCACCCCATGTGTCTGCACATGCCAGTCTTGGTTCTCACAGCCTCCGAGCAGGAAGCTACAGAGGTTTTTTTAGTGGGGATGGTAAGTTGTCAGTTCACAGCAGGAAAGCTGTGGATTTTTGTTCTAACTGCCTATTTAATCTGCAAGTCTGGAGGGGCCCATAGTTATAAAAAGAAACTGGTTTACCCATATCTATCTCCTCCTCTGGGGCATGTTACATGTTTGGTTCTTCAATGGGGAACAAAGCAGAATTGTTAACAACTAAAAATCTTGGGTTCAAATTTGAGTGACCATCCAGTGAATCTATGACTTAGACTACATCTGTGTGTGGTAAAAAAGAAAAAAAGGAACTCAAAAGTGACTTAGCAGTAAGTAGTAGCTGTCACACATTTTATTTATTTATTTATTCTAGAAGTTATATCTGACCTTCATGCAACGGTCACTGGGTACATCACAACAACAAAACATATTTAAAACACAAACCTTCTGTTCTCTGGCCTTTAATGTGAGCCAGTTTGGTCTAGTGGTTAGGGAGCTGGACTCTTACCTGGGAATACCAGGTTTTATTCTGCCCTCCCCCATGAAGCCAGCTGGGTGACCTTGGGCTAGTCACAGTTCTGAGCTTTCACAGCCTCACCTACCTCATAGCCCCACCTACCTCACTGTGGGGAGAAGAATAGAAAAGCTTTGTCAACCGCTTTGAGTCCCCTTAAATGGGTGAGAAAAGCGGGGTAGAAAAGCCAACTCTTCTTCTTCTTCTGATTGCAGGAATATTGCATTCACACTGTGATCCAACATAATGTTGATTAGAGGTCAATGGGAACACTAGTTGCCACATGCTACTTCATTTAAGATGCTTTCATGTTCCATATTTTCTCCAGTCTTCTGTCTTCTGATTATTCATGAAATCTACAAGTCATATGTCAAGAACAGAGATATGCTGTTTACAGGCTGGTGCCTCCAGGTGGCTAGTAGACCTGATGGGTGGGACTATGTGCCAAATGAGCGCTTCTTGTGCCATATGGATTCATCCATAGAAGCTTGAGCTGGATTATACCATACAGGAGCTCCTTTCTCCAACCGCCTCTTTCTATCTCAGGTAGTTGGAAATGTCTTTGGCCTTTGAACATTGAAATGTTAACATGATGATAATCAGACTTAAATCAATTACTCAGTAATTGCTGAGTCAATGGGAGCATGGTTAAATATTGATAAGAGTCTTAAAGCTGCATCAGGATGTATTGACAACTTGAGAGATGAATGCTGCCTTCTGTGTGCAGGGAAATCTAGACTCACATTGCTTTGATGAAGAGAAGCAAAAGGTTGAGTTTACATTCTCATTACTGAAGCAAGAGGGGGCAATCAATATGGGCTGTTTGTGCTTTGTAAGCATGGGCTAAGGAGGGCATCAGAGTGTATGCTATTCATTCTTTCTTTCCCTCCGCCCTGAGAATAATGTGAGGAAACACCGCTTTTTGGAAGATAAAAGACTTTTCCTCCCTCCCTCCCTCCCTCCCTTCCTTCTTCAAATGGGCAAAAAGAATACAAGTAGGGACTTGTCCTTTCTTTCTCCTGGAAGGTGCTGGGTATGTTTTGCTTTTCCCACTTAGCATTCTATAGATATCTCTAGATGTAATAGCCTCCAGCCTCTTTCACCCCAGTCACAGAGCTTATAAATTACAAGTCATTTCATTTGGACAGATAGATTCCAAATGGCTGCAAGGGTTTTCAGTCACCTGCTACAATTAGGTAAAGCTGGATCAAAATTTTTAATTATACTGAGTTTTGGTCTTATTATTAGGCACATCAAGGAGATTTATTTTTGTTGACCATAATACAAGACAAGTGAAGACAGTAGTCATGAAACTCTTTGTAGTATAAAGTCAATAGCAGATAAGAAATCCTGTTATATAGACTGCACTGAAAATTAATATAAAACAGTTTAAAATGTTGTAATCCAAAATATAATGCCTATATGATTCACACATTCTGGAGGTCTACAATGCTCACAAATGCTTCATGATAAAGTTCATAGCACATTTGACTTGACACTGTATTTTCGCTTATTGTGTGTTTGTGTGTGTGTTTAAAGATTTGGTTTCTATCCATGCCTCTGCTGATGTCATTTCTACATAATCACTGCCCTGATTGTTTCCCAACCTTTTTTGGCAACAGTGCCCAAAAAGCAGAAGTGAAGGAACTGTTGCTGGTAGGGAAGTGAAAGAATATTTGAAATATTCATTATTTGATCAATTTCAGCCAAATTCAGACATTCAAATTTGAATTTGAATCGAATTTCCAAGCATTCATTTTTTTTATTATTTGAATGAATACAATTTTTTAAAACTATTCATATGAATTATTCAGACATTTCTATGTGTATGTATATGTATGCATTACATAGGTATCTGTACACATCTTATTCATATCCATACACATTTGTACAGATATGTACAATTTGAAAACGGGATGCATACGGGATAAAAATAGGATGGGTACGGGTGCGTACAGATGCATACAGATACATACGAAAGATGTTGACATTCATATCATCAAATATGTATTGAATATTCGTACAAATATATACAAATGTATTCAAATTGGTTCAAATTTTAATCCATTTGTTTTTTTCTCTAGTCATATACACCTGGACATCCAAATATTCAATTTGAATTGAATTGAATGTCAAAAATTGCATTTCTTCACACCCCTAGTTCCTGGTAAACAAAGAAAGATGTTGACACAGCAGATGAGAATTCTGAATTCAGTAACAAGCTGTTTTGGACTGTCACTTTTTTTCTTTTGCAATGTCTAATCTTTTAATTGGCCTTTTGCCTGTTGCGGAATTCCTCCTCACAGCAATAGTTTCATCAGCATATAGAGGACAGTGCAGTACTTAATTAACTAAATCTTGCCACGAACCAGTTTCATAAATGCATACTCAGTAATTTTGTTCAAAGAAGGAAGCCAAACATTTGCCTCAGTTCTTTTTCCAACAATGTGTGACCCTCACCTTACATATGTAGAAAAGTCCCCTTCATGTTCCCAATATGCATTCAGATTGCCTAATAATCTCATTGCACAGAAGCAAATACCTTTGTTGCTTTTAACACTGTGACCAGCTGAGTAATTGGTATCTATGCATTAATGATCTTTGAAAGAAAACCATGCCATCTTTACTTCTAGAGAACAGCAGCAACATAGTTATTCGGGCAATTCTGCACTCTCCAGTAGAGTGCACCAGCAAACATACTTTCTGCTTCTTAACCCTAGCTGTGGTCAGACAATTATAAAACTGAATATCTCACATTCAATTAGGGAAACTATTATCTGAAAGCTTCCTAATTTTGCCCTCTGTGATGCTGCTATGAGAGCCATACCGAAGCACCTAGCAATCAATGCAATATTTTAATATGTCTTTTATATTTATTTAATTTTTTGTTATAATTAGGGGTAAAAACAAATTATACCATGCACTAAAAAAATAACAACAACACACAACTCTGCTAGCTTAGGAGGTGGGTTAAACTGTTGCTATGGGGATGGAAGTACTGGGTTATTTATCATGTAGCTCTGGCACAAAACATGTGGGAAATTTAGATGTTGAAAGATTGTTCTCTGCTCTGTTTAGTGTTTTTTTTTCAGGCATGAATGCTGTCCTCAGTGAATCCTACCAATAAACTGGCTTGAGCTCATGAGTCTGGTTTCCTTAGAGGGACTTGGTTAAGTGGCTGTCACAGATATACACAAACCTGTTTTGAGTTGTCCTAACTAGGGAGGCAACCCAACCCGTATACACTTCAGCTATTTGGGGGCTGGCATTCAAACAGCCACTCCCCAGACTGGCTTTTGGGCTGCTGGCAAAGCTGCTTTATGGTTGTCTGCAACCACCAGCTGGCCTAGTTAATATGGATTTCACAGACACACATCTGCCACAATTTAAATAGATAAGATTAGGAAAACATGCACCCATGACATTATACTCTGAACGTGTGTAGAACATGTTGGGATGGAGGATTCGCTATTCAGGGGCGGCAGCTCCAATCCGAGCCACCTTGCCCCATCCCAACGCTTCAACTGTCCATCTGCACAGGCGTGGGTCCCTGGCCAATCAGGGAATGCACAGCATGTTTGCACAAAACATGGTCGGCCTCTTCACCCTAGTTATTTCCCAGCACCGAACAGTTAAGCCTATTCACACACGCGCAACCCTGGGGTGGTGTTGGGTGGGTGGTGGTTTGTGTCCCGCTGGCCCTAGGAGATTGATCTGGGCCCCAGGAGTGAGCAGGAGCACAGGGAAAGCACCCAACAGGCCTCCCACCCTGGGTCTTGCCTGATCCAATGGCAGAAGTCTGGGGCAGGAGCATCCCACCCACATCCTGGTCTTTCCAGGCTAGGACAGGTGGGAATGCTTTCTCCATTTGCACAGATGGAGGCAAAGGACGTGTTCCAGCTGTAGTGTAAAGATGCCTCAGATCAAGATGGAAGTCATAGGGGGTGAGCCTTGAAAACATGCCCTTCATCTGCTATGGAACAAAAATTTGGTTTGGAAGGATCACAGAGTAAATTCTCCAACCCATGTCATGCTGCCATTGTTTATTTTTACTGATTCTTGTCTATGATGGTGGTGTCCAACCATCTGGATGATTTCAGATCCAAGGGTTTGGTCAGAAATTGGGTGAATTTGAGGCTCTAAGGACAGATATTTTATCCTTAACTTTGCCTTACCCCACCTTGAATCCTGGAAATGTCAACCTTTCCTCATTTGGTGTAAAATAACACCGAGGATGACTCTTTCCTTCAGTCAGATTGGGAGGGAAGCTACATAAGTACAGAGGAAGGAAATATAGCCAATCGCCATGTGTGAAACAGCTGCTATGGATAAGCAAACAATTAGGATCATGGAAGCTGGGTGAATAAATGGTCAAACAGTAGCAAGGATTTATTATCAAGGAAGGTGTTGTCAGACTTAGAGTTAAATAATGCTGAAGCGAGGAAAAAATGAAGTAGATTAATTTAACTACTGAATGTCATTTTTGGGCATCTATGAAAGGGGCTTTTTTTTTTTTCTTAAAGGGGAGAGCAGAAAAAGCCCTCTCTGATTATCCCTGCATAATGTTAGAATAATTTCACTTTGCAGATGAGAATTAGCAAACAAGTGGCCCTGGAAATATTGCTGAAGTTCATTAGGTGTATCTAGAATGAGCAATGACAAAGAATGATGAGCATTTTAGTTACAAGATATAGAGACCATATTTGAGCCACCCATACTGCAGAAAAGTGAATTTTTATTACCTCCATTTTTCAGACCTATGGATGAAGGAATTTCATGTGTTGCTTCCCTTTAACTAATCATTTCACTCCATTAATTTTGTTATTGTTGTTCCAAAATGGACACAAAGGACAGAGTGTTTTGGTTCATTCTTCAGAGGTATATTTGCTAAAAAGGATCAGTAGGAAACAACAACAACAATAAATCACTGTTATCTCTGACCCCTAGGAATAAAGAAAAACAGAACATTCCCTGTTCCAAACAATGTTTTTAACAACAGCAAAGTAATTGTTATCCTAGTTGAAGATAACAAGAAGAATATTTCATTAAACAAAAACCTTGGACAGTTATTGGTTTTCTTGTAAGAATTTCCTTTTTATTTTTTTAAAAAGAAATACCAGTGGATATTAATGAAAGTAAAGTGAAATCTTCGGCAAAAATGAACTTTCCTCAGTTTTCTCATCTTAAATTAATTCTGTGCACTCACTTATGATTTCCCATTGGATGCATAGCATTTTCTTTGCCGTCAATGCCTATGTTTACCCTCTCACTGAGATTCAATTCAGAATTTACTGGGAAAAAATATCTGTTCAGTCAAAATGTATTAGCATTCCTCAGGTTAAGTCAGAATACACCTGTACACTGACCTCTATTTTGAATCAATTTTGGAGCCTTAAATGATTAAGGCTTGAAATAAATGATTGAGTATGCCTTGAGAGAAAATGTATCATGAATAAAAAGTCGAGAGATACTTCATTTCTGGTTGAGATCTGAACCAGATTTATTCTGCTCTGAAATAATACGAGAATGATGGTGAAGTAATAAACTGTGTTTTCATTTTCAATTAGCCTAACTCTTTGGAAATAATCATGGGGTTCCATAGGTCCAACCACTTCTTATCTCTGTATAAATGTCTAGAAGAGTGGTGGGGGAAATATAAGAGCAAGTCAGAAATATGTAGTTATTGTAAACCATATCAGTATTTTAAGCATACCAAGGAAAAAGACTCATTGAGTTCAATGGGAAATTTTGGAATAGATGAGGTTATGATTGTGTCCATAATTGCTGTAAGTGGATTAGATCACTTTCAGTACAGTGGATTCACAATTATTCTGAGAATCCTCTATTATACTCTTGATCAGTAAGGGTAAAAAATTATGCTATTTGTGTATAGTGGAGTTGCTTTGCATGCTACCCATTTTTAATCTCCGTAGCCAAACCACACACGGTATTGTCTGGATTTCAACAGGATTTCTTTTTTCCTGAGAGGTTGTATAAAATTGTAAAATTGTACTATATAAGCCTATTTTTCAAACTGCATGCAAAGAATACACCCATATTTTCCCTTTTCCGGGATACAAAGCCAATAGAGATGTGCAAGAATGATTTTTAAAATTTGATTCATATCAGTTCAAATGCAAGAAAATCATATTCATTCAAATAGGTCCCCTTTGAATGTGGCAGGATTCATATTTGATATGAATTTTCAATCTCATATGAATCCCATACGAATACATACAAGTAGCATATGGATCCTATATACACATGCATATGAATCCCATAAGGGGTGTTTTTCCACTGTCACTGGAAGTACCCATTAAGTACCCATTAATGGGTACATAATGGCATTTTTGTAGCCATTAATGGGTACTTACTTAATGGGTACTTCTAGTGACAGTGGAAAAACACCAAGGAAGCTTCATATGAATGATTCAAAACATTTGAATGTCCAAATTCGGCCCAATTCAGCCAAATTTTGAATGTTACAAATACTCATGAACATCCCTAAAAGCAGCCCTTATTGATCAGGATTAAACACTAACCAGAAGAGAACTCTGCCATCTTTAATATCCTTTGCAAATTTGGGGATGCTTTCAATCTCTACTTGTTCCCAAAGGTTAGGTAACTCCAAATGGCAAGTGGCAATTCTGGTATCTAAAGAAGTTCCTGCAATTATTTCTTACCACCTCTGTCAGAAAAGGATGACAGTTGCAGACCTACTGCATGGATGAGTGGGAGAGGGTAGAAAAGGAGGGGTGGGAGATTCGTTCTGGGTGCAGATATTCTATAGAATATCTGTGCCTGGATCCAAATACCTCCACATTCGTGGGGGGTGGTATTTGTCCAGATTTTTCCACATTCTATTCACCTTGAATATAATGTGGACAAATGGCTTCGTGCACACTTCTACAGCCAGGTGCTTCCCTTGTTGTTTTCCATATTCTTGACTGGGTTCCAGGTACCTACAAATAAGATTATAATGAAACATGCTGCTGATAAACACCAGGTAATCATTGCTGTGCTGAGAGGTGGATTTCCTGTAATCATGATATTATTACTTCACTATCCCTATACTATATTGGGAATGCTAGAGTTCTATCTGGCATTCCCAATATGGTCTTGGGAGAATCACAGGTTGACTCTCATTTGGAAGCACCTAGAGATAAGGTAAAAGGCAGGGATGGACCTTCAGATGTAAACACGTGTATGGCTTTGGTGGCAGTTTTGTCTCCCCTGCAGGGCTGCTGACCCCACCACCTGCTGTCCCCTATGATCTTCCTCATGCCCTTGTGCCCCCAGTCTTCTTGGATTCAAACTTGGGCTGCTTCTAGACATCACTTAACTTATTCTGCTATATTTGGATATTCTGGAATAAAGCATAGATATCCCAGAATATCCATGCTTTATTCTGGAATATCAAAATGTAGCAGAATAAGTAAGCAATATCTGGATGCAGACTTGGTTATCTGTCAAAAGCAGATTGCCTCCTGACCCGTACTTCTCTGCAATAGCAGTAGCCATATGAAGCTCCCAGGATAATGTGCCAATTATCTTTAAAAGTCTAGGGTGTAAAGTAGTTGGTCAAAAATGGAGTAGGAGTAGGCTTTTATACCCTGCTTTTCTCACCCTTTAAGGGGATTCAAGGCAGCTGACAAAACTTCTGTTCTCCTCCTTACCACATACACCCTGTGACATAGGTAAGGCTGTGATTGCTCAGAAAGAGAGCTGTGACTAGCCCAAGGTCACCCAGCTGGCTTAATGGAAGAGTGTGGAATCAAACCAGAAGACTATCAGAGTCCAGCATCTAACCCCAAGACCAAACTGGGGTGTAGCCAAGTGAGCAAACACATCCAGAATCAATTGCCTTCCTGCTGACTTGCTGTACAGAGTACAATACTAGACCTAGAGTAGCAAACTCAGTTGCCAATTTTAGGGAAAATGGACTTTATCCTAGGGATGTGGAAGTATATTCATAGCATTCATTATTCATATGAATTTGTACAAATTTTGACATTTGTATATGAATCAAATGTGGGAAAACGGCTGCGCCAGTCATATCCCCAACAGATCCAGAGTGCATTTTACATGGATTGAGAGTGGATTCAAAGTGGATTCAGGGTGGATTTGACACTTTCAGAGCAGATATGTTATGGGATACATATCAGGATACGCATGGAATACGTTTGTGTTTGTATTGGGTATTCATATAAATTTGTACAAATAAATTCGTAACGAATAAAATCCTACCACATTCAAAGGGGAATGTGAATTTTTGTACATTTGATCTGATCTGAATCAATTTTTTAAAAAGACACCCATTGGTTCACATCCCTACTTTACCTGGCCCTTGCAGATGCCCTACTGGTTATTCCTGTGGCAGCTGAGAGTGTAGCATGTGAGCCTAAGAACAGCAGGCAGCTCTGTCTCTTGGCAGGCACTTCTGTTTGTTTGGTTGGTTGGTTTAAAAAAAAGAGAGAGTACATAGCTCCCTTAGCCTGATCTTCATGACAGATTTGTTGTCCATTAGTCGTGACTTCTTGAGGACTTTGGAGTCTGTTCCTGATTTTCCCTTAAAATCAAGAGGCATTCAAAATAAGCTTCGTACTGCAGTTGCTTCAGATCACTATTTTTCAGGTAATTTCTGTCAGAAGAATTTATTGAAGCCAGCAGCAACAACAAAGTCCTATGTCTTTCTCTCCCCACAACAAAAAGTGGGATTATTCCTTAATTAATCCCATCATAAATGCACATTTCTAAGAATACAAGTTTGTGGGGGAAGATGACTCCCAGTTTGTGAGGATCATTTCAGAAGCTGGCAACAGAGTGACAATATCCCAGCCCACCCACATCTGTCCTTTTAAAAATGTCTTTCACCTCAGACTTCTCAGCACACAGGGTAATTAATGCATAGAGTAATTTATCTTCTCTCTCTGTGGGAGTTACTACCCGCTTGCCAAAAATGGAAAGATCACCTTCTTAATAGACCTCCTGAGCACAACCCGAGGAAACCAAAGTCCTGACGTGATCTTGAACATATAGATCTACATATGGTGATTCTTCGGAAGCAGATGTTTCCTTTGACTCTTGTTGTGTTCCTTGCCTTAGATTAGTGTAAACTTACTCCTCTAAACTGAGACCGAAGCTGGGCATTTTGTATTTCTACCTTTTTGCAAAACATGCTTGCAATTTTAGCTTCTTAACATTGGGAGTGTCTCCAGAAGGCAAGAGGAAATGTTCTTTAGATCTCGCAATTGTATCCCAAATATCTATAGGAACGCCTTCTCCAATATCGACCTGCCCGTGCCTTAAGATCAGGCGGGGAGGCCCTCCTGGTTGTCCCACCACCTTCAACAGTGAGGTTGGTGGGCACCTGGGAGAGAGCCTTTTCTGTGATGGCCCCCAGACTATGGAATAGCCTCCCCCTCGAGGTGTGTCATGCCCCTTCCCTATACATATTTAGGAGGGCAGTGAAGACGCACCTCTTTGCCCTGGCCTTTGGCTGAGCTGCTTATGTCCTCCCCCCCCCCCCAGTACAAACACTATCATTTTAAACATATTGTATATTGTTTTATATTTGTTGAATGTCTCTTAATGTATATTTTATTTTAATCTGCTGTTACCCGCCCAGAGACCTTTGGGTATGGGGAGGGATAGAAATGCAAATAATAAATAAATAAATAAATAGCCCTTCATCACCCCTGCCAAATATCAGGAGACAATCCCAGGAAAATTCTGGGCTGTTACTATGGGTGATTTTGCACTTCCCTTGCCATCTGCCGGAGGGGAAAGGAGTGTAATGAACTACTATTGACTAGCACTCACACTTGAGAGTGCTAGTCAATGTTAGACTTTCTTCCCCTGATGAAATACTTACCTCCGTTCAATTGCAGGGCCGGTCATCTTCAGGGCACTGGTATCTTGAATGCGGCACCCTCCATGACTGCCTCAGCGCCATTGCCATGATGATGCTGACAGTGCTTGCATGACACCTCTGTTGACTTCCCTGTCCAGCAAAAGAGCAAATGGTCACCAGCTGGATGCAAAAGGTAAATTTTTGGGGAAGCGTGTAGAGCATGATCTCATGTTCCACACCTAGTTGATAAGGGAAGGGAAGGGGCACCCGGAGGCTGTAACAGCCTCCTCTAGGTGCAGATGCTCTTCCTCAGATGTTGCCTAATTATTAACTACGGGCTAGGGATGTGCTCGAATATTCAAAAATTTGAAATTTTGATTCAAATCCGTCAAATGTTGACATTTGAACACGAATTGGATTTTCAAAAATTCAATACAAATTTTTGAATAATTTGAATGTGTAGATTCATATCTGTCGTATACGCATCTGAGCAAAAATTCTACGTATCTTGCACTTAAAATATGGGATTAAAACAGGATGCATGCAGAATAATAAAGAATGCATATGGATTTTTTACAGAATGCATATAGATATGTATAACAGATACGAATGTTGTTGACATTCATATCTTTAAATACAAATTAACATTTGAATGTACAGATTTGAACGTTACAGATTTGAATTGGATTTTATGACATTTGGATCTTAAATATCCGAATTGAATTGGATTTTATGACATTCGAATATACTCGGATTCAAATGTCAAAAATACATTCGTGCACATCCCAGCGATGGGCTGAAGTGTGAAAAGGCACCGTGTCTGCCAACCGCTTGCATAACTTTGCTTTGCAAAATTCCTAGAAGTTAGCAGGTGCCCTCCAACTTCTCCCTATCCCCCACCCCAGGGTTCCTAACATCCAGGTATTTTGCAAGAGAATAAATTCTGCAAAGAGCTGGCAGACAGAGATAACCAAGCAGTATTATGATAAATTCTATTTCAGTGCTGGATTTCCCATAATATCAGTAATTTGGGCTATCACGTACTGAAACTACTATGAATCTGTGTGGCAGTCCCAATATAGTTCTTGGAGAATTGTGGGTTTTTACCCTTATCTGGAGAGGCTACCAAGGAGAGCTTTTACAGTTGGACAGGGTCCTTTTCTTTTTGTCTCAACACATCTCTGAATGTGTGTGCACATCAATGTATATGGACACTACACACTTTAGCAGATAAATTTGGCTTAAGTCCACCTGCTCTTTCTCCTTTATGCATTTCAGTTCCTGGGTGGCTAAGAATGCATAATTCACTATTTTCAGTGAGGTCATTTTAAATAGAACTGGCACCTTAGCAATATTCTGCCTTGTGTTTACTCTTTGTATTATGACTTTTGATACATTTTAGTTGTTATCCTCTCTGCCCCACAAGCTCCATTGGACACCACCATGTTGTTGTACAAGGTATAGTATTAATGCAAGACAAAGGCACTGGCAGAGAAGATTTGGCATGTAAGGGAGAAAGAGAAGAAGGTGACTCCTACTCAGAAAAGGGAGATGATTCTGTGGTGTTTGTGTTCAGGTTGCAACCATGTCAATGGCAGAAGATGTTGGGTTGAGGCCAAAGGAGTGCAGCATTCACACACCTGAGGTGCTCACAGATCATTCAAGAGTGTGTACAGGACAGCATGGGCCCTCAGAAGCATCCTTCCCACATAGCAGAATAAAGGACACTGAAAGTGCCCACACATCTTTGGTGTCTCTGTCTGCTATGTAGAAGGGTAGTCATACAATCTATGTGCTCAGTTTGTGCACACAAGTATTTTCCAACATCCTGACTGTTACCATTGTTTTATTTGTGCCTAGTCTGTTGAAAACCTTTGCACTCTTATGTCTTCACACTTCCATCACATGCACTTCCACCACATGTGCATATATATGTTCCTTTCTCATTGCAATTATGGCAACATTTTGGGTTGAGACCACCAGCAGAACATGAACACTCAGCTTGCTCTCTTGCAGCTTCCCAGTGGCTGGCCTGCTGGAGTTATACTGCCTTCTCAGAGAGGAAGGTCTGTGGTGTGGTCTTTGTTGTAAAACAGCCTCTGAATGTGGATGTGCATTTTGGTAATTTTTTTCTGAGCCTTGAGTGGTTTTGTGTGCTTTTACAGCATGTGTTTTTAATTGCTTTACATTGTAGGTTGTATAGAGTGTAATGCATATGTTTTAGTAAGTTTTGAGTGCCTATGTGTGCTCTTGAGACTTTTGGTTGAATACTGTATTGTGGTTGGTAACTGAGGCCCTTTCTGCAATGTTCTGGATTATGTCCCAGAACAAGGGCCTACTATTCACATGCTTGTGTGGATTATGTGGACTATGGCAGCCTTTCCCCCCATCACATTTCATCCAAAATGGCATCCCAGACCAGTTTAATGACAGACTACAATCTACAACTGGCCAAAGGGCAGTTTACTGGACAATGAAGGCATGTGGATGGCATGCTCCCATGTTTCAGTATAACATGGGGGAGATTTTTTGGTAGCATTCTAGAAATGGCTGCCAGAAGTGAGTCCACCCCTAAATGGCCCAGCTTGCAACTCAGATCACTGTAAACAAAAGTTCCCAGCCTTTGGATCCTCAACACTGCCTCTGAAGGTACTTTGAAGGCAGTGGCTATGGGGAAAGCACAATGGAATGTCCATGCTAGGATGGGCCTGTCCCATTAAGCTCGTTCTATCCATCCCAGAATGGGATGGTTTGCTTGTTTTGTTTCAGATCATGGGACAGGGGAAGAGATTGTCAGAATGACTGGGGATTGCAGCATATTCTTGTGTGAAGAATATTTTTTGGTGTGGTGTTTGTGTGTGAATGTGCAAGTATGTATCTTGCTGGGTGGCATGTTGCCAGTCATTTGTGTGCTCAGCACCGCAGCATGTAAAAAACCCTTGCTTAAATTGTGGAGGTTCATCTTGCCTGTCATGTTTTTGCACACAGTAGTTGAAATATTTGTCTGATGGGGGCATCTTGTGTGGCATCTGTGTGGTGCATGTTTCAGACATGGCATTTTTGTATTCTGGCATTGGCTTCAAGGCAGACCCTCCCTGGGGGCTGTTTTGCCAATATTTTTTGGCACTGTTCCCCTAACATCAGATTTCCATTGAAGTTCATTGCTCCTGTAATGCAGATTTTTTTCCCCCAGTGGTGTTTTGCTGGAACAGAATCCTCTCATCATAGGAAGTTATATAGATAGGACCTATAAAAGTGTAAAGGATTGTTTTTGCACTTTTGTGGGTTCCTTGTCTGTAAATGTGGAAAATAGGCAGTGATGGGAAAACAGTAGGGGGAAAGGTTATTTTTGTTGAAGGAACCTACACTGGTGCAAAGTGTCATAATAGATTGCTGTTTATAATTGAGAAGATTTGACTTCAGGTTCTTCACTAGTGTTGAGTGGGCAACCAGAAAGAGAACAAATTATAGCACATATCTAGTTCTGAAGTGCCTAGAAGGCAGGTGGCACTGGAGTAATATGCCTGGTAGAGCTTTCTCTTATGTGAAACCAAGAAGGCAAATAGAAAATGCTTCCTTTTGCTTTACAGACCTTTTTATCTCATTGGCCCTCTTGGGCAACAGACCAACTAGGATGCAGGAAAACTGGCACCACCTGGTATGTACAGGTAGAATGCTTGTCTGTGTTCATGATTACAGCAGTCAAGCTGCTTTCAAGTAATTGAACACAAAACAAAACACACACTGGAAATGTGTCTCTTTTGATGGGCTGCCAGCAGCATATAGATATATAACCACTATGGCTATGGTGCATCATAAAATTTTATTTCCTGTAGATTTGCCCTGCCACAGAACATTTACTCGCTGTCAAAGAGAGTAAAAAGCATGCTAACAGCCTGAGGTTCCCTTTACTAGCATTGAAATTTCTGAAACCACCCCACGGCTAGTACTTTTTCATAATCCTACTTGCAACACTTGATGTGTGTGATGATTTGTGAGGTGAGGAAAAGAGTTGGGGTTGGAGGGGGAGCAAGCTTATCTTTAAAATACAATATTTTGGAATGGATCTCTAGGGTGCAAAGACTAAGGGAGGAATGATTTAATTTGGGCCGTTTTTGTGACATTTAAGCAGGAAGCTGTCAGATAGAATTGTATGCCTCGCTTAAAAAAATGGGAACAAATCTTTTCAGAAAAGCACACCTAGGTGGGGGTGTATTAGATCAGGTTAAAGCAAAATTTCGGTCTTTTCTTCTCAGCTGGCCTGAATGTACAGCAACTTTGCTGTCAATGTTGACTTTCATTTCAAAGAACTGTGATGATAATAAAGGGGTTTTTTGGGGGGTGCTGTATTTATGCATTAAAAGAAAAGAAATGGAAACAACTCATGCTGGTAGGGGTAAAGAACAAACAGTGATGCTTTAAACATTACATTCCAAGTACTAGCAGATTGTGGTTCTGTGGTAGTTCTGAATTTTAAAATATCTGGATATTTTACCAAAGATTCCATAGGAAGTGACAATAATAATCATTATATTATTGAATTTCTATATAAACCTCACGATTACCTATTCCACATGTGCACACGTGAAAAGCAAGAAAATAAAATCATGATTTCACGAGATTCTGGTAGAGTCGCAGTCACTGGTTATAGGATGTCAGTCAAATACTTCTCTATTTGATGGTGCTGATTATAATGCTCTGTGTTCCCTGTTGTTTTTGATGCTGTTTTAATGCCTTGTGCTAAACTGCATTAAAATGTTTTATGGGAAACAGTATATAAATGGATGGGAGTAACTGTAGCTCAGTGGTAAAGCAAACTGGTAAGGAGAGGGTTGCAACATGCTAGTTCTACCCCCAGCCTCGCCCCGGAAATAGACAATGGCAAACTACTTTTGTGTCTTTGCCAAGAAAACTGCATAGTGATGCCTATGGAGGTGCCCATATAGTGAACCAGGAGCAGGTCATTACTCAATAGTAACCAACAATAACAAATATAAATAGATAATGCTGCAAAATATTTTATACATACAACAAATTTCTAGAGGGAAAACCCTACTTTGAAAGTCTGTACCTTATAAACATGAGGGTTTGATGGGGGATAAGAGAAAGAAGAAAAAGTGGATAGAGACTAACCTGTAAAAATATACGAGCCTTTGTGGTCTTCCCAAGCCATGACCTTGCCCAGTGAATCTGAACAGTAAGACATCTGGTCCAGATGACAGCATGGTATAGCCTGGAACAGCATGACAGCACTGGTCCAGACAAGCTTCAGGGCTGGCCTACAAGATCTTCAAAGAGCTAAAACAAAGGTTCTTAGTTTCAGAAACCTTGTGGGGAACCCATTTTGGTGGTGTGAACCACTGACATGGATCCCTGCTACTCTGGAAAGCAGAGACATGCTTTCTGGTAATCCTTGATGTTGAAAACTAATGTAATCCAGGTGAAGCTCCCCCCCCCCCACAATCTGTTATTTTCTGTGTGGGTGAAGTATAGCAGCAATGGGCAGGGCATCACCAATCCTCATTAATGTGTGGACTCTGCAGTGCATCATGATGAGGACTCCTGTTCTGGAATAGAGATAAGTGCAGAAAGGCCTGACATCTAATGATCCTCGTGGAAGTCTATTAAAGTTGTATTTTCTAAAACAACAATTCAGGTGAAAGAAAGACTGGCCCTGGTCACAATAGTACTTTAGGATGACCTCATCTTCAGGTCATGTTACTTGCATTATTTTTATTCAATTCACTTTCCAAGCTGGCCTACTACCCCCGTTAGATCATTCTAACTGGAGTCCTGTTTTTCAGAAGACTCAACCTATCCTGGCATTTCAGGCCACCTTCACTTCCTC
>MTQE01001134.1:21775795-21794181 GCA_014337955.1 Aspidoscelis marmoratus | reverse complement strand
AAGGAGGCTGTACAGTCCTGTGGTGGGTGGGTCCAGTCTTTCCTTTCAGCCAGTGTGCATGCTCAGAGTTTGTGAGGCACCTCTCCTTCTCTCCTCAGTTTATGTGCATGATTCCTCTATCTAGTATTTTCCCACAAATTTATTATTATTTTTTAAAAAATAATCACACAGAGAAGAAAAGGAAGGGGGCCATGGAGTTGGGGGAACAGCCTTAAAAAAGAACCACAAACACACACCCTCACCCTTGAGTAACAGAATGGCATCCCATAAGAAAGGTGGTAGATTTGATGCAGCAAAAGGGGTGGAGATCCAAAAGTTTCATGGAGGAGGCTCAGACTGATCGTGGAGAAAGGTGTGAGCAATGTAGCCCAGAGAAAGCATGGCCTGAGGATGACCTATAATGATTTACATGTAAACAGAGCTGTTAACATGTATCTACTGATAGGGCATCCTGTCTTATATAGGTGTGACCAGGGTCACTGGTAGGACTTGGATCAGCTTATACATCTTTGTACAATTACTGTTTACAGCATTTTTTGATGGATCTGCCACATAGTTTTCTGTCAAGGTTTGTAAACATGAAAGCTCCATTATGAACCATCTCAATTTTAGTACTTTCTGCCATAATGTGCTCCTTCATCAGTCTGTGTCCTTCACTTGTGCTTTTATGTTGGAAAGTATGCTGCTAACAGGGGTTGGGACAAACCCCCTACCATGTTTCAGTTAACTGATTTCAGTTTCAGAAGACTTAATATTTCCACTTCTCTTGTCATTGTGTCTTTACTACAAATCATCACTGCATTTACAATGAACACATCCGTCCCCCACAGAGGAGATTTTTTTTCTCCTTTTCCCACTACTATAGACATTTATGACAAGTAATTCCCAAGAAAACATTTAAAATGGCATATAATTTTAATGTTAAATCGTACCTCTAAAATAGATACACACTTTACCCCAGCATTTTATGGTTTTTATAGTAGAAATTCAGGGAACGTGTTTCCCTTTTGAGAAATAAAAGAACAGGATAATTGTGGAGCTGCTGCAAAGCATTTGGCAGGAAGCAGCTTGCAGTTCTGAGATCCTCCCTTTGGTAAAATATGTTTTTACCGTAAATTGTGATGCAGCTAAAGGCTTCTTATCATGTCGCTAAGCCACCCGAACCCTGGATTTTTCTTGTAACCTACTGGAGCATTTGTTGAGATACTGGAATAACTGAACAAGCTTAATTTCAAAATGGTGGGTCTCTGTTCTTGAGAATGAAATATTGGAATATCATTTGGAATAATTTTTTGCTGTGAAAAAGTTGTAGAGGACAAGCTGTAGATCAGACATTCTCACAAATTATTCTACCATTTCTCCTTCTCTTCTAGGATCTACTGTGCATATTGAGGCCACTGGATTATCTGTTGTCCCGTTCTCTTCAGCCTTGGCAGGACTTTACTTCACCCTTCCTCTGACTAGTGAGTGTTTGAGAAAAAAATAGTTTTTTAATTACTTAAAAGTGTTGGCTGTTGCTTCCCCAATTCCCACAGACTAAAGAGTTCTAAAGGGATTGAACATTCGCTTCTCCTTTCCCTAGACCCATGGCCTATATGCCTCAATACTGTAGGCAGATGGTTCTTTGAAATAAAAAAAATGGTTTGTTGCTTACAACTTGTGAAGAAAACAGGCAAACACTATCAATGTCTTCTCAGAGTCAGTCTACTCAACAACCCATCCCCCCCCCCAGCTGCTGTCACACTAAGCTCTGGAACCCTGTTTCTATCTTGGTATTTTCCCCAGGCACAGGACTGTCTCACATACCAGTCCTCCCTCTCTAGAAACCCAAGCATAAAACCCTTGAATTATTTTGGAGTCTCCCTCAGGCACAGGACAGTTACACACATGTCCTCCCTCCCTGGAATACCAAGCATACAACACCCTCGAACTTATCTGGGTGGTACCCTTTATACCCCTGGCCCTGAGTGGGCTGAAGCCTTATTGGCTGTTTGTGGGCAGCTGTCCCCCCCCTTACCTTATGTTAACTGGGGGTGCCTTACCCACTTCTTATCTGCTGCTCTGATACTTACATTACAATACAAGGCATACAGCCAGAACAGAACAAATACAGTACACACATATAAAATATAGCACTTTCAACACACATTAAATACAGTAACACAACGGTGGGTGTCATACATATTATGCTAAGATATTTCGGAATCACTACCATTATCCAATTATGGCCACCTTAAACTAAAAGCTGGCCATAAGGGGATAAATAAAGCAGTAGTCTTGTCCCTTCTGAAGTATGACTATGAAAATTGGGCACTGAGAAAGAAAGAAAAGAACTTGGGGCTCCAGCATGACTATTCTTATATTGTAACCAAGATTGCATTAGGACAGTGATGGCGAACCTTTTGAGCTCGGTGTGTCAAAATTCACAAGAAAACCTAGCTTAACTCGGGTGCTGTGTCACATCTAGAAATATCCATAATTTTGTGATATTTGTAGCTCTAGTAAAAAAGTTATAGTTTTGATATATGTATTTTATTAAAAGCAAAAACAAATAATTCTTTTCATTAGTGACTTTTGTTGCTGAATCTTCAGTTGAAAGTTGGTATTTCATACACTTCAAGAACAAGCAAGCACTACATGCCCAGGTGCCAGGGTGACCATGTGTGTCACCCAAAAGGGTGACACACGTGTCATAGGTTGGCCATCACCACATTAGGAAGAGGAGGGGAAGACCCCAAAGTTCAACTCCCAATTCCACTCAGATTTCCTTTATTTTTCTTTCTCCATGCCTACAATATAGGCGAGTTAGTGCTCAAGAAAATGTATCTAGCAGGAATGTACGCTGACCCAGTTCTGAAAAATGGGGGGGGGGAGTATTCTTAGAGTTGTTTATTACACTCTTTGTGAAATGACACTTTCTTGTGTCCTGTAAGGAAGCATGGCGGGTTACAGCTACAATTCATAAAAGCAGAATTAAACAGCTAAAAACAGTGTAGTATTGGGAGGCAAAGAAAGGAGGCTTCTTTATCAGCTTGGATATTCAGAGAATGATTGGTGTTTCCCAACAGATGAACTCTTTAAATTAGGGGTGTGAATGGAGTCATTTTTCCACATTCTATTCAAGTTGAATTTGGCTCCAACCGAATAACCTCCTGCCCATGGATGGGAAGGTATTCGTATCAGAGCACAGGAATGAATAAACCCTATCCTCCCCCTCCTTTCCCACCTATCCTTTGCCACCCCTCCCCACTCCCTCCTTTGCCACCCCCTACCCACTTACCTTACCTCCTTCTGTTGCCGCCTGTGCCGCCTTCTCTGCACCACCAGCACCACCACTGCCAGCCTAGTCCTCTTCCAGGGCCCTATGGAACTGCAAATAGGCTTCCCGAGAAGTAAGTACAGGCCTTCCGATTTTACCGTAAGGTCTGTATTTACCTCCCAGGAAGCCTGTTTGCGGTTCCAGGGGACCCTGGAATAGGCGTGCAGATTTGTTCTTAGTTTTAAGTAATGGCTGCTGCTGTACCTATTTCCCCTATATTTGGCTAATTTCCTTTATAAGCAACTATAAAGACATTCTATAATTTAATTTTCAGTATTGTCAGGACACACTTACACAGGCTACAAAAGTTTACTTGTGCACAGTAAAGGCCTGTTTGCTTATTTCACAGATAGGAGAAAAGGCATGAAATGCAGCATCATGCTCTTCACACCAAGAGCCCTGTATAACTGGCCTAGTATGCTGGGATAGGCTCCCATCCCAGCATTTCACAGACAGTAATAGAAACACTATAAATGCATAGTAGTGTTTCTATTACTACTCTATTGTATAACCAGCAAGAAACTATTTCATTATGTATTTCTGAAGACACTTCTCTGGCTGCTATATGCTGTATTTATTCACTCTTTCATGAGCTGACTCACATTGCCTTCTGAAATACACTAGGGCTCATTAATAAAACAGCTATCATATTAGTTTTCTTCAAATGCCAAGAGTGTTTCATCAAAAGCTGGTCATTTATGCAATGAGCTGCAGATCTATACACCAGGAAGAGCTGCTCAATGGCCTCCAGATATTGCTGCTCCTTAGCTCCCATCAGCATGGCCAAAGACGATTAGAACTATAGCCCAGTAACATCTTGTGGGACCATATATGGACCTAAGCATGGGGGAAAGTGGGCCCCATTTATGGCATATCCCAAAATAGGACCACTACATTGAGGAAACCTTCGCTTCCTGCCTTCAATGTATGAGAAGAGGTGAAGTGCATGGTGCAGGGCTTCACTCACTCCTTGTGTGTATTAAGGTCCACTTCTCCCTAAGTATGGATGTGCATGAATATTTGTAACATTTGAATTTCATATGAATTTGGCCGAATTTGGACATTCGAATTTGAATCAAATGTTGGCATATTCAAAGATTGACATTCGAATTTGAATTGAATGTTTTGATACATTGGTTTGAAGCTTTGTATGGGATTCATGTGGGATTTGTATGGGATCTGTACAGGATTCATATGGGATTGAACATTTGTATCAAATATGAATCCTACCACATTCAAAGGGGATCTATTCAAATGAATACACATTTTCTTGCATTTGATCCAATACAAATTGAATTTTAAAAAGTCTGTGCCACATTCCTACCCCTAAGCTGTCAAATTATTATTTGAAATAGTGGTACTACTTTTGGCTTGTTTGACTCTAATAGTGGAAGAGGGGGGAAATCCCATATGCAATTATTTTCCTATATCGATAGCGGCCTGTGGATTGAAACAGAAGAAGCAGAGGAGACTGTGATATAGTAAACAATGGATAAGATTCTGTTTCTAATAAATAAAAAGCAGTACTTTTAAATATGCCATTTCTCTGCTTCCCCCATTCCACTGGTCCCAATCCACAGGTTGTCACTGTTTATAGTGACCTTCTTTTCTCTTTTCTTATTGCTGTAAACTTTTCTAGGCATGGGGAAGGATTTTTGTTTCTGCCATACTCTGTGCTCTGCTCACCATATCTAAAGACTCAATGGAAGCAACTTTTAAAATCTATTATCTATTCATGAGCATGCTTTTTTTTTACTGTTTTGCTTTTGGTGTGGTGGCTGTATGTGTATGTACAGAGAGAGAGAAAAATGCTGTAATTCATCTAGAAGAAGAAGAAGAAGAAGAAGAAGAAGAAGAAGAAGAAGAAGAAGAAGAAGAAGAAGAAGAAGAAGAAGAAGAAGACAGTCCTCAAATACTTATAAAAACTGCATAGAAGATAGTATATGGGCTGGTATGTGTTCTAGCCAGAAAATTTCAATCATAATGTTTCACATCCCAATTATTGTACCTGTGGTTACCTTCACCTTTCTCCCAGCATTATAAATCCCAGGAAATTATGTGACCCACTTTCAGACTTTCATCCAGCCTTAAGGCTATACAGAAAGTGAGATCAGAAGGTAGTGTGGAAATTATATGATTTACACGGTCTTACTTATTTATCACATATTTCTGAAAGAAGTATGGCTTCTTGTGAGATTTGCTTTGGTTTTTGCAGAAGTCACTAAAATACTTTTTATCAGGAAGAAAATGCCTTACAGTTAGACTGATGAAATGTGGGCAGAAAAGAACCAATGGGAAAGAATTGTGGGAGCAGCCTTTAAAGCTAGCAAAACTCACATCATAATATTGAATTGTTGTGTGCTCTGGACAAATGTCTGGTCCTAGGGTGCCTCCAGACATGATGAATGTTTCAGAAGGACATCACAGCTTTGATCACCCACAGTATCCATGGAGCACCCCCTCCAAAAAAAAAGGTAAAAAGCTGCTGATTCATCAGCAGCTTTTTACTCTGTAGTTTCTGGGGAATGCTGCTTGGATACCTCAGGTGAACAAAGCTTCCAATCTGGCTGATAGGGACCAGTTGTGGAGTCACACCCATTGCAGGGTCTCTTGCCACCACAAACAAAAACCAGTCCCTGAAGGCGTGCCCAAGGTGCTTTAATTGATGGTGGAAATATGGCCTCAGCCTTGCTGCTGACAAATACAGTGCCATGAAGTGCTTGACAGGTGCTTGGAGGTGGTAATGGGCTGGATGAGGTTCAATAGATTGAAACTGAATCCAGACAAGACAGAGGTGCTGTGTGTTACAGGCTCTCGGGTCCAAGTAGTTGGGAGATACCCTGTCCTTGATGGGGTTGCTATACCCGGGAAGCGACATGTGTGAAATTTGGGGGTACTCCTGGTCTCTGCACTAACACTTGAAGCTCAGGTGGAGGCCATGGCCAGGAGTGCCTACTCCCAACTACGGCTGGTACGTCAACTGAAACCTTTTTTGGACAGAGATGACCTGGCCACAGTTATCCATGCTCTGGTAACCTCCAGGTTGGACTATTGTAATGCACTCTACATGAGGCTTCCCTTGAAGACGGTTCGGAAGTTGCAGCTGGTGCAAAATGCAGCCGCCAGGGTGCTGACTGGAACATCTATCCGGACACATATCACGCCGGTTCTAAAAGAACTGCACTGCCTGCCAATCCACTACCGAGCCCAATTCAAGGTGCTAACTCTGACTTATAAGTCCCTAAACGACTTAGGCCCCTGATATCTAAAGGAGCAGCTTCTCCCATATCAACCTTCCCATGTCTTAAGATCTGGAGGGGAGGCCCTTCTGGTTATCCCTCCACCTTCAGTAGCTAGGCGGGTGGGCACCCGGGAGAGGGCCTTCTCTGTAGTGGCCCCCAGATTGTGGAATGGTCTCCCCTTGGATGTACGTCAGGCCCCTTCCCTGTTTATGTTCAGGAAGACGTACCTCTTCACTCAGGCCTTTGGCTAAAAGGCCCCCCCCACCTCCCCCATTGCACACTCCACTGTTTTTTAAACTGTTCTTGCATCTCTCTCTCTTTTTTTATTATTAATATGCTGGATTTTAAACCTTGTATTGGTTTTAGCATTGTCTTATACAGATTTGATATGTGTGTATTTTAAAATGTTGTGAGCCACCCAGAGACTCTTGGATATGGGGAGGGATATAAATATAAATAAATAAATAAAATAAAATGTCTTTTTGGTTAAGTCTTGACAAGTGGAATGGCATGAAAGTTAAATTCACTATAATTTTTGGCCTGCTTTTTTACACAAAATGCAAGAGACTACTTTTTTTTAAAAAAAAAATAATGTTACAAAGTGCATGGCTTTTGGTATTTTGCAGAAAGCTTTGAAATTCTTAGAAGTAGCAGGGGCTCACTATTCTATGCTCCACACTAGTTTTCCCTGAAAATGGTTCAGAAGATGGAGATAGGGCAGAGTGCAGGAGCTCAATTGTCTGATGGGTGTCTCAGGACAGAAGAACATCATTCTGGTCTTGAAAGATATGCACTGGTTGCCCATTTGCTCTTCGGCCCAATTAAAGGCATCCATTCAAATATGTAAAACCCTAAATCGGTTGGACCCTGCATATGGGCACCTTCTCCTATACATTTCTCCCGAGGAAGGGAAAGGTCCTCCTTCTAGTTCTACTAGATTTAGGAGCTTGAGAAATGGTGGTACCTGATAGGGCTGGTGGCCCCCAAGTTTTGGAAGAACCTCTCAGCAGAAGTATACTAGCTACCAATGTTATATGGCTTCTGATGTCTGGTTTAAAATTATGTCTTCGCTTAGGTGTTTGATGGTTAGCTCCCCTCTAATTTTATTATCAAAGGGAGTATTTTAACTAATTTTTATTTAAAAATGATTTATTGGTTTTTATCCATGTTTTATATGTGTTATCTTAAGAAATGTTGTGACCTACTCTGAGCCCTTCTGGTGAAGGATGGGATAAAAATAGCCCCGTCTATTCTTTGTCTAATACAGACAGAGCTCGCTAGTGGTGAGTAGAAGTGTGCACAAATGCAGTTTTTGGGATTCGATTCAATTCGAATTGAATACCCCAAAATTAGATTTGAATCTTTAACATTTGAATTTAACCAAATTCAATTTGAATTTAGCAAATTCAAATGTTTGTTTGAATTTTTTATTTGAATTTCCACTTATGAGTGTTGACATCTGCAAGTATATCATCACGTACAGACCCGTACACATGCGAATGTCTGGATAATTCAAATGAATAGATCCGAAATTTGGAATTCGTTTGAATCTTTAAATTCAAATTTACGGACAATCGATTCAGATTTGGAGGTTGAAATTTGGATGGATTCAATTGAATTTCAAATACTTTCAAATATTCATGCACACCCCTATTTTATGCTGAGCTGATTCCGTGCAAAGCTGCTGCCTACTTTGTCCCTCCTTCCTCATAACATTGTATATGAGACTATACTTCATCGCTTGCCTTTCTCGCTTCCTTGCCTGTAGCTATCTCTATTCTATGATCTTAATTAGGGGTGGGCTTATATGGGGAATGGGGCTTGGATCCCTGCCCCATAAAGTCAGGGCATGATGCAGAAGAGAGGAGGGAGGGGTTCCCCCCTAAATCTGCATAATAAGCTATAAATGGGGACATGAAAAAACAGAGCTCAATGCGGATTAAATTTATTCAAATTTAAAGCCGTACTAAATTGTGCAGTGGGGATGCAGCCTTCTAGTGGTATGAGGCATTTTGTAACTTGAAAATTGAAGTGTACACCATGCTCAAGTGATTTAAATTATTTTGAATGCCGAGAATATCTGTTTCCATTTGTGCAAGAGTTTCTTCCAAGTAAATCACATTAAAAATATGCTGGTATTGATAAATTACAACAATCAGTGTATCATACTTAGCATGTAGATCTTTTCCCATCCCTGCGGATCGTCATAAACATGAGCTACTCCTGCTCTTAGAGATGGTGCCAGAGAACCTTTTGAAATAATTCACACAAGCTGCAGTATGTAACCACCAGTTTAATCCCAAATTAATGTGCTGTATCTGTGCCTGATGTTTGAAAGAGAGGAAGCGCAAAATTGCATTTTGTTGCAGAGAAGGCTGTATCATTGTGGTTAGATTATTATTAGCAAGCCTGAAGAATTTATTTAGTATTACCAATAATTTTATTGACTTTACTATACATGTATTAAACAGACCTGAGATCTTATTAAAATTACATGGTTCTTAAAACAGTGGTTGTGTTTTTATCTGACAAACAATTGACAAGTTGCCATGTTATCTCTGACATATTTATAGGGATGACAATTAGCTTAATGTGATTGTTGTCTGTTGGAATCTAGAGATCATCTTTCTTTTACTAAAGAGCACTGAAGTTGGACTGAAGAAGGTTTAAAGTGAAGGTGTTACCATGGACTTAGAGTTGGACAACACCCTTGTTTGACAATGGTCAATATGCAGTTATTGGCCAGTCACTCACCAAGTTTAGTATTGCCTTGATTGGCTGATTTTCTACATGCTGTGTTTGGCCAATATGTTTTGTTGCATATTGACAGCACTTTCTCTCCCACCCTTACCAAATGAATAGCATGTGTTGCCCGCAGAGTTGAAAATATCAGACTGTGTAAGAGTAAACACTTTTGCAATCCTAATGTTCACAGGGAACACCCTTTCGTGCATGTCTGCTCAAGCCCAAGGTATGATGCTCCAATCTTTTCGATGCGCCTTTTTATATATATGGAAAACTATCTGAAGAAGGAAAGGCTGGCAAAGGCTCAGGCCATCCTAAAGCTCTTTTCCTGGAGGAGTTTCAAAAATGTTACAAGGACTATCTTATCCCCCCCCCCCTATATTCTCTTTGTTAGGTCTATCTGAGATGGCAATTTTCATCCTCCGTTTTGGCTGACTCAGATAAGCAAGTAGGGCTGAGTCAAACAAGGATAGAAGACAGGCATGAGGATCGAGTGACCTGGGGGTCATTAGGGATGGAATGGGGTCATTGGGGGTCCAGTGCAGCACAGCACAGTGAAGCCTCAATGTAAAGATACTGAGAAACTAGTGCAAGCTGCAGTCCAAATCCAGGGACTCCTGTGATGGACACCTGGCCCACACTCTGCCTGCTCACATGCTGCTCTGTCCCTCTGTCCATCATGTGACAGAGAGAAGAAATGGCAAGGTAAGGTGGTCCTTAGCAGCAATGTTGGTGTGACTGCATCTTTTCCTCCCGCCAGGCCCACCTGTCGTGGTGGAAGTCTAGGCTGAGCTAGGTTTACCCTTACCAAAATCTCCCTTCTGGATTCAAAAGTCAAAATGACCCAGAATAAAAATGTAGAAACATTTGGTTTATTAAAATAAAAAGGCAAAAAATGAGCAAGTTCATAAAATAGCAAAAAATTACAGTTTCAAAAGGATTAAGCAAATAAAAAGGTTTCTCCATGTAGGAACATGGGGTTCCAGCCTTGAGTTCCATAAAGTCAAAGGTTCAGCATAGAAAAATTAGCATCAGCATAACATGACTCTGACTGAATCAGAGGTGACCCTGAATACGTCAGAATGAGATCGGATAACCAGAGGCCTTTTTGCATGAAGGGTTTTTGAACGCTCGGAGAACATGCGGGTATGCAGCATGTGCGGTGCTGGGGCTGTGATTCCATCCCAGCCCGTCCCGGCGTGTTCTCCGCGTGTTCGAGATGTAGAGCATTTAAAACTGCTCTACATCCATCTTTGCGCATTCAAAGCATCCCCAGCTGTCCAGGGAGGGAAGCATTCGCCCACACTTTCCTCCCTGACAGCCGCGGGCACGACCCCTGCCACAATTGTCTGAAAATTGGCCGAACAGGTGACGGGAGCTGCACAAATCACTTACCTTGCCCGGCTGGGGTTGCCATTGCGCAGGCGTGCCGAGTCTGGTAGACGGGACCCACAGGGCCCAGTCTACCAGGAGTGTACATGCCTGTGTGATGGCAACCCCAGCCCAGCAAGGTAAGTGAAGGCCTCGTGTGGGGGTGGGGGAGGTGGGTCCTGTATAGCTGGCAGGAACCTGGGGAAGCCACCTGATGGGTCTGCCTGCCCCTGGGTGCTCCCACCCAATGGCGGGCAGGCCTTGGAGGGCCCTCCCCACCCCTGTCTGGCTTTTCCCGGCTAAGTCAGTTTGGGACGGTTTCCTCATTCGCACATAGGCAGGCAGGAGCGTGTGTAAACTGACAAAGGCCTCAGATAACTAAAGCTAATACAGACATGACTATATCCTAAATCATGAATACATCACATGTTAAATAACCACCAATAAGTGCAACAAAGAAATCCTGTAATGCGATTGAGTACCCCCCCCTCCCATCATAAATCTGATTTGTTGCACGTCTCCTTTTTTGTCAATTAGCATTATCAGATTTAGGGAGTTAGTTCCCAGGTGCAACTGGTTGACGTTCGTACTGCCTTCAAGGCTGGCTGGGCCTTTCTTCTTCAAAGCTTAACATAAACTGATTTTTCCCAAGTGAAGATTTTTACTCTAAATGTTAACCCTCCTGTTACAAGCTAGTTTGGCTCTTCTGTTACATCACCCCCTGCCTTTGACGCTCAGCCTCAGTTCTTCCCTTTTGGCAGGGTGTTGTATTCATCATACATGGAACAATGTCAAAGAAGATGACTCTTCAAAGGAAATAGGTGCTTACCTTGAGTCCATATAATGTCATTTGATTGGGGGACACATTTCAGTGGTGGAATAAAGTACAGCGCTGAAATACGTCCCCCTGTAACATACACTTTCTGCATGTCTCAGTGTTCAGAATTAGTATCAGCTCATATGCCAATAGAGTTCAATAACAAAGCCTAACAGTGATCCAGATCAGGGCATCTTGATTTGGATCACACTCTGTACTGGGTATATGGAGTGTACAAGAAGTGTGTGGGGCCTCCCATATGGCACCCTAATATGTGGAAGGGATGCCTTTAGTGTACTTCCTGGTAGCAAAAGTCCTATAGCCACTAAACCTTTTGCTTCAGCAATATCTCCAAAAAAGGTTTGTTTGTTTTCTGTTTCCCTTACTCTTGCATCTCAAATTGCACTTTTATAACTATCCTTTTGAAAGGCAACACAAATTTCCCTGTCTAAATTGCCACAGGGAGCCCTGTCCAACTGGAATTAGCAAGAAGTTGCTTGTGATACCTTAATTCTACAAGTTTGTGGGTTACATTTTCACTGGGATGCTGATAATGGAAGGTATGGGTAGCTTCATCACAGCACTTAGAGAAAGGAGGCTTATGATCTGCTCTGCTCCTGCTGGCTGGCTTGCTGGCCCAGTGTTTTTCTCTAGTATATAGCCTTTTATATTCAACTCAGTGTCCAGCTGGGAGACATGCAGAACTGATAATATTTTTTAAGACTCTGAAATGAAGGCTTTAGGCATTTGAAATGATGGATTTGAATCTGAATGAGATGCATTTTGAAATGGCTTTCACCAACAATAATCTTCTCATAGCGCAAATGAAGAGAAGCAAGCAGCCAGCTAAAGTGCTTGAAAGTAGCAAACCAAGGAGAAAATTAATCCATGAAGGAAGAGATTATAAAATCATAGTGTTGGAAAGGATCACAGAGGTCATCTAGCCCTATGTCCACTTCTGTGCAGAATCTACAAAGCTTATGTGACTCTATCATTGCTAGAGACGGCTCAGCAACCACTTTTAAAATACGTTTAGTAAAAGAGAAATAATCATTTGAAAAGTGCAGGAACTAAATGAGTGTTTTTCCATGGTCACTTAGGGTGCTTCCGCACAGGGCCTAATAAATCTGGATCTACCACACCCAGATTTAGTAAAACTGGGTTCCAGGAGACCCAGTTTTACTAAATCCGAATGTCCGGTAGATCCGGATTTACCCCCTCCCTGTCCCTCCGCACATGCGGCAGGAGGACGGATTAAATCCGGATTGGAGGTGGGTGCTGTGCGGATGCATAGCACCCGCCTCCCATCTGTGCTCTGAGGCCCCTCCCCTGGCCCGCCATGATTGGCTCCTCGGAGCCAAGCATGGCAAGCTGGGGGACCTCGCTGCGGCAGCTTGCTCTCGCCCCAGAATAGCCGCTTCTGGAGCCAGGGGGAGCTTCCCTAAACCCCACCCTAGCCCACCCGGGGGAGAGCCCGCACGATCCCCTCCTTATCTGCTCGGCGTCGCCCCGATTCTGGAAGGAGGGACCCAGGACGCAGCGCGCCTGTGTCCTGCACGCCTCCTGATTGGCCTGGGATGCTCCAGACTTCAGGAGGCATTCTGCGCAGGCATGCTGCCCTGGCTAGATCTAAAATGCCAAAGGGTAGTATCATTTGATGTTTCTTAATAGAATGGTTTTTATCAACTGCTTTTATCCACTTGGATCTGAGATTTAGATTTTTTTTACATGGAATTTGGTTGTTTCCTTGAGGGAGATTATTCCTATTCTTAATTTGTTCTCTGCCTCATTCCCTAGTGTAAGGGAATTGAGATTCAGAAAACAGCCGGTCAGCTGTTTTTTGTCTGTTTTTGGTGGCCAGTTGCTCATTAGCTGTTTTAGCAAGGGAGATCCACTGGGGCTTATTTGCCCGTTGCCAACTGTCAAAACTGCCATTACTTTAAGAGGGCAGAGTGGCTTCTATATTTCCTTAGCGCATGCATGAGTAAGCGATGCGACTAGTTTCTGTCCTTACTATCTCTGGCAGTTTACAGCCGATGGTCTGCGTAGCCACAAGTACGTGGCGTTCAGAGGCATTGCTAGGGGACGCGGCACCTCTGTTTGCTCAGCTGAAACAAGCTTTAAAGAGCAAGTACATGCTTTGCAACACATGTGTCCCTTGATCACATATGCCTACCATCTGTGCTCTCATGGAACCCCAGAAAGGATGGGAGGGGAATAGTATGTGATTTTTCACTCTCCAGGTAGGAAAATACTTGTATATCTTTTGTATATCTGAAAATTTGTCCTGTTGCATTTCACAGGGTACATAGTTTCCTCAGGTGTTTTAATAATATATTCTATAACCTTTCTAGGCATTATTATCAAGTGGTTGTCTAACCCTCACGTTTTGAAGATTAAAGTTGCATATTGCTTTAGTACCTTTAATTTGCCTGTTCATAAAGACTTTCAATTGTTTAGAGAGTCTGGATGCTCCCATTTCATCTATTTACTTATCTTTATTACCTTAAGCTGAACATATTTTTAAAACGCTCTCTTTACACACACACACACAAATATATAATATACTTTCTTTAAAAGCATGTCTCTGTCAATGTAAAAACATGCATTTAAATGCATTTTTTAAATTAATGGCTAGGTAAAAATAAAAAATGCTAGAAAATTGTGGAAGAACAACTCAGCAAATAATCATAACATCTCTAGAGATGTTTTTGAGCTTATAGGCCTTGAGTAGTATAAAGAAGCTGCAATAATTAATTTGGGAACTTTTTTTTCCCTGTGGCTTCTAGCCAACAACTATAAAGCTGACTAATAATTTAAAATCTGCTTCCATTCTCCTTTTCTCCTTTGTGAATTTTTCAGCTTAGGATGTGCTAATGTATTCATAATCCATGATGTTCATGGGGTTCTACTTTTTTATGACCCTAGTACCTCTTCCTTTTAGCTGCCTTGACATATGACCAATCAGCAACAATGGGCATCTGTCCCTTGGTATACCACTGGAACCCATTTTGGGGGTGCAGCAAGGTGCATTCCCAAAATGAGTCCCCTGGAACTCCAAAGGACAGGAACTTTTCATTTCTGGCCTTCAGAGCCGAAGGTTTCCAGTGGGTAACAACATCTAAAATCAAACATCATTAAAACAACAACAGTATTAAAACAGTAGTATCTGCAAGTGGGAAGGGAAAATGTACCCCCATTTAACCAACGGCCAGGGCAAAGAAGTGTGTCTTCATGGCCTTCCTAAACATGTACTGTGAAGCAGTTAGGCACACCTCAAGGGGGGGGGGTGTCTATTCCATAGCCTAGGGGCCTTCACTAAAAAGGCCCTCTCCTGGATGCCCACCCCTTTTGCTGCTGAGGATGATGGGACAACCAGAAAGATCTGAAGCTGACACAAGCTTTGTAATTAGCACAGCAGCTGATACAGAACAGGGCATCCTGATGTTCCAGGCCAGCAGCAGTCTAGCCCAGCTTGTTTACTCCAATAAATGGTGGAATGCCCTTTACTGGGATACAGAAAGTAAGTGTGAATACAGCCAATGTTGGTACAACCAACACAGGCTGATTATACAGCCTCCAACATAATTCATGCAAATTTATCATTCATAGTCAAGACTGCTATTGAAAATCCTCTTCTGCACATTTTCACTTATTCCAGAGCTTACATTAAGATGAAGCCTTAGTGAAAGAGGTTTTTCAATAGTGCTTCAAGTTCTGGGTAAGTGTAAGCAAAGGCTCAGGTTTGTTCTGTCTCCACTTTACAGCTGAATTCTGTAAATCCGTTTACAGCTTTTTTGTTTGTTTTCAATTTTTATGAATACATTCAAACTATAGAAAAATAAAAATGCAGTAATAATACATGCTCTTACAATAAAAAAAGATTTTCAGAGCAGTACTTTTGTACGTGGGGCCTTATGGTTTTATTCTGAAATAATTGGACTCTATTAACAAGAAGTAGGCATCTTGACAACGGAGAATCGCTGTTCCATAGCCTAGGGGCCATCTAGTGGTTAGGGAGGCAGACGCTTATCTGGGAATACCGGGTTTGATTCCGTCCTCCCCCATGAAATGAGCTGGGTGACCCTGGGCTAATCACAGCTCTCTTCTGAGCTCGCAGAGCCCCACCCACCTCACAGGGTGTCTGTTGTGGGGAGAATAATAGAAAAGCTTTGTCAGCCACTTTGAGTCCCCTTAAATGGGTGAGAAAAGTGGGGTAGAAAAGCCAACTCTTCTTCTTTTGTCTTTTGTCTTTTTTTAAAAAAAATAAAATACTTATCCGAGCTGGGTGGAAAAGGTCAGAAAGAGAAAACACTTGGAAGATTTAGAGACAGTTTCCCCTCAAAACGAGATAAAGCGAATGTCTATCTAAAAGAGAGGAAATGGATGCTATGAATTGGTTCTGGAACTTTTTCTTCTTCTCAGTGTTTTGCTCAGGGAAATAGGGAAATGCAGAACATTTTCAACCTGAAAAGGGAGAAAAAAGCCTAAGTGGGATCTGTATCTTTGGCTGACGTTCAGTTGAATACCATGCAAAGGAGACATGATATATTCTGCTTGCAATCTTTGCAATGAATTTATTTATGAAACCATCTAGGAATAGCCATTATCTCACCCAAAGGCTTTTTCTTGTGTTGACAATATCCACACGAGAAGTCTCACACGATGTCAGGTGTCATTGCTTCTGAGCTTCATCTTGGCATGTTGGAATGAAGGGGAAATGTAACATCTGCATGAAGATTGAATGGCGTCAGTGTGGCTGGCACTGGCAGAAAACCCTGCCGTGGTAAGATATGCAAAGAGCAACATACCCACCGAGACTGATCCAGCCTCATCTTCCTGAGCCAGCCAAAGGAAAGCTTGGCAGTGGCATCTTTGAGAGTGATGCTGCTTGGATCCAGTTCACATCCAAGGCATAACACAAAGGTTTGGAGCATTTGACAATGAAACATTTCAAAGGGTGGGGGAAGCTCTGATGTGCAAAGTGCTCCCCTGCATGGGACTTCAGGGCCCCTCTGGATTCTGCTTCATAAAAACTATGCCAACATAGGAAGCAGCAGTTTGTTCTTATGATTTCAAAGCTTTGGACTAAGAATAAAATTTACTCATTTCCAATTGAATGCCAATTGTTGAGAAGTCCTGAGAGTTGCTAGAGCCTCTTCTATTGCCTTTGGCCAGTAAATACCTGCCTGTTTAGATGTGTTCTCTATTATGTGATACATAAGCCTTGTCAAAAATGTTCCAACAGTGCTGTGCTCTTCAAAGCACTTAGTTAAATGACACTGAGTCTTGATGATACATCAGCCTGATGCCCAGCCTACTTGCCATCAATAGAAACACAATGGTGTACACCGTGCTTGCACATCACTATATTTATCTGTTTACAGTTTCAGTTGATGGCATGGGGTATAATGATGATGATGAAATAAATTTCAGGGAACCCATTTCATTGGTACACTTTGTTGCATTGCCAAAATTAGTCCCTTGGTAGTTCACATAATGGAGGCATGCTTTCTGCATGCTTCTGCACTCCAGAAAGGCCGGCCAGGGGAAAGGCGGGTCAGGGATGGGGATGCATCCCGCAAGGCTGCCTGCCATTGGGTGCGAGCACCCAGGGGTGGGCAGCCCTGTTGGGCTCCTTCCCCCACTTCTTGCTGGCTGTCCAGGGCTTGATTGAGCCCTGTGCAGCTGCCATGAAGCCACCCAGGCACCCCGGGGCCCGAGGCCAGCTGCCTATGCGGTAGCAGCTGAGAGACCCCTTGGTCAACCGGACCGTGTCATTCCGGTCAGCCAAGACTCCCCCCCACCCAATTGCAATCCTCTGCGGGGTGTAGGCACCTGGATGAAGGTGCCTGGGCCACAGACAACCCTCCACCCCCCTACCACCCCCCCAGGGCCAGAGGACGCGCACCACATGCGCAGGCTTACCTCGTTGGTGTCCGAGCTCGGAATCAGCCAAGGACGCCAGGAGCGTGCACCACGTGGGTGCGCGACGCCCCCTCACTAGACAAGCAGCTCACGTGAACTGCTTGTCCAATAGGGAGCTGCGGCGCGGCCACGTGGTGTGTGCTCCTGGCATCCTTGGTTCATTCCAAGCTCGGACACCAACAAAGTAAGCGTGCGTGCATGCTGCGCGTCCCCAGACCCTTGTGGTGGTGGTGGGGTGGGATATCATCTGTGGGGCCTAGGCGCTTTGATCCAGACGTCTACGCCCCACAGAGGGTTGCAATCAGGCGGGGTGGGGGGAGCCTTGGCTGACCAGAACGATGCAGTCTGATTGACCAAGGGGGCCCTCAGCCCCGCAGCCCGGCAAGGTAGGTAATTAGCCAACCCCTGTCACCCGTTTGGTCGATATTTGGCCAATGGTGGCAGGGGGGCATGCCCGTGGCTGGCCAGGGATGCTTTGCATGCGCGTGGACGGATGTAGAGCACTTTTAAGTGCTCTACATCTGGAACGCATGGAGAGCAGTTGGAGGTGCGCTGGGGCGGCTTCGCCGTCCCGGCAGTGCATATGCTTCGTCTCTGACTGCTCTCCACATGTTCAAAAATCCCATGTGTGAAAAGGCCTCTGATCAGACCCTCCCTAATCTGGATTATGTTCTGTCCTGTGTGGACTGAGTATGATGACACTAATGTGTGGAATGAAGGCATCTAGTAAATTTGCTGGTTAGGAACACCAACAAGAGTTCTACTTGTCAGGTGTTAATCAAAAAGGATTTCTATATCAAGATACAGTTCTGTCATAGTTCAATGCCAATATATACTTAGTGAAACTTCTGGGACTTTTCTTTTTATGCTGCCATAAAAATGTTGCATTCTTAGGCCCCGTCTTCACTGCCGTTGCATCGTTATCTTGAATTCAAAACGTTTTGAGTTCTCCCAGTTCAGACGG
>MTQE01001134.1:21713138-21745589 GCA_014337955.1 Aspidoscelis marmoratus | reverse complement strand
AGTGAGGTAGGTGGGGCTGTGAGAGCTCAGAAGAGAGCTGTGACTAGCCCCCAAGGTCACCCAGCTGGCTTCTTGGAGGAGTGAAGAATCAAATCTGGTTTCCTAGATAAGAGCCAGGCTCCCTAACCACTAGACCAGAAGGGGTCAGAAATGTATGCAACCTGGTTAAATTTAAACAATTCACGTTAAAAAATTATAAAATTCTAGCAGAGACATGGGGAACATCCACACCTATTGTGAAGAGTGCAAGAAGACCTGTAAGTCCACTCCACAGAACCCTCGCTCAGAGTGGGGAAAATATCGCTGAGGGGGCGCCACCCTTCATTGCTCTTTCTGTTGGCATGCAGATGCATAGTGCTGAGAATGAACTAGGTGCTTGCTTTGCACAGATACTAGTCCTACAAGGACCCACTGGTAGGCCCTTTCTGGCATACCCAAACCTCAACTGCCAGCTCTAAAGACTGAGACAGGAAAGGGACAGAAAGGGTGGATTCATCCTATTCCAAGTTACAGACACAGCCATGGCAAAGCAAATTTCTTTTTGCAGCAGGTTAAACAGATGATGGCCAACCATTATTAAGGCTATATAAAGCTGGCCAGAATATACTCTCCAGTTATTACTGAACAATTCATATGAATCCCTTCCAGACTCACTACCGGCAGGGGATGATGGGAGCTATTGCTCAGCCACATCTGGAGGACTATAATTTGTTAACCTTTCCTCTGCATCTTATAGGTACTCATGAGATAGATGGGTCACTCATGAGCCTATCTAAACGATTATGGGGTAGGTCTACTCTCAGTTCATTATGGTTATATGTGCAGAAACAGCTACAATGTGAGCTCTGTCTTTTTGTTGTAGTCACTTGTGAACATACCCAATAGAAAAGCTGAAAATTTAAGATTCTTATAGAATTGAAGGTGGGAAATGGGCTTCATGCACATCCCCAATCTGTATCTCTGTCAAGAAAACTGCAAAGAAGTATCCATGAAGGTGCCCAAGCATTCAGCCAGGACTTGGAGAAAATTGCTCCTCACCAATAGTAGCAACTCAGAAGGAGATGACATTGTTAGCCGTAGAGCATCATCACATCTCACTTTTTATGTGGTTTGAAGTCCTCAGAGACCAGATGCCAAAGTGAGTACCTGTTTTTTCTCTGAGGACCCTCCTCACTGGAAAGAGAAGATCAGAAACAGGCCCAGGGCCAGGCAAAGACCTGTGGCTTCCACACTGTTTCCCTCACCTAAAAAAGTAAGCTTCAGAGTGGCAGCAGTGGAAGTGGTGAGTGGGGTTGCCCCACTACCATCAACACCACCCCAGCCCCTTGTCCTCCTGTGAAACTCTCCAATCGCATCATCCCCTTGGCATGCAAAGCAAACCCAACCCCCATGGGCCACCTTTGCCCTCCTGAACCCCCCGCCCATTGTGTGTGTCCCTTAACTGGCAAGCCCCACCCCCAATGTTCCCTTGCTGTCCTACAATACCCATCACCTGCCCCCCCCGCAGTCCACCAACCTACTCCCACTGCCCCCCACTCTCCTGCAATGCTCCCCACTGAGTCACCCCCTTGGCACATAAACCACCTTCACTGCATGCCTTACCATCCTGGATTGCTTCCCCATTGTACCCAACATCCCCCTTGTCCCTTTGCCAGCTGAAGTTTGCCTTCTTCCATGAAGATTCATCAGGCTTGGCAGTGGGAGCAGTAGACAGGTGTGGACTAGCCATTCTGGGTCAAAAATGGAGTGGGTACACCTACATTCCTTGTCCATATCTGAGGCAGACTAAGAGGCTACAGTGTGACCATGACCTTATTTAATAAATTTGGTAATCTTGTAAACACAGAATTTAGTGGATACTTTTTTTTTAGTGGGTACAAGTTCTTTTTAATTTGTTTTTACTATTGTAACCACCCTGAGACTTTTTGGTAAAGGGCATGATAAAAAATACAAACAAACAAACCATAAGGTTAATTGGAAAACTTTCTATCCCTTTGCACATCCTTAGAACTAGAAAGGAATATTGTGTACTATTTTATGCTTATATTGTTTCACACATTTGCACATATAGACATATAGTACACTCTGGATGGTATAGTGCATAGCTTTTATGAGACCATCTGGCATTCCAATGAATAGCCTTTGCAGTTTATTTACTCCAAGAGTCTGTAAAATCACAGTCCATGCTAAGCAACTTAATGCCAATATAAGAACTGTTTTACAAAATTGGCCTTTTAATGCAAGTATGGGGCCTCCTCCTTTCCCCCTTCCTGTATTACTATCTTTTACTGAGCTTTCGAAGGCCAAGATCAATAAGGACAAGCTTTGTGGTTGATCTCTTTGAGCAGGTAGGAATGGCAAAGTGATGTCCTGAGAACAGTAGCATCATGCACCCTGGTGACATCCCCAGGTTTCAAGGGGCAATGTTAGAAAGCTAGCAAGCATTTCCATTTAGGAAAATACCCCATGGCTGACGGATGACGTGTCAGGGCAGGCACAGCAGTGAGACTGTTTTATTGACTAGCCTGTGATGGATGGCCATAGTACTAGTGTGAATCAGACCAAGGGCAGTTTTCCACAGTGGCAGTGAATTATAAAGCAGGGGATGATGGATGCCAGGAACAGCCACTTAAGCGCGCTCTGTCTAGCAGATAAGTGAGCATCACACGCACTAAGAGGTCATCACATGCAATAAAAACAGATTTGGGGTTTGCTTGACTTGCGATGTCAGTGGCTAATGTTCTGTGCCTAGCAAGGGATCTATTTTACCTCTCTGATGTTGTCTAGAGGTGGCCGTATATCAGTCTTAACTCATCCTTAGAGCAAGCGTATGCCTTGCTCCAGACCCAGCAAATGATGTTATCAGCCAGGATAGAGATATCCTCTCTTCAGTTTACTTTGCGGGAGCTGCTGCTGCTGCTGATTCTGCAGCATGCTCCAAACCTTTATCGGCTTGCTTTGCTGATTGAAACAGGCAGGCAGGTACTGTAGATCAACACTCAGATGATATTTCCCCTGGTAGAAATAGTGTGAATGGATTAAACCATTTGCCGGTGCTCTTATAGCTGCTTCTGTAATTAGTAAATATCACTGCCAACTGTAGAAAACTAGATGGTACATGGAAAAAATATCAAAGGGGATGGTTTTGTAGCTTCTTGTTTTCTACGCTAAGCATTGCCCATAGTTTGTGATGTAATCCAAGAGGTTAGAAACACAAACTGAAAGAAAATATGCTCTCAACTACTACCCTAAACAATACTCTGGTTATTTTCAGAGAACTACATAATCTTAGGCCAGTAAGCAGCTGCCATTTCAAGTGCTTAATGGGATGATCCTCCCCAACCCAGCTAAGATCCACAAAAGTTAAAAATAGCAGTTTTACTGCAGCTTTGCTGTCCTCAATTCACAAGGTGGAAGTTGTCAAGAGATCTGAACAGGAAGGAAAATGCTTCATGGAGATGTTTAATGCCTTCAGCTATAGATGTTGATCCACAGAGCAAATATATTTTTCTCAACAGGTCTTCTGTAATGGCCAGAACTGCTACACCACCTTTTGGGCTCCAAGGGGAGAAAGCAGCAAAGAAGAAGGGCGGACCAGTGGCTCCTACAGAGCTTGGTGCAACAGTGCATCTCATATGGGCACTCTCGTTAAATAAAAATATCAATCAATCAATCAATTAATAATAATAAATGGCATTCAAGACACTTCATTCTATCTGCTAAATTTGTTGGTGCTTTTCCTTAATATGCTGATGAGTTAAACACTGAGAAGGCTGTGTCTTGTGGTAAGAGAAGAGGGCTGCTAGTGCACGTTGGGGTAGCTTCTGGGAACAAGCATCCACACTTGCAGGAGGCATTTCCACAGCAGAAACATCTCCTGCTATCCCAGAAGCTACCCAGCATCCACTAGTGGTGGTGCACAGAATTGTGCACCATACGCATCCACAAGCTTACCTTTCTTGACCACCGGAGAGAACATTCATACCTCTTCCAAGTGCCAGGGTTCATCTGAGGTGTCACACAAGCTCACTGGCATGTCAGGTGACTGAAAACACAAGCGTACACGAGCACAGCTCATCACCATCTGGACTCAAGATGACGATGCTCAGACCCTGGACGATGGCACTTGGGCACAAATCTCCACATCTGGTAAGTTTCTGGATGTGTGTGTGGTGGATTGGCATGTACTAGCATTCATGAGTGTGAATGCTAGTGCATGACAGTGGGGATGCACTATATCCATCCTCTGGACTGGTCTGGAATTGGGATCATAGTTGCAGTACCAATGTCTTGAGGTTGCAGGCATGTGGGTTGTCCGAGAGCCATGCAGCACCACTGCTGCATCTGTAATGCCACTTGCAGCACCTGAAATACAGCAAAAATCATAGAAATAGATTAGATGTGGCCACAAATCCATTGCATTTTGAGTAGAGATGTGCACCAGGGATGTGCACGGGTATTCAAAAATTCAAAAATCCAATTCAAGACAGTTGAATATCGACATTTGAATTCAGATCAGATTTTCAAAAATCCGATTTAACGAATTCGATTGAATTTTGAATATCTGAAAATCCAATACAGATTGTTGAATAATTTGGCTGAATAGATCTGTACGTGTTGCATATGAATATCGTGTTTATTTTAGTTTATAATGTGGGATGAAAATGGGATGCATACGGGATGAAAAATAGACAAAAACAGGATGTGCACAAATTCAAAAATCAGATATGAATGTTGCCGACATTATATATCTTCAAGTTCGCATTGGATTTTCAAAAATCTGGATCTGGATAATCCAGATTCGAATCAAATTTTTTAGAACATTCGAAATTTGGCCAAATTCACCTAAATTTGGACATTTGAATGTTATGATATTCATATGCCAACATTTGAACCAATACAAATGTTTCTGGACATTTGTGAAGCTGGAGAGGCGCATCAGATATGTATCTGTTCATATCAGATACATGTCGGGTGCTTCCGCACAGGCCCTTTAACACCCATTAGGCACACATCTGGAAACGCGAATCCGCACACGCGTTGCTGTTTCAGACACATCTGGTGAGGTGTGTCCGCAAAGCAACACGGATTAAGCACACTTTTAGGACGACGCGTCGGCATTTGTGGGCCTATTAGGCACATTTCTGATTAGGTGTGTCCGCACCTATCTGTGTCTAAAGTGTGCCTAATGGGTGTTAATTACACACCACATATGATGTGGTGTTAATGTGTCTTTTTCTGTGAAAACACATCCTTTTAGGATGCGTCTGCACAGTGAAAGTGTACCTACCCGGGGCCCTCCCCCAGCCCACCATGCTTGGCTCCTTGGAGCCAAGCATGGCGAGCTGGGGGACCTCACTGCCATGGCTCTCCCTCGCCCCAGAAGCGGCGGATCGCTGCTCCTGGAGCCAGGGGGAGCTTCCCTAAAGCCCACCCTAGCCCACCCGGGGGGGGAGCCCGCGCGATCCCCTCCTTACCTGCTCGGGATCACCCCGATTCTGGAAGGAGGGTCCCAGGATGCAGTGCTTCTGCATCCTGCGTGCCTCCTGATTGGCCAGGGCTGCTGCTGGCAGCCCCTGCCTTCAGGAGGCATTCTGTGCAGGCACGCCATCTAGCCAGATCTACCCCATAAATCTGGATCTACCTGGCATCCGGATTTAGTAAAACCGGGTCTACTGGAACCTGGTTTTACTAAATCCAGGTGTGGTAGATCTGGATTTATTAGCGCCTGTGCGGAAGCACCCATCTACTCTTATCAGATATGTATCTGTTTGTATCAGATATGTATCAAATGTTTGGATGAATATGTACAAACCGTCGTATTGAATACAACTTTACCACATTCGAATGCAATCTACTGGCTGGACCCATGGAAACTGTGGCCAGGATTTGACTTCCTAGGAAGATAGCCTTGGAATAGTTGAAATAAGCTGAAGGTAAGGTCATTTTATCAGGTGTCAGGCTGGCTTGGTGGCTAAATGGGGCAGAAGCTGTTGCTTATCTACTCCCCAGACACCGAGAGACCTTGTGAAAATGACCATGTGATAATATTACCATGCAATTACATGGAGGTTCCCCTGAATTTGGAGTTAGGTTGAACATTCTGCCTTAACGCTTGATAGAATTTGTTTCATTCAAGTTTATCAGGTGCTGAACCACTGCCACCACATCACTGTGGTCTGAATGCAGAAGCTGCATTGTTTATATAACAGAGAGTAGTAGGATGAGCCAGAGATTGGGCAAAATTAAGTAACTGCATCAACCGCAAGACCACAGCAATGTGATAGCTTTTAAATTCAATGCAGCTTATATTACATTCAATAAGTCTAAAAAATGGCTTGCGGTATTAATGGGACACATAAAGTAGCTTCCTGTGGGATATATGTTACTTCCACTCTTGTTAACAGTTCCTTTGATAACTTATTCATTACCCTGCCTTTAAAGAGCACTGCAATGCAAACCTTGAAACATTAAGTATGCAAGTCCTTCTAGAAATAGGTTTTAACCTAAAGTAATTTGAGCCTTGGTGGTTGCCTGGGCCTAAACTAGAGATTGATACAAAATGTGGGTTCTTTTAAAATAGTCAGCAGAGGAAAACTAAGGCAGCAAATGTACCTTTGAGTTAAAAGCATCCTCCAAATGATAATATATATATATATCTATTCCAGTGATATGAAGGACTAATTGGTAGTTCTCTGACTCTTGCAAAAATTCTGTCTCTTCCCTCCTCTTTCTTCTTCCTCGAATAGTGCCTGCAACAGTTTTTCCGTTCCTCCATGAACAAATGGTAAAGTATTTAAGTGAGCAAGTGAGGAAGAGCATGAAATTAAGTTTTTTCTGGGGGGGGGGGGGGGAGGAAGTTGGGCCCTATTTTCAAAATCTCATGTCAACAAACCCCACATCCTTGAGAGTCTATATGTAAGCAGGTATTTATGTGTGTGTGTGTGTTGCAATTTCAGCAATAGTGTGGTCCTAACTTCTTGGAGGGAAAGGCTTTATTTTAATGGCAGAACTTTTGCTTTTGCTTTGTTTCCAAAAGACCCAAGATTCGGAAAGAGGCAATGATAAAACATCTCCATGTTGTTGCAAAGAAAACGGTATGGATCTATCTATTTAGTCACCAGGACTTGACATCAATTCAAGGTCATCATAACGTGGGATCACTTAGTAAAGGCATCATCAGTTTCTTCAGATGAAAACTGACTCCT
This sequence comes from Aspidoscelis marmoratus, assembly GCA_014337955.1. Lineage (NCBI taxonomy): Eukaryota > Metazoa > Chordata > Lepidosauria > Squamata > Teiidae > Aspidoscelis > Aspidoscelis marmoratus. Next base: position 21,738,381 of record MTQE01001134.1, on the reverse strand, counting down.
GAAGCCAAATCCTGTTCAAGCTAGCACACTAACACTGCATATGCATTACTTCTACTGAGCTGAATGGAGCTGTGATGCAGATTATTCACAGGCCTACTCTTCCATACTTCATTTCTGTGATGGCCACTGGTGTGCGATTTTCTTATTTCTCCACCCAATGGACATTACAGTTGCCACAGTGGTTGCTGGACCTCCCCCTCAACTGTAGGAGGGTTTTTTTTGGGGGGGGGATCTCCAGCAGGCTTGGGGCCATGAGATCCACATGGTCAAATCTCTTCCTAGCCTATAAATCTGAATCACCATAGCACCAGGATTCATATTACTTTCCCCACAGATCAGTCTAGTGGTTCACTACGCTCATAATGTGAAGTTCACTTCTGATCTGCTTCCATCACAATGAATGCATAGGATTACTAGATTATTGTGTATTGCAGAGAGGGAATGATTAAACCTTTTCAAATAAATAAGACAGTTTTGGTGAACCTCTGTTAGAAATACCCTATATAGCTAAATGTAAGACAAGCAAATAAGGGGTTTTACTAAATACCATCTCTGATAACTGGTATTTTTTTCTGCATTATTTACCACTGCCACCTTTTCATTTATTTGCTGGTATGCAAAAGAGAAAAAAAGGGGGGGAGAAGGAAAGCTGTGCCAACATTTTCAGAGTGAAAAAAAGTTTATATAAAAGTAGACTCCTGTGATCATTTTTACATCTCTCCCTCCAGCCATAGTAACTGTGTGCATGCAGCAATCGGTTGGCTTTCTGTCCAAGCCCATTTCTAGATTCAACCACTTTTCCTGCCAAGGGGAAGAGAACTACATGCTTCTCAGAGAAATTTGCCAAATATTCCTAAACCCAAGGGTGGGGAAAAGGGTACAAAATGCCATCCCAATATTGCCCAGGTTGTCTCCATCCTTTTTTAAAGAAGAGAAGCTGGTGTAGAATTGCCTGTTAAAGTTGTACAGGAGTAAAACAGGAGTACCTGGCAGCCAAAACAGAGCATCTCAAGGAAGCTCTCTTGGCAAATGGACACCACAGAGAGGACATACGCTGAGCCATCAACCCCAGCACCACAAACAGAGCAAGAAGACAAAAGTGAGAAGAATGCATTCCTACCTTACATCTGACAAATAATGGGCTGCATAGGTAGGTTATTACACAAAAAGCATATACACACAGTCTACAAACCTACTACCAAAGTCAGCCAGATACTGAAATAAAAAAAAGACAACCTCAACCCTTTTCATACTCCTGGTACTTATAAAATACCTGCAAATGCAGAAAGTTGCATGTAGGGAGGACCTCATGCACTATAGAAAAAAGAAAATGTGAACATGAAAGACAAGTGTGGCTCATGAAGAATAGCAAGTCAGCAGTGGCTGAACATGCATGGTCTGAAAACCAGAAAATGCTATTTGATCACAGTAACAATAGCTGAAGTAAAGGGATTCTATGAACTGGCTACCAGAGAGGCCATTGAAATAAAAAACAACTTTAACAGGGACTAGGGACGGGCACAAATGCATTTTTTACATTCAAATTTGAGTCAAATCTAATATTAGATTCCATTCAAATTTCAAAAATCCAGATTTTCAAAAATCCGATTCAGATCTGGATTATCTGGATCTGTACATTCGAAAATCCGATTTGTATCCGGATATACAAATATTGATAAGATTTGTATCCAAAATACAAAATTGCACAAATACGTATTCACCCCGTATGCATCCCATATGTGTCCCATTTTCATCCCCCACATTATTTGCTCAAATAAGTAAAAAAAAATTGCACATTTGTATATGCTAGATACAAATCTACTCATTCAAATTATTCAAAGATTATTTTAAAAAATCCAAAATCTGTTTGAATGTTTAAATTTGAGTTTTTGAAAATCTGATCTGAATTTGAATGTCAACATTCAACAAATTTGAATTGGATTTTTGAATTTTTGAATATCTGTGCACATCTCTAATAGGGACCAAGGCCTGTTTCTCAGTAGCATACAGAAACAAACAAAACTATACAGAAAAGAAGCAAAAACAGCATCAACAGATTACAAACAGGAAGAGACCAATGCCACACTAGCTGCCAAACTGCCAATCAAACAACAAAAATCTATAAGGGAAACAAGTTCCAAGAAGACACCAGTTGTTTTTTACTCTTCTTACAGCCAAATCCTATGATGATGGATATCACAGCAATAACCAAAGCTCAGGTTCTCAGAAAAATCCTGGAACACATTGTGACAGCCCCCAAAATGTTTCAAACAAGATAGTTCTAAATTGTTGTAGAGTATATTTAGTGATGCTTGAAGAGTAGATGGGAAGAACAGGCACTTTTGAAACTGAATCATATTGTAAGATTAGTAGTAGAAGATGGATTAATAATGGATTATTTTTGGTCTAATGCTAAATTTGGGATTACCTGTAGCTTGAACATCTAGCAGTAAGCCCTTCCAACAACTTCAAGCCAATTTCAGATCTGTTTAGCTAATTTTACTTTCATTTGACTTCTTTTAAAGTAAGTAAACAAAAACCTGACCACTATAATTCTGTGAAAAAGGAGGAATTCTCCATGCTTATATTTTTCAGTGAATAGCTGTGGCAAAATTATCTTCACTTAGTTTTAATTTGTTTTGTAACTTTGGGTTTTTTTTCCTATAAATGACCTCAAGAGCTGAAAGAAACAAAATGATCATTAGAGGCATATTGAAAAGTTGACCTTTTTATGTTATCTGATAAAACAGATTAAAGGTTAATATAATTCCAGCAGTGAAGGATGGAAACAAGTCATTCTCCACACTGCTGAAGTTGCATGCAAGCAAATTACAAAATATCAAAGTTAATGAAATGTGTTGATTATGACTGGGGGTTGATTTCCTTTTTAGAAATATTTCCAGTCTAATGCCAACACTTTAAGCACAGGTCCCCTTTTCCTTTTCTCTTTCAGATTCTTGTACAACCTTGCTATGCCATACATTCCAACATGATGGACTGTGTGTTCTGGGGCCTTTTTGAACTTTGGTGGCAGTGGGCCTCCTAAGCCCCATTAATATGGGTGAAGATTAAAATGCCCTTCACTCTTGGGACCCCAGAAGGTCATTCTGATGGTGATGTGATGTGGTCTGAAGCCCAAAAATGCCCCCAAATAAAAGGGAGGGAAGGGGAAGGCAGGCAGGCATGAAGGAAGGAAGGAAGGAAGGAAGGAAGGAAGGAAGGAAGGAAGGAAGGAAGGAAGGAAGGAAGGAAGGAAGGAAGGAAGGAAGGAAGGAAGGAAGGAAGGAAGGAAGGAAGGAAGGAAGGAAGGAAGGAAGGAAGGAAGGAAGGGCTTGTCTGCCTTATCCAGGAGCAGGAATCTGTGCCAACAACTTGAACTCATTCACTTATCAAAACCTTCTCTTGCCATTAAGGTTGTAACACTAAAGTGGTATTTTTGATGTCTAAACTGTGTGGAACAGCTCAGGCAGGAGCTTCTAAGGGACATCAGTGAGGTGAAGCCAAATCAGTGCTTCACCAGTCAATACTTGGAATTTTCCCACCTTTGGCTCCTATACTTCCTTTTGTGCTCAGGGTTGTCTCTGTAGCCAATATTCTACCAGGGGTTGGCTCAAACGACCAGGATGCATTTGCACTTACCATACTGGGGAACTCCAAGTATGCTCCCCGATGAAGCATACGCACTATGCAGAGCTGATTCTATACCAGAGTTCCCCCAGAGTGTATAGCGGTAGAGCAATTTAAACTGGTGGAAGAAGTTAGCATAGAGTGTGTGAATAAATCTAAGTTCTGCTTTACTGATTGAGAAAGTGATTTATTTTCCTTATTGCACTCAGAGCAGCCTGAGCTGATCCAACAAACCATTTAGTGCTTTAAACCATCTGAGAGGTGCTTTTATTGTTTAGCGGCATGTAAACACGGCCTATGACAAGAGCTGGGATTCTGCTAGGGTTCTATGCTGGCATGACCCAGCCATCTGCTTAACTGTACTGTGGCTGAACCACAAAGATTAGCTAACTTCAGGAGGTACATGTTCCCAAACACCCAAAGCAGAAAGAACAATAATATCACCAACAATAAAGCAGATTTTCCAGCAGAAAAACCCTAGCTTTATTTGGCCTTTTCAGAAATAATCTTGAGGGCAAGAAAAAAAAAAGTAGTCTGGCCCTTGAAAAGCAAAGGAAATCTAGAAAAGCAGAGAAGGGAGATCACATTCTCCCTTCCTGGTGTCATAATCTATGAGCCTCAACATACCAGATTTGTTTCATGTGCTGTTCTTCCCCTCAGGCCTGGCTCACACTGTTCCATTGCCCGTGGCAAAAATTAATACTGTCCTTTCAACCCCCTTCCCTTTGCCTGTTGTATATGAAGGAGTGGAGCTTTGTATTTTATCCTGTTTGTGGCTGCTTTTCACATAAATGGAATGAAAGTATCTTCTTATAGGGTGCATCCAGAATGGCTGCAAAACCTGGGATTGTCCTGGTGGTACAGTGGGATTTCCATAGTAGGAGGCAGTAGGAATGTGTACCTGTCTGTCTTAGTCCCAACATAGTCCCAGGACACTGGGGTAAAATCCTGTAATTTTGTTAATGCAAGAAAATCAGCTTCAAACCTAGATTTTATCTATTAAGTAGAATACTTACCTTGGGCCTATTCGCACTTGGCCTTTTTCTGGAGTGTATCTCAGGATAGGGGTCAGTGGTCCACATGCTAATGCAGACTCTGTCAGACCTCACTTTGGGCCTGCTGAAGCCGACACTAGCATATGGACAGCAAGTCCCTATTCCAGGATATATTCCAGAATAAAGCCAAGTGCGAATAGGCTCCTGGTCTGGAAGCCTGCTCATGCAACCCACCATCTTGGGACTGACTACTGTGCATGTGTGGGGCCCAACCAGGCCAAAAATTGCATGCATGGGGAGCGGTGTTCATGCACGTCTGAGTATTTCACAATACTGAAATACCAAATGTATGTATCATTCCATTGTGGGAGCAAGTGTCCAGAACAGTAAGTCCCTGTGCTTGCCCTATTCTGTTGGTCTGACATCTGGGCAAAAAGTGATAATTCTGGAAGTAGTTTACTCCAGAATATTGCTAAATGGCAAGTTAAACATGAGACCATGAGGTTGGCTTAATGTATGGACTTGTCTACGCCCAGACAGGGCCTAATACTCACCCCTATCCCGGGGCTATGTTGGAACTGTCACATATTTTCTGTAGCAATTCCAATATAGCTCTAGAAAATAGGGATGAAATCACAACATATCTGGGAAGATCAACTCCCAACTTGGGTTTCCTTGAACAGTGATATGACAATTTGCCTGGATACTTACACCCAGCATCCATTTATTAAGGTTAGGATGAGGATTACTGTGCAAGTGTGAGGGGTCGTACTTCTGCATTTCCAGGCATTTTGTGGCATAAAACTACCCATCACACCATCCTGAGAACAGCACTGGACAGAGTTAAGGTCTTGGACTTACTGTGTGATTCCACTCTGCTGTATGCAGAGACAGTGAAAGGCAATTGCAAGATTTGACCAAGATCCCACATTTTCCTTTTTCCTCCTGGACGCAGTAGGGATGTGCACAAATGAGGGTTTTGGCATTAGATTAATAACAAATAGAATATTAGAAAATTTGTATTCATTCAAATGGATCCCCTTTGAATGTGGTAGGACTCTATTCGATATGAATGTATTGTGATATGGAATTGTACAAATATCTGATAGGAACAAATATGTATCTGACATATATCCAACACGAACACATATGTATCAGATATGTATCCATCATGAATGCATATGTATCAGATACACTTTCAATACAAACACATACATATCCCATTCATATCCAGTACATAGGTTCACTTTAACAAATGTCTGAACTATTCATACCAATGTTCCAAACCCTTCGTATTCTTACAAATGTTAATGTACGAATGTCGTAACATTAAATTTGTGTACGGATGTCCAATCTGGTATGAATTTGTATGAATAATGAATCTTATGAATATTCATGCAGATCCCTAGGAGGCAGCCTTTTTCTGCACTGGGTCTTATTCCAGATTATATTCCAGAACAGGGACCTGTTATTTGCATGCTGAGGCAAACTATAGCAGGTTCTTCCTCAGCCTGTAGTAGTCTGTGTACTGGCATCTGGAGAGCAGATCCCTATTCTGGGATATAATCCAAAATAAGACCCAGTGCAAAAAGGGGCCTGAAGGTTCGACCTCACTCTAGAAGTTCTGTTTGTTGCCTAAACAGCTGCTTCTTCTGCCTTGTGTTAAACAACCTCTTGTTTTTCCTGCACCATCTTGCAAAAATCCCCAAATTGCATATGACACTTACTGTATATTCTTTATAAAAAGGTTAAGTGCATTAGATGCAAGTTATTATGACTTATACGTTGTCTAGGAAAAAAATTCTATCAGCACTAGAATTTTGAAGAGGAATTTTGAGGATTTTGAGGACTAGCTGGTTTGTTGTAACTTTGTGGTTTGTGCATCTCAAAGGTTTTATCTCTTCATTCTTCCTTTGACCACCAGCAGGGAATTTTTTTCTCTTTTCTTTTTCAAAGAAAAAATTGATAAAACAATCAGATTTTTATTTAAGAAAAAATAAGTTAGCAGAAGAGTTGAGGCTATAGGAAGTATCCTGGTCAAAACTCAGCTATGATATCGATAATAGCATTTATATTAAGGCATCAGTGCATGCTTAACTTTATACTGAGTGCTATGTGGCAGTAAAAACACATTCCAATTTTTCAGGCTCACCATTTTTTGGAGTATTAACCAGCTGTTTGCTTGTAATGATAACATTTGCAGAGAATTTGGCTATGTTTCTTTTAATGACTGCCATAAAACAGAATGATCAAAATGAGTTCAAGATGCTGTTAATGTAGCAAACACTGGGCTAACATTAAGTAACGATAATACTCCAAAGATGACTAATGATGATGAAACAGTGATGATAGTATAAGGTATAAAACCTAAAGGGCCTGTTTGTAGTTACCTTCAGGAGGAGGGAGTTCCAGCTGCTCTTGGTGAGATCCATCGCACGTCACCACCACTACCACTGTTTCGGAGCTCAGTAAGGCTGCTCTGGTCTTCACTAGTTGTGAACAACTAAAATGTTTTCCACTGCTTGACTGGAAGCACCTAGTGCGGTGATGGCCAACCTATGACACGCGTGTCACAGGTGACACGCCAAGCCCTTTTGGGTGACACACCTGGTCACCTTGGCACCTGGGCGTGTAGTGCTTGCTTGTTCTTGAGGTGTACAAAATACCAACTTTCAATTGAAGATTTGTACAAAAGTCACTAATGTAAAGAATTATTTGTTTTTGCTTTTCATAAAACACATATATTAAAAATATAACTTTTTTACTAGAGCTACAAATATCACAAAATTATGGATATTTCTAGATGTGACACAGCACCCGAGTTAAGCTAGTTTTTTTTGTGAATTTTGACACACCGAGCTCAAAAGGTTCGCCATCACTGACCTAGTGAGTTCCCAGTCGGCAGCATTTACACTCTTCTGGGTATAATGTTGTGAGTGGACATTATGGTATGGTTGTGGCTGCACAGTTCTGCACCATATTTCAACCAACCATGGAAAGGTTTGGGCACATGCGAGATGTTGCTACAGCTGTTGCCCTGGTGATCCACCCTGCCTGAAGTGGGTATAACCTGAAGTTTCAGACAACATAATCCAATTCACGGATTTTATTTTTTTTACATATATATTTTTTATTTTTCCAAAGCATTTTCCAATCATTTCAACAACAGTATTCCCTACTCCCCATTGTTACAATGCTTTGATATTTTCTGTGTGACTTCCTCTGTTCTTCCAACTCCCCTTCTTATAATCATTTAATTCAATGCTCCCCTTATATGCCTTTTATTCTTTTCCATATGCATTAGCCAAAACCCTCCGTCATCACCTCCGGTAAGGGGACTCCAGCCTTCCAAAAACGTATTCACTGTTTTGTCCTTTAGTACATTTGTCAGTTTATCCATTTCAATCAATTTAATTATCCAGTCCTCCTCCATAGGCAACTATTCTTCCTTCCATTTCTGGAAAGGTGGTATACAAAAAAAAAAAAAAAAAGGAAATGGAAAATGGAAATTCAGCTTAGTTCATTCCTACAGCAGTTTGATGGAGCATTTTCTTGAGAACTATAAGAATTTTTTGTACACATTCTGGTTGCAGTCAAACTTCACCCCATCACCCAAAGAGAGAGAGAGAGAAAGAAAATAAAAAATCACAGATCTTTAATAGAGATTTCTACAATGGCAGGGCATTACCACAGCAGTCATCTGATTTATATCCCACTATTTGCATGGGTTGTGTGACTGCTGGCAGAACAACTCTTCTGGTACTTGAACAGGCACAATGGACCTAAATGTGAAGGACCTTCGGTGAACGTTTTGTGACAGATGTGCCTACCGTGCATTAGTGCTTGCCCAGATGTCAGTAATAAAACAGGCTCTGCGCTTTTTACAGTAGTGGGTACTCAAGATTTGGCATATTTCTTCATTTCTGCTAAATGCCAGGATCACATCTGAATGGATATAGCTTCATTAGGGACATGGGGTGCCTTAACTGCGTAATAAAACACAGGTGCTTTTCATGGCTCCCTTCCTCCTTCTCCCCCTCCTCCAAATTTAATTCAACATTTCAAGAACGATTTAATGAAAAGCTTGGCACCTCTTCACATAAGAAGGATCAACAGACATTTCCTGAAATGCTTATTTCTGTAGGTAGTAGGAGGGAGGGTAATTTCAAATGAGAAGGATGAGGGGGGATGTTTGCCATTAAGTTTGATTTAAATGAAAGAGATGAAGTTTTCATTTATGATTGTTCTCTTAGGGTGTTTTTCCACTGGCAGTAAGTACCCAGTTTAGCACCCATTAAGGACCCATTTGGCTGAGAGCCGGTGATCCCATTTCCACTATGGACCCCATGGGGGACACATCTGTTTCCACCACAGCTAGGGAAATCCAGGTCCTTCAGGACCTATAATCCGGATTTCGTGTAGACCCCATTAAAGGGGTCTAAAATGGGGTCTTCAGCCATAAAATCCAGATTATAGGAAGCCTGTTTCCACTGCAATTGGGCAATTCCACTGCAAAATCAAAACTCCGAAGTTCCTTCGAAGTTGTTCTGAAGTTGCAAAGGCTCCGAAGGGTTTTTTTTCTGCAGAGCTAATCTCCAAAGGCAACTTCAGAGATTGCACCCCCTGTCACCCAAAACACCTGGGGTGACAGGCAGATCCCTTGTGGGTAGATCCAGATTTCCAAATGGGTGCTCCAATGTTTCCACAGCAGGCAGGCTAGCACCCATTGCTTTTGGGTGCTAGACCACCTATGGAAACACATTGGGTACTTCCCTTAATCTGGATCTACTAGATCTGGATTAAGGGACATAGCCATTCCTCAAATCCAGATCTTCTTAGCTCCAGCTTAAGGGAGCATGGTGGAAAAACACCCATAGGCTGTCTCCACACACAATAGGGATGTGCACAAGTGTTATGTTCTTGTTCTATTTGTATTGGATGCAAAAAAGTTTATATTCATTTGAATAAATTCACTCAAATGTGATAGGATTCAAATTCAATATGAATGTTCAATACAAATCCAATTTGAGTCCCAGCTATGAACTGCCTACAAATCCCTTTGTCTCCCATTTGAATTCCCTATGTTTCTCCTACATATCCACTATATATCTGCTCTGAACGCATCAAATCTGCTCCCCATTCACTTTGAACCCACACTGAATATGCTTTGAATCCACTCAGGATCCATTGCAGATGTGACTGAAGTGGCCACTTTCCCACCTCCCCAGGCTCACGGGTATAACAAAACTTTGTATGAATGTATCAAAACATTTGATACGAATTTGGACGTCAATCTTTGAATGCCCCAACATTCCATTCGAATACCAATGTCCAAATTTGGACAAATTTATACGAATTTTGAATGTGACAAATATTTGTGCACGTCCCTAACACACAACATGGAAGGGGCAGGAACCCAGTAGTCAAAGGAGGAACCACAATTGGGAGTGAAATACTCTTTGCCTTACTGTGGTTCCCAGAACACTCACAGCAGCAAGAATCCTGTACTCGCTTTGCAAGTCTTAAAATTTGGAAGCTGGTTATTTTTTTGTCCTTCGTGTTGGCAATTCTGGGCAGATTTCCATCTGTTTAGTCACCTCCTCACTCCTTTCTCTCCCCATATGGGGTGAGTCACAGGCAATATCCCCTGAGCAAAGTTCTGAGAGGGCAATTTAAAAGGGCTTACAGATAGGTAACTTCAGTTGAGAGATGGGATGGTCCAGTAGCCCGTAGGGGGCAGGTGTATCCACTGCCCTAAACCCTGGGCATTTTGGAGGTTCAGACATCCTGCCATCCATGTCCCCCCAAACCCTGTGTCAGCTGCTCATGTGGATGGACCTTTACTGCATTGAAGATCTGAATGCTTTAGGAACAATGCTTTCCTTTTAATTACTGTATTGCTACCATCATTTACACATCACTGCAGATCACAAGGGAAGGAAAGGGTGCTTGGCATTAAAGGGTGTATAAATAGTGCTTGATTTGAACTGGTTCAGATTTGTACTGGTTTGACACATCTCTATGGAAATGGTCTCTCAAACAAGAGTAAGATAAGGAACTCTGGTTGTGTTTCCTCACATGGAGGTGCATTTCACAGGTCTGGATTAGATGAAGCACTTTACTCACATACAGCTTTTCCTCCCCACATTCCGGCATTGTTATGGTTTTAATGTGTTCGTTTTATATCACTGGTTTTTAATGTTGTAACCCACCCTGGGACCTTTGGGTATTGGGTGGGATAGAAATTCAAATACATGCATATATGTATGTGTGCATGTGTACATGTGTACAAGAGTATATAATACATAGGTGGTTTTTCCATTAGCACTATGTACTGATTAAGTACTCATTAGGGATCCATTAAGGACCCATTAGGTTCAGAGCAGGATGACCCCATTTCCACTGCAAATCCCATTAGAGCCACATTTGTTTCCACCAGTTCTAGGGAAATCTGGATTGAAAGGGTCCTTCAGGACATATAATCCAGATTTCCTGTAGATCCCATTAAAGGAGTCTACAATGGGGTCCTCAGGCATCAAATCCAGATTATACAGAGCATGTTTCCACTGTGATCAGGCAATGGGGTCCAGGAGGGCTCCAGAGGGGCACACCCATGGGGGGTGCCTCGCAATCCAAAGCCCCAAAGCTTGGGCATAATCTCCAAAGCCAGTTCCAAAGCATACATACACACATACATACATTCTTTTGCCATTCCCTAAGTGTGAAAGTCCTACTTAGGGGAAGGTCTTTGTTTGAGACAAAGCAGAATATGTACCATGGGGCCTTTCCGCACACACCGCCGGAAAACGGATCTATAAGATCCATTTTCCAGAAAAATGTTTTGAAAAGAATCTACCACAAAAAGGGGCAGTTTCTTAGAGGCCCCATGTGTCCAGAGGCCCTGCCTTGCTGTCAAAGACGGAGAGCGCATGCTCTCCATTTGACAGCTGGGGCAGGCCACTGGCCTGCACCATGGCAATTCCCTTCTCTTGCCAGGGGAAACTGAGGCCTACCCCCCCACACCGAGGGTCCCATGCTCATGCCCGCCATCTTACTTTGTCGCCGCCGGCTCGATTGCGCATGCGTGCGCCACAGCCTCAATTTCCCAGCCACCCTCATGAGGGTGGCTGGACCCTTCTCATTGGCCAGCCACCCTTGTGATGGCTGCTGGGAAATGTGGGCCACGGTGCGCACATGTGCGATCGACGCCTGCCCTGGTGCTCCCAGAATTGGGCCAGCGGCGACGAAGTAAGATGGCGGGTGTGAGCACGGGACCCTCAGTGGGCTGGCGGGGGGGTAGGCCTCGGCTTCCCCTGGCAAGAGAAGGGATGATTACCCCTTCTCTTGTGAGGGGGAAGCCATGGAAGCTGGCATGCGCTCTGCCTCTGTGACAGCTGGGCATGCACTGGCAATCCAGCTTTTTCCCTGCCTCTTCAGAAGCATTCACTTTAAAGGGGAAAGCCAGATGTAAGACCTGATTTTTCCAGTCTTACATCTGGGTCAGATTTCGGCAGCAAAACCGGTTTAAGCAACCAGTTTTGTGAACTGATGCGCAGACGTGGCATCCTCAAAGGGACACTAATTCCGGTCCCTGTGCAGATGCCACTTCCTAATCCTTCCTGCATTTGGCTCTAAATCCATTTTTAGAGCCTGTGTGTTTAAGGAGGGGTTCCTTGATAGTTACCATTCCTTATGTTGAGAATGTGGTGTGTGGAGTGCCCAATCCTCTCTTCCAACCAGTTTAATATTTATTGGCTGAAAGAGGTAGGGAATGAGGAAAGAAGAGAATGGAATACCATTTCTGCTTTCCACTATCTCTTACCCCCTTGCCTTCTTGAAAGAACAATTATAGAATGGTTTAAGCCACCTGGAGGAAATTGTGTTACATTAACTTGATGGTTAGCTCCCTTTGGGTGCTCCTCTGCTGCCCTGCTAGAGAGGGTGGATGGATGCATGGGAGAGAGCCTTATATTTTAAATATATTTTAATGTTTAATATAATTTATTTTTTACTATTGTAAACCACCCAGAGATCTTTCAGTGAAGAGCAGGATATAAGTTCTAAATAAATATTAATTAGAATTAACTAATTGCTTCTGCACTTATTGCAATTGAAGTTCAGGTATTCTGGTACGTGCAACTTCCAAGTTCTTTTTTTACAAAAGAAAGAAAGAAAGAAAGAAAGAAAGAAAGAAAGAAAGAAAAGAAAAGAAAAGAAAAGAAAGAAAGAAAGAAAGAAAAGGAAAGGAAAGGAAAGGAAAGGAAAGAAAGAAAGAAAGAAAGAAAGAAAGAAAGAAAGAAAGAAAGAAAGAAAGAAAGAAAGAAAGATTTACCATTTCTAATTCCCCCCAATAAATTATTTCTGTCTTACCCCCCATGTGCATATCATATTTTTTTCAGAGTAATCGAATAAATATATTTACAGTGTCTCCCATTGGTTCACTCCCCCTGTTTTGTTGACAATAATTAAGTATCCTCATCAACTTATCTCTAATATTCCACTTTCTTTATTTTTGCTCTTTTTATTCAATGACTCAAATTTCATCTGATTATAAACATAATACCACCATTTCAACTTCCATGTTTTCCATCCAATTGCATTATATTAGCAGTAAGTCTGCAAGTCTCCATGGTGTCAGATAAAGATGAAGCATCCCCATTTCAGAATCTATTTAGAGACCTAAATCTCACTGTTAGTTTCATATTTAAATCAATAACATATACAATAACAAGAAAAATAAAAATTGCTGCTATAGCTCTTACAATATTCAGGGAAATGGAATTTAAAGCTTAACTTATAAGTCTGAAAATTAAGTATATTTCCAGGAAACTGGCAAGACTGCCATTTATCAACCAATGATCAATATCCGGGTCTTTTATTATGATTTTACTTTCTTTGATTGATTTCTTCATTAGATTTCTTCTTTACTGTGAACCTCATTAATAACTTTTTAAAAAACTAAATGAAACAAAATAAACACAAATTGATTAATTGTTATTCACTTCCCAAAATATTCATTTCTACAAAAATAAATAGAAGATGGGTGTTTCCGCACAGGCACTTTAACACCCATTAAGCACAGATTGGGACACGCGCGTCCGCATTTATGTGCCTTTTTAGCACACTTCCGGCCACGCGTGTCCGCATTGCAGGTCCCTCTTTAATACGGATTTTGCCGGCAAAATCGGTTTGGCGCTGCTGCGTCCACATTAGACGGGGCTATTAAGCACACTTCCGGTAGGTGCGTCTGCACCTACCCATGCTTAATCCGTGCTTAATGGGTGTTAGTTACACACCACATCTCAAGTGGTTTTGCGCCATGAGAATGCATTCATTAAGGATGCGTCCGCATGGCGCAAGTGTAACTAACGAGGGCCCTCCCCCCGCCCGCCATGTTTGGCTCTCTGGAGCCAAGCATGGCGAGCCGGGGGGCCTCGCTGCCGCAGCTTGCCCTCACCCCAGAAGCAGCGAATCGCCGCTTCTGGGGCCAGGGCGAGCTTCCAAAAAGCCCACCCTAGCCCACCCCGCTGGGGCCATGGCGAAACCCCTCCTTACCTCTCCATGGTCGTCTTCGTTGTGAGGGTCTTCGCCCAGGATGCAGTGTGTCTGCGTCCTGTGCATCTCCTGGGTGGCTGGGGCTGCCAGTAGCAGCCCTTGCCCTCAGGAGCGATCTGAGCAGGCGCGTTGCCCTTAGTAGGCAGCGCGCCTGCTCAGAACACCTCCTGAGGGCAAGCGCGCCAGCAAGGCTCCCCGACTCGCCAAGCTTGGCTCCAGCGAGCCAAGCATGGTGGGTGGGGGGAGGGCCCTTCATCCCCGATCGGAGCCGGGTGCCATGCCTCCGCACAGCACCCGCCTCCAATCCAGATCAGCACCGCGTGTGCAGCGGCAGGGGTTTGGGGTAGATCTGGATCTCTTAGATCTGGATCCACCCCGTTAATCCGGATATGCTGTGCACCCGGAGCTATTAAAACAGGTTCCCCAGGGAACTTGTTTTAATAAATCCGGGTGCCGTAGTTCCGTGGTTTTTTGTTTTGTTTTTTGCCCCTGTGCGGAAACAGCTGATGGGACAATTCTGGTACTTAAATGCAACAAAATTATACCTTAAAGAATGGATATAAATATGTGGATATGTCATAATAATTCTTAGGTTGTGAGCTAAAGTCAGGCACATTCTTTAAAATGAATGTCAACTGTTTAATAATGCTTCTAAATGGAAGTCTCTTAAAATAAGGTAAAAATGGAATGGAAGTGCCCTTGAAAAAAAAGAGTAACTATGGACATTTACACATTCAGCATTTTTAATTGTTCCTCTAAATGTGTTGTGAATGCCAGGGTCACAAGCTTAGAGCTATGAGGCCTTATTTTGAAAAAAAAAAAAAAAGACCTACAGCTCCTTAGGCAAGAAGCGTGACTGCAACATCTGGTTCCCATTTTATAATTATTCTGTCCTTAATAAGAAAGAAAAATTATGACATTCAATTACTTGCCTACTCCACCTAGGAAAGAAGGACTTTCTATAGTATCTCAGTAATATTAGCACATTGTGCCTGTTTTGATGGTTTGACACAGAGACTCCTGTTACCAGGCGGTGATGAAAGAAAAATCACATAATACTAGATTTAAGTCTCTCTCTTTCTTTAAGCTAGTGCAAATAATGAAATAGCCACTTTTACCATGTTATTCCACTGTAAAATCATCATGTGTAAATCAAGGCAAGCCACTGTCCTTTATTGTGCTTCAACCTGTCTCTCTTCTTCTCTGATCCAGCTTTGAAAATTAATGGGACTCAGTCTGAAGCCAATTTTGAAGCCCCTGAATGACAGATCTAATAAAAACATCATTTTCAGTGTCAATCTAGGATACCCAGGTTAAACAAGTTCTAGTAACAATCTAAAAGCAGGCATACAAACACTCACATTTTTCCTTTTAAAAGTTCCACAGGTAATGTTGCACATTGATGTAAGCACATAGATAGATACAGTTAAAGAAGATTATCTCTATAGTGTAGCAAGCAAAGTTATTTTTGTCCAGGACATCCTTTAGCAATCACTGCCTAATAGATGGGGATAGATGTATCCTTGGTGTCTTCTAAGTTAATTATTTGCTGTGTTAAGAAACAAGTCTAGGGAAATTAATAATTTATGTTCCCATCTAAGCCAAATGAAGCCTGATCTGTGGATACCCATATCATAGCCAAGTGGGAAAGAATGAAAGCCCTTGAGGTCTCCTGCAGAGGACAGTATGGGAAGGCATGGATTGACTTGTTTCTTATTTTAACTGATTAACTGATTTAGTATTTCTAATTGAGATGCATCAAACTCGTTTAGGTACAAACTAGTTCAAATAGAACAGGAGTGTTGAAAAAGTTCAGTGCTTTACCTGTTTGAAAACAAAGTTTGAATTTGAAACGAACAAAGGCTGATTCTAACAAATCTAGTTAGAACACAATCTATTTGGCCATGGTTAAAAGTGTTGAGAAGTGTTTCAATCAAACACATTACTGTCCAAAAGACCAAGTTCAAAATCAAACTGAATCAGCCCTTGTTTAATTCAGTGTGATTCAAACTGAACAACAACAAAATGTTCATATACATCTCTACTGTCTAATCTGTCCAAATCTGCACTTAGCCTCCCATCACTGGAGGCGAAGTGCTAGAATGGTCCAGAGCAGTGTAAACTTACCTGAGGTGTGAATAACTACCCTGATGGTTGTGTGGTGTTGTCATTGGGGCAACCTGACAAAATAGCACCTTGTCATACATGCACTGCCGGTCACGTGCTCCTCCTGTACATCTTCCAACAGGAAGACATGCTGTTGGGGTGTCCAGGGTTTAATCAGTCCTGCTGCTAGTGTACGTTTGGAGTATATTTAAGTGTTCCACACCTAGGCTGCTCCTGGGAAGCTCCCAGGTGTGTGAAATTGTTTGTGGTTGAGAAACAGCTTTGTGAGGTCCAGATGTATTGTCCAGGAGCTCCGATATCTTGATTTCAAAGTCAAGTGCAGAAAGTAGGGAGGTGCATGAACATTCATAACATTCAAAATTCAGCTGGATTTGGCCGGAAGTCAAATTGAATGTTACTATATTTGTATGTTAACATTTGAATGAATACAAATGTTTCGGAACATTTGTATGAATAGTTCAGACAGTCATTAAGCTGGGGAAATGTATCAGATATGTATCTATTTGTATCATATACATATCTGTTCATAGCAGATACGTATCTGTTCATATGTAGATACGTATCTATTTGTATCAGATATGTATCTGTTCATAGCATATCAAATGTTTGTATGAATACATACAAATAGATTTGTATCAAATAGAATTTTAACACATTTGAATTTTTTTTGAACATTTGATTTTTGAACATTAGATTCGTTTCAAGCAGAAAGGCTTCCTCTCTGTGTGCTCTTTTAAGCTACCAATATGTAGAGTTGCCTACTAGCTGTAGTGATATGCACATATGTGTGTGGGGGGGTTGTATTTGATTCATATTAAATCGAATGCAAGAAAATTTGTATTTGTTCAAATACATCCCCTTCAATTGTAGTGGGATTTGAATTCAATACAAATGTTCAATCCCGTACGAATCCCATACGAAGCTTCATACAAGTGTATAAAAAACATTTGATTCAAATTTGAACGTCAATCTTCAAATGTTCCAACATTCTATTTGAATACGAATGTCCAAATTTGGCCAAATTTGTACGAATTTTGAATGTTATGAATATTCATGCACATCCCTAACCAGCTTGGATGGTTTCAAAAAAGCTTTGGACCAATCCATGGAAGCCAGGGCTATAGGTGCCTATTAGCCCAGAAGGCAGCAGGAGCTAGTCTGGATGCAAAGGTCAACTAGTGGGAGACTGCAAGCAGAGCAAGTGCATATGTTCACCTCCTGCTGGTGGGAATCCCTCTGCAGGTGGTTGGCGAAGGTGGGGGAGGATGGGCCACAGGTCTGATTGCCCAATTTTGCTTTTTCCTAAAAGGACCTGACATGGAATATTTTCTTTGTAGAAAAGACACACCCAGGCTATGGTGAAATCTTCACTTTAAACCTTCTTCAGTCCTTCTTCACGACAGACTGCTCACACCTTTTCATTTCTATATGTTTTGGTTGCGAACTTTCCATTGAGGAAAGTCCAAATGGAGCTTGGGAAGGTCCACAAATAAAATGGATAGGAATGAAAAGGTGTGGGAAGTCAGAGCTGCAGAGAGCCTGAAGAAGGTTTAAAGAGGATATGTAACCATGGTCCCAGTATTTTTCTTCTCCTAGACATTGTCAGACATAGACCTGTAGGCTGCAGCTTATACCATTTTCTTCAATGAGATTTAACTATTGCACATTTGAAAAATTGATACCTCAATATAAGTATCTCTGCTAGAATCACTGAAATGCAGTTTGGTTTCTAGTCTGTGCCCCTCACCCTGTTACTGTTACGGCCTGGGGCTGGTTCTTCCATGTGTGAATTGAGGCCAGGAAGAGACAGAGAAGGGTGATCTGTGGGAGCGGGTTAGTTGGCCTAGTGGCAAGCCAATGGTTGAAGAAAACAACAACAACACAGGAATGATATTTGTTGCAGTGCTGCTGCAAGGCCTGAGCAATGGAGCAGCTTGAAGGAGAAGGCTGTCCCTATTTGATATTTCTGCCTGTTGCAATGCAGGGGATCACTGGGCCAGGCTGGGGACCTCTGTGGAGGACTCCATAGCCACTGATGTGATGCACTCTGCTATAGTGTTCATGCTGCACTAAAACATTAAAACAAAGCAAACAGTACTTCTAGAACTGACAGCTAATGCCTTACAGATTTCTTTTCCATGGATGTACATTTATCTTTCATCAGAGATAGTATGAAGAACCCATTAAAGTAAAACATAAACACAGCAGCATAAACTGTCATCGGGGACCTTTCAGCCAGGCTGCGGGTTTTCCTTGAGTGTTTCCTTTTCCTTTGCTCATTTGAACCCTTTTCTTTCTTCTCTGCAGGGTATATTTAATGCTGTTCCTGGCAAGTACTATGCCAGGGTGAAAGAAGAACCCTTATCTTTTTAACACACCTATTTTAATCTCTTTGATGTGCACTAATCCAATATGCATGTAACCTCAGGCCACTTTCTATCAAACAATCTGAAAATGATAAGGATAACTTGTACTTTTGCTCAGTGGAATTTTTCATAGTTTTGGAGGCTAGTTGCTATACGGACAAAGAAATGATCCTTTCCTTTCATCTAGATGAGTTGACTTAGATATAGGCTAAGTAATACTACTATATTAAGTGAGTCAACATGTCTTTAGTGTTACATCTTTACAGTTTATGAAGCAGACAGAAGAAAAAAAGTTCCAGCTAGACAGAAACAGTTTCCAGTCTGTAGTTGCACTGCAGGCTTGTTTTAAATAGCCTATTTACTTTCCCTCCAAGTTCACATATGTAAGTCTACAAAATCAGTCACTCTCAAAATCATACATAAGGGCACATTAGGATGGAATAAGCTTCTGGCAGTCAAGCAAAATGGGAAGAGACTGATATCATGCAAATGGAAAACAAAGGCCCATCTTTAGCCTAAGTGGGTCTGGAACTTCCAGGCCTGCTGATTCTGAACTAGGGAAGGTGGAGGCAGGATCAATGCTGCCCACGTGATGACAGACAGAGCTTACTATCAAAAGAGGCGGTGATAGCAATCAGCCTGGAAGGGTGTAAGAAAGGGTTATATAAATTCTTGGAGGACAGGTGTTATCAATGGCTAACCAGAATTTATACCTATGTGCACCATCCAGGTTGGAGAGACAGGTAGAATGCCTCCAGTGGCCATCTGCAGAGAGTAAAGAGCAGGTGAAGGTTTTGCCTTTGTCTTATGTTTGAAAATGACCAGAAGCAATTGGTGGGCCACTGTATGAGACAGGATGCTGGACTAGATAGCCTGTGGTCATCTAACCCAGCAGGGCTCCTCTTATGTTCTTATTGTCAAATCAGTCCATACCATGGCTTCGAAGCTCACACGTTTGTGGCCATACCCCCGTATCTCTGGGACTCACTAGTTCCAAACCCAGGAGGTGAGTTTTTTGTATGCCTCCCATGTTCTTGATTGGGGCTGCTGATCCTGCTGGTAGACCCAATTAAATGGCTCTACCAGCACATGAGCTGTTAACCTGAATTGCTCTGGCCTTCGGTTAAATGGGGACACACTCTCTCTTCGAGATTGGTTTAGTGGTTAAGGAGCAGACTCTTATCTGGGAATACCAGGTTGATTCTGCCCACCTCCACAAAGCCAGCTAAGTGGCCTTGGGCTAGTCACAGCTCTCTTCTGAGCATTCATAGCCCCACCAACCTCGCAGGGTATTCTGTTGTGGGGAGAAGAATAGAAAGCTTTGTCAGCTGCTTTGAGTCCCCTCGAGTGGGTGACAAAAGCGGGGTATAAAAGCCAACTTCTTCTTCTTCTTCTTCTTCTTCTTCTTCTTCTTCTTCTTCTTCTTCTTCTTCTTCTTCTTCTTCTTCTTCTTCTTCTTCTTCTTCCCACTTGCAGAGACTGTTGTTTTAATAAATGCTTTTATCTGTTTTAATATATTTTATTTTAAATGTTGTTACCTGCCTTGAGACCTTTGGGTATAGGGTGGGATAGAAAAATAACTAGTTAGATGGACGGACGGATGGATGGACGGAAGGACAGACAGATAGGCAGATGACAGATGGCAGAAAGGGCTCAATAATATGATGAAAGGGCAAATAATAAGCCCAAAACAAGATATGCACAAGCTAGTTGGCCAGCTGTAGTTGTGTCTGCACCCACACTGTTTATTAAGCATTTAGCAAAACATTAGCTTTGCCAACGGAATCTATGTCCTTTGGTCAAAGCTCTTTTCAGGTGTTCTGATGTGATTTAAACATTCTTGTGGCTTTGGAGAGTATCTAAGTTACTCCAGTCCTGAATGGATGCATTTGGAAGTCTTCCCTTGAGCATCCTGGTATAGATAAAGCCTACACGCTTCCTCAACTTTTGACACACTGATTCCCAGAGTACCAGTTGTGCCAGTGGATCTTCATAGAAAAAATGAGAAGAATGAAGTGGACACACAATGTCTGCTCTGTTTTCAACAAAAGATTAATTAGAGACTGATGCATCCAGATTCACACTTCTGAAGTATGGGTGAAAAGCTGAGAAACAAGATACATCTTAAAGTGAGATCTACGGCTTGTACAAGAAAAAAAGATCTTATACAGAAATGAAGAATTGGCAGGAAGATTGTGGCAATTGCTAACTTTAGACACTAAAAGCTTTCAGATTTTACTCCTAAGCCAATATCTCTTTGCTGATAGAAAAGAACAGTCTTTACTGATTTATTCATTTGATCATATCAATTCACATAAAAACAGCTATTTATAAAGATAGTAAAAAATGATAAAACATCTAATTATAAAACCAACCTACTCTGAGGAATTCAATACAAGTGACTCAAATTTTGGTAACTTTCATAATATAGAGCTCACTCTTTCTGTAGTGTGTTGCTCTGGGCCTTAGAGTAATATCTACATTTTGCTTTGACATTGGAAGACATGTGATTCACTAAAAGGGAAGTTAGAAAGTGAATCCTAATATACAGGTGGCAATGAAGAAGGAAAAAGGTGGTATCTTCCAGGACAGAAATACCACAGACACACATTCTTTTATAATGTGAAATGTTCTGATAATGACCAGACTTCATCATTATTTTGAACTGGTTCAATCTGGATTTTGTAAAGGTTTTTGGGAAGTGGATTAGCAAGGTAAATGATAGTCATTTCTGTAAATTTATTTGCTGCTTAAAGGGAACAAAACAGAGAATGGAACTTGAACCAGAAATAGATGCCAAATCATTTTGAGACTCTATGTCTATGGGTCTTTGTTTTAGAAATGTCATTTGTATTGACATTGTCTCTTGGGTTGAGAAACTCCCTCCAAACCTGAATCCTGTTCATCAATGAGCTGACCTTTCCAAGGGTGTGAACTGAAGTCTTTTGGGTAAGACTAAAAGCCACCCAGAAAGTGACTCTTTAACAGTGTTAGTTTCATGTACTTTCAGACTGTGGTTAGTGAAAATCCGATTCCAACCATAGCTGATTGTGTCATGGGGTATAGGTGGAAGAATATTTATAATTCTTTGTAGTAACCACATCGCTGCTTAGCATCCTCAGCTTCCTTTCCCTTCAGCCCTTCACTTTAAATGAAGCTGTTTGCTGATAAGCCCCAAGAATAAAAAGCACCAGGAAGTTTTCTCTCCATAGACTTGCACTACACACTTGGCACTGTCCAAGGTGCTGAACTCTTTTCACTCCATACCTATGCCAGTCAGCAATAATGGTGATTCTCAGACATGTGGAGCTTTAAACTATAGCTGTTCCTTCTCTTCCAGCTGCATATTTTTCCCACCACAGATCAGAGGAGGTGACATCACAAGGACCTCTGACCTGCCTGACCCCAACCTTCATTCAATCACCTCTGCAGATGTTGCCTTGATGTCATTTCCCCCATTCCCCTTCTTTGGCTGTATAAAAAGTGCTGGCAAGATTAAAACAGTATCTTTATTTCCTCCTGATGCCTACCTCCAGACTCTTTATTTCCCTCCTCCATTTTCTAGCCTATTCAGGTCAGCCATAACAGGTAGAAGCATAGGTAAATATTTCAGAACAAAGTTGGTGTATCACAGCAGCTCCCCAGCTGTTGTCAAGAACTTCCCTGAGCCAAGTGGTTGATCACATATCCGGAATGTGATCATTCTTCAGATTTATTTAATTGTGTTTCCTTAGAGTAGAATGACCAAGAGACTGAGGTACATCACAAATCGAGTTTGAATATAATTCTAGTTAATCCTACCTAGCAGATTTAAGAGGAAAATTGGCTAGTGTAAACCATTAATCATTTAAATAAAACTAGGTCCTCTCCAGATGGGGGAGAATATAGCACCTTTATGGTGGTACTGAAGTGGGATCACCACATGTATCTGTGGCAACTCAACATATCTATCCTAAGAAGAACTTAAAATGATTGCTTAAAAGCCCAGTACTGGGCCCTTTCTGAACATGGTCTTATTCTGGAATATATTTTGAGATATGGGTCTGTTGTTCACATGCTACAGCAGACTATGGCAGGCCTCACCAAAAATCCCTATCTTCTTTGTTCTCCAGTTTTTCTTCAAGTTAATAATATAATGGTGAGTAGCTTTATGTAGGCTTAGCAAATCTTTAAAAAGAATGCCAAATTTGGCATCATTCCACAGAACCCATCTGAGAAATCATTTCCATTTATTAAAATGAAATTATTATCTTCTCTCAGTGATTCTTGACCCATGTGTTCACAGACAAAGTTTTCTCTCCCTGGTGCCCAAGGCATCTTAATCTCTTCAGTGAGTCACCAGAGATATTAGACCCTTTTCCTAGGCCAAAACCTCTGAAGGAAAAATTCGTCCTTTTAAACTTTACTTTTTAGAAATACTTTAGATTATGAATACTATTTCCAAGGTCTTTTAATATCCCATGTCCATGGCCCAAGCCTCTTCCTTATTCCAATTATAAGCCCAATCTTAAAGCTCTGGTGGAATCCAGTTTAAAAATTTATAACCAAACTCTTTCATGATGCCTTTACACCAGTATTTTTCCAATCATATATGGCCAATTATATTTATTTTTCTGATCATATCTGGTATCAGAGGCTGAAACAGATGGCCATGCATGTGCAGTGGTAGCAATGCACACTCCCAGGTATTCAATGTTCTCTGAGTACCTGGATGTGCATCTCACTTTAGATGTGCAAAGACAGCACTGTGGCCAATGCCATCTGACTAGGAAGTCATAATGGTGGGGTAGAAATATTGCTTCCCAGCAGGTTATCCAGATGCTGATGGAGACCCTAGTTAATCTTAACTGTCTCTAACATCATCAGGCCAAATAAAGCAGAATATAATACACTGCTGGGAGCCTGGTGCAAAAACCAAATGTTTAATGGAAAGAGAGAGTAGTTTGAAAAACAGAGAAAGTAGAAGTGACAAAAGAGAGTGAGATGAAAAACAAAAACAAAAACATGAAACTCTGAAGAAGGGATATTGAAGTTTGCAATGCTTTACAAGAACATGAAATGCTGTTGAATCCTGAGGAATATGTGAAAAAGGCTGTGAGGTGGTGTTTTTTTATAAGAGATTATGGTGAAAAACAAAAGCTTGCAGCTGAATTCCTGAATAATACAGGGCCAGAAGTCATTTGTTGATGCTTTTAATAGCATGCAGCTAAACTAGATGAGAAGACTAGCCATAATATTGCTAAGGTAGAAATCTGTGTAGCAAAAGAAAAGAAAGCTTGAAAGATATCTCACGAGGCATAGGCAAGTCCAGCAATATATATAAAGATACAAACAAAATTCTACAGACTTACGAAGGAAATAACAGACGACAATCCAGCAATAGAAAATGTCACATACATAAGCAGGTATCAGGCTTAATAAGCCTTCCCCCCCCCCCCGCCACCATCCAGGTTCTCACTAATTCCTTTGAACGTAATTCTTGATTCACAAGGGCCCAGTCACACCACAAGAAGTTAGTCTGCTTTAGGGCACAGTGTGAACTGATCCTGTTTTAGCTAGATCACATATATTTAATTTGGTAGTCACTCAGTTCATCTTTTTTGTTCACACTTTTCAGCCTCCTCATCCTCAGTCTGGTGACAGAAACATTTTCATCTCCATCCCTCCCTCCTTTTCCTTCCTTTGCCCGCTGTTATTGGTTATTATCTGTAGGCAAATTTTTGGCTTCTCAGGGGAGGATAAGACCACCTCCCTCTAATCCCACCCTTTCTACCCTTGCCCATTACAACTGAGAAAGAGGGGGAGAAGCATAGGAATGTCCACGTGCTAGGGATGTGCACTAATTATTATTTTTTTGCATTTGATTTGTATTGAATCGGATGTAAGAAAATTCATATTTATTTGAATACATCCTCTTCGAACATGCTAGGATTCTATTTGATATGAATGTATTCATACGAATTCATTTGAATATCCAATATAAATGCATATGCATCCGATGTGTATCTGATATGTATTTGATACGTATCCCGTAACATACCTGCTTTGAAAACATCAAAAAGACTCTGAATCCACTTTGAATCTGCTCTCAATCCATGTTGAATGTGCTCTGGATCCACTGTAGATGTGACTGGCACAGCTGCTTTTCCATGTCCCCAGGTTCACAACTGTTCCAAAGTTTAGTACTAACATGAAAGTCAGTGTACGAATGGTGTAACAATCGTACACAATAGGGGTGTGCAAGAATGCAATTTTCAGCATTCGATTTTATTCAAATCGAATATCCAAAAACGTGAATCAATTCAAATGTTTAAGATTTGATTGTATTCACATTCAATTCAATTCAAATATGTTTGTATCTATTCGTATGAATATTATATATGTATTGGAAGATGCAAATGTCCACAACATTCTGTGTGTCCGTACACATCTGAACGCATCCGTACGCATTTGTAGGCATCTCATTTTTATCCCATATGCATCCCATTTTTGTCCCATACAAGTGTGTATGGATACAAATGAGTATAGATATGGGGTGTTTTTCCACTGTCACTAGAAGTACCCATTAAGTAC
>MTQE01001134.1:21692942-21712942 GCA_014337955.1 Aspidoscelis marmoratus | reverse complement strand
TGGGTACTTAATGGGTACTTCTAGTGACAGTGGAAAAACACCCATGTATATAATGTGTATGTATCCGTACACATACAAATGTCCGAATAATTCATACAAATGAATTGAAAGATTCAAAATTCATTTGAATGTGAAAAACAAATGTAGAGACATTCAGTTCGAATTCAAATGTCCAAATTCAAATGAATTTGATCAAATTTTGAATGTTTCAAATATTCTTGCACTTCCCTAGTATACGAACGGCTGAATTCGTATGAATATTGAATGTTACGAATGTTTATGCACATCCTAGTGCGTGCATGCGCACATGCGCTTGCGCCTTTGTGATTCTTTCTGAAGTCACATTTCAGATTGAAAAAGTGGCGGAGAGAGAGGGAGAGGTCCTGGTCTCCTTCTGCTCCTTCCAAGATCCTCAGCAGACGTTCTTTGGAGGAGACAGAGTAGGAGAAGGGGGAGAAAGAGAACAGGTAGAGAGGATCCGATGAGTGAACAAGGAAGAAGGTCTCTTGGTTCCTTGCGTGAATACCATCATAGGTTTTTCCCCCAGTCATATTAAACTATAAATAATTTCCATGCAGAATATTTTTTTAAAATCTTTGGTTACCAATTGGGGTTTGATAGAAGAGCAATAGCTGTTTGCATGCTTGTATTTTTAAATAAATACATGTATCTGCCTTAAGTGTTCCATCCAGCTCACTTAAAGATTCTATAGGAAATCCTGACTTTGGCCCTTTCTTCACTGAGCAGAAGTTTCAGATTACATCCCAGAATAGGGATCTGCTAACCTCATGCTAGTGCAGACTACAGCAGGTATCACCCAGGGCCTCCTGTGGTCTGCACTAGCATGTGAATGCCAGGTATCTAATCCAGGATATAATCCAGATTAAGGCCCGTGTGGAGCATCCTCTCCCTTCTACCTTTTCAGTCCAAAATGTGATTTCTTTATCAAGGTGGGTATACCATGAATTGATTTCTATTAGAACAGCTTGGTTTTTATAACACATATCAAGGAGCTGCTGCAGTTGCTGGTGAAACTGATGCCTTGACACTCTGAAATGGAATTCAGAGATGTAATTTTCAGTAATGATTTTGGTGTTCCCCCTCCCACCGTGTGCCCAAGAAGCATCCAACTACATTGATAAGTGGAGACCCAGCTTCTGGCGGCTCCTTCTCAGGTTAATTAGAGCTTTGCCTGTTGTGTTATGGAAATACCCAAGAATGAGATAAATAACAACGAACAAAACTTCTAAACAAGCCTCCAAATATTTGTATCTTATCAATAGGGTAATGACAGAGTTAATTCTACAGCTTACACAACTCTCCCTGACACTTTAGAATTAAACGACATGAGACAGATGCAGCCCCCACTCTTATATCACACCAAATATTTACCATCTGATAAGCAGGGGTTTAAATGACAAAAGAATTGAAGTACCAAAGCATTGACAAATCAAACAGCTCCCAGGGCTCATAGAAGCAGCTGTTCCCAGAAGTTCAGACATCAATACCTCTCCATTCCCTCAAAAGTCAACTGTCAGCGACTCCTGTTTCCATGTCTTTTACAGTGATTTAAGAGAGGCTCTGAGGTAAGGAAGGACACTTGCAGACTTTAAGGGTAAAACATGACTTGATAATGAAATGCAGTTTCAGTATATATGTTAGGGAGTCTCCAGATGATGAGAGGAAATGCCAGCTGTGTTTGAGAAGCTGGCATTTCCTCAGCTATGGCCTCCTGGGAGCCAAGACTGGCACAGCTCCATGACGGCATTTCCTGATATTTTTATGTTATACACCATTTTTGGTTACCAATGGTTGGGCAATTGATGGCTTGAAACAAAAAAATACCAGCTTTTCTCGTAAGTGTGTGTCTTTCCATAATTATGTGGGACTGGCATAATGTGGGGTTGGGCCAGCTAAGCAGGTACATGAATCCAAGACTGTATGTCAGTTCAGAGACTCATTTCAAAAATTGTCATTTTGTAGTACTCTTAAATTCACCATGATCAGTATCTAGGGCGGGTCATTGGCCCTTGTAATCTATGATTGAATGCTATCTAGTGTTGCATTCAGGGAATTGAGGCTCCAGGAAGCCATTCATATGGAGATGATAGAGGCTGAGGCTACATATCCACTTAACAATCAAGTGCCCAGGAACTTGCTTTCTGTTGCTACGCTTCCACTTGTGGCATCAGAAAGCACCTTGTGGTCTATGTACTGCCTGATTATTGGGTGTGATTGCCAACAAAGATGTCACATTGGCAAGTTACTATTTTCCACCCTAAACAAAACCATTTCTGGCTGCCACTAAGAATGATGCCTCTACACTTTAAAATGGGGACATGGAGGCATTGTTTTCAGTGGCAAACATGTCTGGAAACTCAGCCTAAAACTGGAAACTCCCCTTTTGTTGAGCTTGGCTCCTGTTACTTTTTAGTTATCTTTGTATAATATAGATGCATTGTTAGGGGGCTTCCACACAGGCCATTAGAATACATATAAAAATACATACAGGACACGTACAGAACACATCAAGACTTACCTCCCGCACTGGAGGCCGGATCAAGACTCTTCGTGGTGGCTGCTTCTGCTCTCTGAGAGGCAAGACCTGTTCTTAATGGGGTCTCACTGCCAAAGGATCTGGCCTCCGGGAAGACCTTGAAAATTAGGTCTTCCATCTGTCCCCTCACTTCAATCTGGTTGGAAGCAGGATGCTTCCGCAGAAAGAGAGGTAAGGGGACATATGTGCCAGTGACCGCCATCTTGGGAAGAGCAGTAGAAGGCCGGTCTGCCTCCTTCCACTCTTCCTCCATGTGCCGTGCACCACCAGAAACATGTGGTGACCCAGCAGCTGCATGCTCCAGTCCTGCAGCTCCAGGGGCCGTGTCCGCGGCATGGGAGGCTGGATCCCCTTTGGAATGCGTGCTGCGGCCTCTGCACAGCACCCAGGGGATCCAGCTGGCCCAATCCGTCCTCCCTGCACATTTGCAGACACACAGGGCCTCCCCATTTCGGACAGATCCTCGGGAGGTCGGATCGCTGGGAAATGGATTTTCTTAAATCCGTTTCTCGGCGGCAGATGCGGAAGCACCCTTACACTCATCAATAGGTTCTGATTATGTGTAATGCAGTTCTTGTGAAATATGGGGCCTTGTCGCATTTTCATTTTAAACCTTCTTCTGTCCATTTTTTCTGGCTGCTCACACTTTTTCATTTCTATCCATTTTATTTGTGGACTTTCTATTCTGGAAAGTCCAAATGGAGAATGGAAAGTCCAACAACAGCAACAAAATACAGATAGAAATGAAAAGGTGTGAGCAATCAGACCTAAAGATGGACTGGAGAAGGTTTGAAGTGAAGGTATGACCACAGTCATGGAAGAAGATATCAAAATGACCAGGGGCATTTTCACACTTCCCTTCCCATCCTGTGTGGCACCCTCCACAACTGCATATGCATCAGTACCATCGCTATGACAATGCTGACACTCTGTGCAGTGGCAGTCATGTCAGGAGGCCATCAGAGCTGCCAGCACATTTGTGTGGCAGCTCCAATGACCTCCCTGGCCAGCAGACGTGGAAGTGGTCACCACTGGATGTTTCAGGTAAGTTGGGGTAAGGGTTGGTAAGGTTGAGGAGCACAATTTCATGCTCCACATCTAGTCAGCAATTAGGCAAGTTCTGGCGAGGCAGTGCTGTAAATGCCTACTGCAAATGCAGATGCACCTGCCCAGATGTTGCCTAATTGCTGACAACAGGCCAAAATGTGAATTGGCATCAATATTATAATGAAACCTGACTGTCACCACCATCAATATGGTTATTTTGACTAGCATGGAGGAGGAAGAAACCATCCTTTGCACAACACTGTTTATTTGTTTCTCTAACCCTGGTTTTGGCTATGTTTTTTTTTTGGGGGGGAACCTCAAGAATTATCTGCTATTTAAGGAACCAGATAAATAGGGATCTACTAAAGAAGATGAGCATTGTCAGCTTTTCTGACACTGAAATCT
Source organism: Aspidoscelis marmoratus (assembly GCA_014337955.1). Lineage (NCBI taxonomy): Eukaryota > Metazoa > Chordata > Lepidosauria > Squamata > Teiidae > Aspidoscelis > Aspidoscelis marmoratus. The sequence continues at coordinate 21,708,933 of MTQE01001134.1, read as the reverse complement.
TTAGCAGTTTATGGAGTCCAGGCTGAAGCTCTGAGGGTTTTGTGGCAATTCCAACATGGCCCTGGGATACAGGGGTAAAATCATGCAGTATCACTAGTCTTTTGTTTGTTTTCTAGTTTTCTGTTGTTTATATTCTAACGTATTTTTTTTAAAAAAAAAAGGAAAGAAAGTCCTAGATTTGCCACAGTTAATGCCATTTGCTTGCTCAATTTTTTTTTGGCCTCTTTGAACGTATTTGCAGTTACACTTGGGTTTATAATGGCAACATTTCCTTCTGTGATGCATTCAAGGTCATACCCCATGTTCTTTTGCTTTGCTCCATATCGTCGGAGCCATAAAAATAGGTAATGCTCTTTCGTACATTGAGGTGCAGAACTCATTTCTGCTGAACATCTGTGGAGTATGAATTGTCCTATTATACCCTGAACACCAATTTTTTTTGGTAATATTATCAACTTCATTCTTTCCTCTACATTTATATTTATGTTGATATGAGGCAACTGGGAGACGCTGTGGTTGAGGCATGCATAATTTGAATGGGCTATGCGGTGCAAAAAATGATGATTTTGTTAACAGGAAAATGTAGGTTTTCAGAGAACAGAATTGCAGGCAGTGAGCAGCAGCTTGAAATGAATGAAAATATTAAAGTATATGCCTCTGAACTATTAGAAGATTGTGTGTGTGTGTGAATTATAAAGACTTCTGATCTGGAGGCAAGTAAAGAAACACCGTAGCAAAAATCTGCTGTCCAAGGAATTCTTTGCTTATCAGAGTAGCACTCCACACAGTCAGTACCTCAGTACTTGCATCTAGGGCTCTTCCTCCTTTGTGTATATTAAGAGTAAGATTAGCAAAACTCTGCAAAATCCACTGTGCTCAGAGATGTCAATTCTCATTGCATTTCCATAGAATTACAGCTTACCTACTAGCAATGCTGCTCATTCTGACCCTTGGTTCTATTTCTTTTTATTGTGCCCTTTGCCATACCAATTCCAGTGGGCAACATTGCTAACTGCATCAGAACAGACATATAGGAACAGGTCACATTCATTAAAGCTGGGGCCTTTCTGCACTTGGCTTTATTCTGGGCCATATCTCAGAACAGGGGTCTGCTATCTGCATGCTAGATGAGTCCTGCAATAGTCTGTATTAGCATATGGACAACAGATTCCTATCCCTAGGTATAAGACCAAGTGCAGAAAGGGCACTGCTGTCTCACCTATTCACTTAACTTCCTCTCACTGAGCATCACTGTTTGTAGTTACTACTCAGTAGCACTGAAGTGTAACTGTCTCCTTTTTTACTGTGTGGGCCTCACCATATAGTTTCCTTGCCTACTTCCAGGGAGACACTGGGGATTGAATTGTCATCTTCTACTCTCCAAGCAGTTTGTTCTACCACTAAGCCATGACTACTTCTGGCCAGTACTATGGCTGGCCACAAATTAGCTCATGCGTTGCATGGATCTGATTGCCTATTTTTGCTTCCAACAAAATTATATACCACATGTGAGAATCAGTCCATCCCTGCACAGCCTTATCAGCACAGAGAAGTGTTCTTGTGCGACACACATCCTAATGCAAAGACTAAATACTCAAAACACATGGAAAACAGCTTGAGGAGCAGACTAGAGGACACTTTTCAAAGTTTGCTGTCAGGAGGGGATGCGTACAATTCCTTTGAAGTGAATGCAGTCAAATTTCCTGGGGCTGGGGTCGCCTTGGGCTGGAGCGTCATCTGAGTGAGACGTATTTCTGTCTAATCCTGCCGAACATAGATAAGTCTGCCAATTGAAACTGTAAAGGCCTGACAGCCAATGGCACTAGCTTTGTAATAGCAAATGACTGGCGCTGAAATATTAGAAATGGAACAGCACTTCCTGACAGCTAGAAACGAACATGTTTGACAAGACATTCGAGCCACAGTCATTTTCTGCTCAAACAAGTTGTCTCTTCACACTGGGAATCAAATCCACCTTAGTAGTTAAATGAGAAAGTTTCATTTCATTGCTGACATTTAATGCTTCATCTTCCTCCTCCTCTTTTCCTTCTCTCCCCCCATAGATTTGTTAACATTTAAAAAGTGTCTTTCATGGCACTTATACAGTCTTAATCCTTCACGTCACACCAGCCAGCCCATCCTTCTTTCTTTGTGATAGATAAAATGTTGGTTATTTTTTAAAAGTTGTGCTTTACCAGAAATCTACATTACAATGACTTGGATGTATCAAGGGTCTTAAGGTTGGAACTCACAATTGTGAGGTCTGGTGTGTCATACATAAAAATGTATGCAAGAACAGCAAGCCAAAAGGGGCAAGAAAGAGGACTCTCCTACCACTGATCAGAGTCTTACACCACTTTTTCTTTCTTCTTCCTACATTTCGTTTCAAGGTTAGGTAATGTGTGCATTATCCACATATTAACTGGGACAGGTTTAGTAAGGAATTGGATAGAAATGCAACCCCACCATTGACTCAAGTACCATTTAGGGATGTGCACAAATATTCTAAACATTCAAAATCCAATTGAATTCATTTGAATGTGTACATTCAAATTCAAATAGAATGTCTCCACAGTCAAATTTAGACATTAAAATGAATTTCGAATGTTTCAAAACATTTGTTTGAATGGTTCTGTATGAATATCATATGTATCTGTACACATTTGTGATTATAATACAGAACAAAAATGGGACGCATACAGGATAAAATGGGATGCATACAAAATGCATACAGATATGTATAATGCATATGAATGTTGTCAACATTCATATCCTCAAATTTGTATCTAACATTCGAACGAATAGATATGAACATATCGGATTTGAATCAGTTTTTGTTGCATTTGGATTTTAAACATTTGAATCAAATAGAATGTTTTGATATTCGATTCAACTCAAATTCAAATGCAAAAAAAAAAAAAAAGATTCATGCACACCCCTAGTACCATTGGCTTTACCTATTTCTTGTTCTACCTTGATAAGTTCTTTTAGCTCCCTTACCTGGCACCCCATCTGTTATAATGGGTATACATAAGGGGTCTCCTGTCACTGTTTTGTAAGAGCACATGGCAGAATAATACAGTAGGGATGTACCAAACTTCAGTTTGATGGATTCAAACTGCCGATTGAACTGTAGCAGCATTTCTATGGTCCAGGAATGCTGAGATTTCCATTTCTCCGGGCCATATAGTGCTGACAGTGACATATTTACATAACCTACAATAACCCCCACAGTCTCCACCTATTTGGCTTGGTGGCCTATTCACGTTTGGCATTGGCCAGCGTCATGACGTTTCCACTGAGAACTTTGTAGGCCGAGTGAGGACACCTCAGCAGGCATTGCACAGCTCTGTCCCCCAAACTACAAGGCCAACTAGGAATGGGAATTCTCAGTGTTTGTGGGTACTGGACATGCACTCTCATCTGTCTCTGGATCCTGGTGAAGTGACATAATTTGTGCACATTGCAGCCTCTCTGAGGGCTTTCCCATAAACTGATTTTTCTAGATAGAAAGAATGTGGCACATGCCGTCATGCCATATAAGGTTTTCTATTTTTAATTAGATTCAGTTTAGCCAGCTGAAGGGGGGAAGAGAGGATGGGGGAAGAGCAGCGAAGCATCAGTTCCACTCTCATTTCCCCCTGCCTTCCTTCCATTCTACATTTCCATTTTTAGAATGGAGAAATTGCACAAGGAAGACAATTTGAGGGCTGTTTACAGAGGGCATTGGTGTACATCTCTCATGTAGCAGCAACATAAGTAAATAGCCAAATAAATAAAAAACATATACCATTGGTTCCCTCACCCGAGCTCTTACAGAAAAAAAGCAAAAAACAAAAACAGCATTTTGATTGCAACAATCTTTATAGCTGTACAACCACATCAGTGAGAAGAGCAATTGTTATTCTTTTTCTTTTCTTTTCTTTTTTGCACAGCATGCTGATGGTATTTTAAAAATCAAATGAATGTATCTGATACTTTGACAGTGTTCTCATATATGCTATTTCTTGATGACAACAACAACTATTCCATGTCCCTTTTTATGCAGGAGAATTTCAGCAATGGGTGGGTGATTTTCTAAAATAATAGTAGGGATAACCCATATTGAAAGATGATTTTTCTGTGTGGGAGGGGAATGAAACAGAATGATTTCATGACCTATTGCATTATTTATCTTCATTTCCATCTGGATTCATTCAGATATACATAGAAGCAAATAAAGTGCCACCTGAGCAAGATGCAGAGAAGAAATACAATAAAGTATTGCTGCTGAAAACAAACAGAAGTTCCTGAGATGCCTGCCATGGGCCATATATTTTGCATTATTTGCATTTATTTCTGCTCCTAGCCTTTGACCCATTTTGTTTTTGCTGTGTTTGTTTTTAGCAGCATTGTTTGCAGTTTTTTAACTATTAATTTTTCCTTGTTCTGTTGCATTTTGTGTGTGCTGTTCTTAAAAATGCTGCTCTTCCTTTAAAAAGTTGGAAAGTTATATCCAATACATAGAACAACTTCTTTCTCCCTCACATAAAAATACTCAGGGAAAAAGAAAAAAAATTGGTTTCAGAAGTGGAGTTAATTATTTAACACATTGCGGACATTGCCAATTTTTCATGATCCTTTCCAAGGTGGTAACCATGAGAAACAAGTGCAGGGGACACTCATTTGCATGGTAACACACACACACACACACACACACACACACACACACACACACACACACACACACACACACACACACACACCTCAGCGGAACTACATACTATTTTGTATACATGAATTTACAGATTTGGAAACCACACTGTAACTACCTCAGCAACTTTGAATCCAAGGACCTCATGGAGCTGAGGCGTTTTTGCACAACCCTTCCTGCACGCTGGACGAGAAAGGAGCACGAACAGCCAACCTTGACTAATGCTTGCATTTGAGTGACAGTCAACTTTACCCACTCCCTTACCTTATTCGATCCTGGGTCCTGTTTCTTCTCTGGATGCCGCCATTTTGGCAGCAGCATCTCCATAACAGTGCATGTGTCAGCACCATTGCCTTGACAACGTTGACATTCTGCACACACACAGTTGCATCTATGGTTGTCTAAGGTCCCAGCACACTTAAGTGGGACCTTTAACAACCCCAGAATGCCAGCAAGAATGAATGGTCACACTGCTGGACACTTCTGGCAAGTAGTTAGGTAACACTGGTTAAGGCGTTCCACGCCTTATCAATGATTAGTCCACTTCTGGGTAGGATGGGCATGCTTGTAGTCTGTAACAGCTTTCTCGGCATGCGTATTCTCTTCCCCAGAGGTGCACTAATTATTGAGTAGACCCCATAGTGGGAAAAGGCCTCTGGTTTTTATTATGATCCTTCCAATTTCAGTGGGTTAGCGTAAAATTAGGATAGATTCCGGGAAGTTTTAGTTACTCTACACTTTGTAGGGATGGGTGGAAAATATTCATTGGCTTTGTTTCCATTCAAATTGAATGTCAGTGGGCATTTGCAAGAGAAGCAAAAGCTATGTCACACTCGCAAAGGTGGATTTGTGGATTCAAACTGGATTCAGAGGTGTGACTGGTGGCAGGAGGGATCAATGAACATTCAATGGACATATGAATTGAATTTGAAAGTGGCTACATTTGCACAAATGTGAATTTTCATTCTATTTAATTTGATGAGAAGCAAACAGGGTGAAAATGGCACGTCCCTAACTCTTCATGTTATATCATATCATTATTTGTACTTGTACTTTGCTTATTTGGTTACACCAAGTTCTCTCATTGCCTTGTTATTTTGGGGTTGTTGTAGGATGCTATAGGCACGCATGAACGATCCCTTTTCTGGTTGTGAGTAGGGATGTGCACGAATGTTCTAAACATTTGAAATTCGATTAAATTCAATTGAATGTGGACATTTGAATTCATATAAAATGTCTTCACATTCAAATTTAAACATGCAAATGAATTTCAGATGTTCCAAAATATTTGTTCAAATGATGCAAAACATTCAAAAGTATGAATCTACTATGCATCTGTACGCATTTGTGCTGATAGTACAGGATGAAAATGGGATGTACATATATGAAATGCGTACAGATACATATAACACATACAGAAGGTATAAGAATGATGGCTGGAGGAGGAAGAAGAACTGGCTGGCTGCTGCACCTGAGCATTTGCTGCCTGCGCCCCACCCTCCCAGAAGGTATAAGAACTATGGTTGAGGGAGGAAAAAGAACTGGCTGGCTGCTACACTTGGGCATTTGCTGCCTGAGCCTCAACCTTGCTTGCTGTACTGAAGTGCCTGCTAGGCCCCCACACTTTCGGGTGATTTTGTAAGGTACTATTTTAGAATGTATGGAATGTTATGTATTTTTATATGTAATTTTGTAATGAATCATTTTGTATTGTATTTTTTCTTTGTTATAACTGCCTTGAGCTTTTTTTCTTTTTTGAAAGACAGTATAAAAAAAGAAAGACACGGAAATGTTTTGGCTTATTTTGCAATGTTTTGTATGAAGGGCAATTTTTATAATGTATTTTGATTACGTTTTGATTATTGCTTTACATTATGCTTTCTGTTTGTTGGGCAAAGTTTTCTTTTGGAAAGGTGGTATACAAATAAAAATGGAACGGAATGGAATACAAATGTTGTCGACATTCGTATCTTCAGATTCGAATCGGATTTTGTTGCATTCAGACTCTAAACATGCAAATTGAATTGAACATTTGGACATTCAATTTGACTTGAATTTGAATGCAAACAAACCCATCCATGCACATCCCTAGTTGGGAATGATGGAATTCAAATGCCCTAAGCCTTATGACAGGAGCTTCACCCTTCCATTCCACTTTTTCCTGGTTGTTGCCACTGCAAAAAAGAGCATTTGTAGCAGATACAAATCCTACATGAAAAAACAAACAAACATGCCCATCCCCACTTGTCTGTAATGTTGATTAAGGCTCCAGTAAGCAAACAGTAGCACCTCTTATCTGTTTTTGATTCACTTTTTTATTATTATTGTGTGTGAATGCAGCCGCAGCTTCTTGTGGCACGAGTGTTTGATTGATGAAAAAGGTGACGTACAAGAGGGTTAAAATATTTCAGAAACCACCATACTTCTGAATACACTTCATACTTTGCACAGGTTCCTCATTAAATAAAGTGTTCATTTTGCCATGAAGGTGGCTGTTTACTGCACTCCATGATAGACACATTCATACTTACATGAGTCACACTCCACTCAGTCTATATTTCATCACAGCAATGAGCAACAATGTCGTTCAAAACCATTATGGTACTTTAGTGTCATTATACTTCATAGTTTCAAAATAGAATAGATGGATATAAATGAGAACTAAGTGCTTTCCCCTTCTTTCTGAACACCTGTTTCTAGAAGACGTACCATTATGGTTCTTGTAATTCTCTGTCTTCCACACCTGACACAGCATTATTTTAATGCCCTCAAGCAGGCTTCATTTCCTTGAGTGTCTTCCCTTCAATTTATCCAATTTTTCCAAGTGCCTGGAAAACAGGAGGCCACAAATTCAGTCCCCAAAATTTCTAAGAAGGTATGGCAAACTGCTTCTACATCCTTGCCAAGAAAGCTATGTCAGTGTATCCATGCAGGCAGCCAATACTCAGTTTTGCAGACTGTTGAGCAAGAGCATATTTGTCTGATGGGTCACCAGTATGGCTCTGTCTCCATTAGACAGCAAAGGTGCCTTCCCTTTCAACCAGCAACCCATCTGGGAGGAGGGAGCTGAGGAAGGAAGGGTGGGAGCACCCAGGGACAGGCAGACCCATCAGGCGGCTTCTCCCGGTTCCTGCCAGCTGACACAACTGCGCCCATGCAACACTTATCTCCTTGCTGTCCCGGCTCAGAATGAGCTGAGACAGCCAGGAGCACACACCACGTGGGCACTGGCTGCCTTGGCTCATTCCAAGTCAAGACAGCAAGGAGGTAAGTGTTGTGTGGGCACGGGCGCATCCCTGGGCCCTGGGGTGGGCTGGGGGCTGGGGGGGGGCTCTGTGGGGCTTAGCTGACTCGATCGAGACAGCTCGACTTTGCAGAGGCTCATGATCAGCTGGAGTCAGGCAGGGGAGGTGGGACACTGGTAACCAGGACCCTTGGGGTCCAGTCTACCAAGGGGTCCCCATACCCTGGCCCATAGGCAGCCGGAGATCGGCCTCCTCCCATCCCGGAAAGGGGTGAGGGGAAGCCGATCTTGGTCCCCTTTGTTCTTCCTTTGTTCTCGGAGGTTCGTCTTCGGAGCCTTTGAAGTTGCCTTCAGAGGAACTTGGAAGCCTTTGCTAATTTCCGAAGGCAACTTTGAAGTAACTTCAAAATCACTTTGAAATGACTTCAAAGCCTAGGTTTCGGGGCTCCACCCTATGGGTGCCCCCTCCCCCTAGCCTCCTCTAGACCCCATTGCCTGTTTCTCGTGGAAACAGGCTCCCTTTAATCTGGATTTTCTGGCTGTAGACCCCATTATGGGGTCTACAGAAAATCTAGATTAAAGGATGAGGTGTACCCATATGATCCGGATTTTCCACGCGGCAGTGGAAAGAAATGTCTCCCATATGGGTGCCGTGGAGGAAATGGGGTCATCCGGCTCACACCCCAATGGGTCCTTAATGGGTGCAAAAATGGGTACTTTCTGCCAGTGGAAAAAACACCTGTAGAGTACTTTTAAGTTCTCTACATCTGGAACATGCGGAGAGCACTCGGGACGGGCTGGGCCCGGCAGTGTGTATGCTGCGTCCCCGTGTGTTTTCCACGCATTAAAAAATCCCTAGTGTGATAAGGCCTCTGCTTATGTTTTTTAATTTGAATAAATAATAAAAGTTGAATTTGTTCTGAAATAAGTAAAATGTAAGAGTTATTCAACCCTGTTACATATACTACAGAGCAGGACCTTACTCTGGGTGTTGAAAGACTAGTGTAGGATTAATTCACTAAAAGGTCTATAATGCTGGTGGACAACAGGTGGTGAGCACAGCAGGATGACTGGTAGCCCTAGGCAGTAATTAATGATGATGTAGCAATAGGGTGAAGATCCACCGGCTTAATACCTTCTCAGGCAAAAAGTGATTGAGTGAGCAGTCCTGGATCATCTGCATATAAAATCTGATGAATGAATGAATAATTTAGGACAAAAGGCTGCAAAGAACTTATAACCAGATTAAATAGAACAGAGTCTAAAGTACTGCTCTGACTTACAGTTCTCACAGTATAAACTGAGCCTGTAAGGAAGTCTTTTGCCCCCCAGGGATGTAAAACAAGGCTTCTTGATAAAGAAATAATAATGAACAACAACAACAATAATACAGATTTTTGTAAGTCACTACTTAGCTAGATCAATTCATTTGATTATGTGTTATTTGCTTGTTCCCAGTAGGGATGTGGAAGAATATTTGAAACATTCAAAATTTGATCTAATTCGTTCAAATTCAAACATTCAAATTCAAATTGAATCTCTATACATTTGGGTTTTTTAACATTCAAATTTCACATCTTTTGAATCATTTGTACAAATTATTTGGACATTACGTGTATGGATACGTAAGCATTACATACGTATCCGTACGCATCTTCTCCATATCCATATGCATTTGTACGAATATGTACAGGACGAAAATGGGATGCATATGGGATGAAAGTGGGATGCAGACAAATGTGTACGGATGCGTACAGGTGTGTATGGATGCTTACGTACACATACGAATATCGTTGACATTCATTTCTTCAAATATGAATCAACTATTCATGTGAATAGATACAAATGTATTCAAATCGGTTTGAATTTGAATACATTCATTTTTTCTCTATTTTTTTGAATTCAAACATTTGAATGTTCAATTTGAATCAAATTGAATCTGAAAATTGCATTTGCGCACACCCATAGTTCCCAGAATGCCAAGGGAGAAAACCATCTTATATTTAGGCATAAAGCTCCTAAGAATTGCAGGAAATTGCAACAGAGAAAGACCAGAGGCCAATTTGCACTCTGGCTCATAGTCAACAATTAGGCAACATCTGGGTAGGTGCATCTGCACTTGCAGGAGGTGTTTACATGCTAGAAATGCTCCCTGCCTGCCCAGAAGTTGCCTAATTGTGTGAGAAACCATGCTTCACAAGCTTACTAACCTTTATCAAAGACTTACCTGAAGCGTCCAGCGGTGACCGATCCACACCTGGCAGCTCTGCTGACCTTCTGACATGACTGCTACTGCACAGAGCATTAGCTTTGTCATGGTGATGGTACTGACACACATGCAGTCACGGAAGACACTTCATACAAGATGGCGGCACCCTGAAGAGGACTGGCTGGCAGTCGAACAGAAGGTAAGTGTTCAATTGCTGGGGTGAGATAGACTAATGTTTACAAGCATTTGCAGGTGTGAAAACTAGTAAATGTTAGTTGATTGCACTACTTTCCAGTCCAGTGGATGGGAAGGGAAGTGTGAAAATGCCCCAGATTGGTCATGGAGCTGGGAGTTGAAGCACTGAAAATCTAAAGTCCCATGGCTCCATGGGCAGCGTCGCTGGCGTGTGAGCTGGAGGACAGATTGGAATGGGTGCTGGTGTGTCTTCAAAGCACCCACTCCAATATGTCCTTGGAATCCATCCTCCCCGCACGTGTGCAGACTTGCAGGGGTCCCTCCAATCTGTCACAAATAGTGACGGATCTTCGAGAGGACAGATTGCTGAAAAGTGGAGCTATTTAGATCCGCTTTTCGGTGGCAAATGTGGAACGACCCAAGAAGTCTTTCTCTCCTCTCTTCTGTTTTTTTCTGACTGGGAGGAATGCTAAGAGACAGAAAGTTCCCCTGAGTATGAACTAACTTGGAAAGAGCCATTTTAGCTCTTGCCTTAGAACCAGACCTTTTAGAGTCATAGTCCACTCTGGGTCTCTTTTGTCTGCATAATGGTGTGGACTAGAGTGCCGCCTTGTCTGTCTGCACAAGACAAAACATATTCCAAATCAGGAGGCCCAAAATGGGCTCCTGATCTACATTTGAACTAGTATACCAGTAGAGCTCAATAATGCCACCTACCAGCAAATTAGGGCCATGGGGACCCATTTCAGTGGTGTGTCTTGTTGCACCACTGAAACGAGTCCTCCAGAGGCTCTACAACCAGGAACCTTTGTTCCTGGCCATTGGAGTTTTGGGGAGCCATCTTCATAATCTGCATAAGTTTTAGGGCAATGCAGGGAACAGTCTGGGTCAATATATTGCACAATCTGAATCAGGAGATCCAGATTATGCATTGTAAGAAGGATCATTACATGCATCACTATTTGTAGGTTCAGATTCAACAAGGAAACTTGATTTCATTGCAGCAACAGCCTTTGATTCTTCTGGCCATTATGGCTGCAAATAGTTCAAGGAAGAGATGGCCCCTCGGTGTACTTGCAACCTGAGACTGTGCAAAGACTTGTAATTTATTCCTCCAGTGTTCACCTGAAGTTCAGTCCTCATCTTGATGTGATGTCAGCATGATTCTTGGAACACAGCACCCTGATCACTTTTGTCCAGCTGCAGCACAAGCTACATATGGGCTGCTCATTACAAACTGTACACTCTTGCCTATGCTGTGTCAAGCCCACAAATTGCCAAGAAGATGTGTCATACCAATATATAAGGGATGTGCACAATTTTTATTATTATTATTATTTGATTTGTATGGAATCGACTGTAAGAAAATATGTATTCTTTTGAATATATCCTCTTTGAATGTGGTAGGATTCTATTCGATACAAATGTATTAGTACGAATTTGTACAAATATCCAATATGAATGCATATGTATCCAATACGTATCCGGTAACATATCCACTCTGCAAGCATCAAATCTGTCCTGAATCCACTTTGAATCTACTCTCAAACCATGTCAAATGCACTCTGGATCCATTGCAGATGTGACTGGTGCAGCCGCTGTCCCCCATTTCACAAATGTTCTGAAACATTCGTAATGTCAATGTATGAATCTGGTAACATTTGATTTGTGTACAAATGTCCAAATTCAGCCAAATTCATACAAATATTGAATGTTATGAATATTCATGCACATCCCTAGTGCCCAGCCTATGATGCTTTGTGGGTAGGGGGAATGCCCCTTGGGCACATTTCTTGATTACCTGGTTGAAGGGAGAGAACTTCATTCTCCCCTTCTCCAAAGGCTGACAATGGCAAGGCCAGCATGGATCACGTTGCTGTAACATTTTAAATGGCTACTGTGATTGATTCCATAATAGGTTCCTAAGCATCTATAATGTTCTCCTCCCTCATTTATTTCCTGGGCATGACCATCAGCTGCAGCAACCAGGTGTGCATGGTATGAGACAATAGAAGTGAAAATCAGCTTGGTGTGTGGTGGAAGACACAGAAAGAGAGGGACTGGGACATTTTCAGCCTTTTGACGTAATTGATATCTCTGCCAAACAAATCCTAAATATTGGATATCTCCATTGATTACTTAGTTGAAATATTTGTGGTATGGAAGACTAATTTCTGACAAAATCCAAATGAAATGAAACTTTGGTAAGTTCTAATGAAAAATCTAATTGAATTATACCCACACTGAAGCAGTGTGTTTATTTTAGTTTGTTCATGTTAATGAATCTCCCACTGCTTATCCAGTCATTATCATCTTTTACTCTCAGAGCTTAGTATTGTCTTGCTATTAATTTTCTACTGACTCTGTGTTTGTACAATGCAGGCTGTGCCATAATCTATGGGTGGGGATGCATTTCTAAAAGGCCAGAAACCTACTTGTGTGTGTCTCTTTCCATTAAGGCACAAATTAAATTAGGAGAACATTGTAGACCGATTCAAATATTTTCCCCCAGTCCCCATACATTTTCAATAAACACAGAAAGATGTCAGAAACTATGTGGACAATGATCATCACTGCATGGTAAGAAAATTAACCCTAGGAAGTGGTGAATATGTCCACAGCTCATTTTTGCCTACAGACAGACCCAGGGGCAGAAACTCTGCCCATGGGTGCACCATTTGCATGAACTTTATAAAACAATTCCAAGGATAGACTTTGCTCTCTTGCAGTCCTATAGAGAGATGGCACCATTAGTGGTGATTTCTGCATAGGGAAATTTAGCACCAGAGATAACATGTATATGACCTATAGAGGCTTTTTCTGTCTAGTGCTAAACCACACTGGGCAGAAAATAGTGTTTCATTAGATCTCCAGGAAGTGAATTCATATATATATATGAGAAATTCAACTGAAATCTGATTTTTGTAGATTTCTTTGTGAATTCAGCTGATGGGAAAAAATGTTTTTGGGAGGTCTAACTTTTAAACACAAGTCAACAGGTGGCTGTGTTTAAAGTACACAGCCTGGATTCAGCAGACATGTTTTAAATTTCAGTTTGTTAACTGTTTTTCAGTTTGTTATCAGCACCTGGCACTGATTTAGAAATAGGCAGCTTATTCGCACTTATGCCTCTGATATACAATTAGGACAACTCTGGTACAGAGGTCTTTTCACACTTCAGCCTGATGGCTGAAATGCACTAAGGTTGGTACACATGGGGGACAGGTTGTCCATTCACTTTGGCCAGTAAGGGACATGTTCAGTGCATCCCTTACCAGCCAAGGTGCAGATGGTCAATCCATCCCCCATATGTACCAGCCCAATAAGGCTGCTGCGGACTCCATACACTGGATGGAAGTAGGACTGCTCTGGGACAGGTCATTCGCTCTTGTGAAAGGCCAGTTCCATCCAGAACCTGCCCAGCCTGTCCCAGAGCTGGCCTACTTCCATCCCAGGTCCTAAGTGAGAATAGTTTTGAAATCTGTACCAGAGCTGTCCTAATTTTATACCAGAGGCCTAAGTATGAATAGGCCAAGAGTCTGCTTCCTTGGATTTATCTGGAAAAAAATGGTAGAGCTGAGTGACAGCAGAATATTGATGGCATTGAGCTGCACAATGTGGAACAACAAACAAAAGACTAAAACTACAGTAAATCAGTACCATCTAATCCTTTCTTTAGTAGGTGACCCAGTAGGTGATTATGGTCAAAGTAATAAATAAATAAATAAATAAATAAATAATTCTACTGAGAGGTCCAGCAGAACTAACAGCATCACACTCTCTCTATCTAATTCCTTGCCTACAAGACTATCTTCATTGCACAACTAGAGTCCAATTCACATTTGGCCTGCCAGTACACCCTGGGGTAGAATTTGGGAAGCACCATCTGCACTTTCAGGAGGTGTTTTCACATCAGAAATGTCGCCTGCTATAGCAGAAGCAACCCCAGTGTCTACTAGTGGTGGTGCATGAAGTTGTGCACCACATGGGTCTACAATGTTACCCGTTCCAGCCAATGGCACCTCAGATGACCAGAAACACAACTGGCATTGCCCAGACATGCATCCAGACCCAGGTGAGTGCACCAGCATGTGGGGGTTGGTTTGGCATGCACTAGCATTCACCAGTGTGAATGCTAGTGCGCATCAATGGGAATGCACTATTCCTGTCCCACGGATGGGAAGCAAATGCAGAAATGCCTCTGGCCTGAAGTCAAAATAAAGTGTATCTGGATAATCCACCTCTTTCAGGAGGTCCTCAACTTGGAAGATTGTCACATGCTCTAGCATCTTGCCCAGGAAGAAATGTCAGCTTCAGCAATAACTGACACTTGCTGAAACAGGACTTCATCTGGGAATGCGTTAAATCAGGAATTTGTCAGCATCAGAACCCACCATAAGGATCAAGCCCCAGTGATCTGCACAGCTTTATAGGAACCACTCATAGCCCACCTGACTCTGAACCTGTAGATAAAATTAATTTAGCTCTGTGCTCAGCATCCTGGGTCCTGCAAATTTGGCAATCCTGCCACCTTCCCTTTGTGAGATTTTTCTCCCTCTACCATGCTGCATGAGGAAGAGTTATACGGTTTCCTTGCTGGAATTTGGCTGGCTTGAGCATGGCTCTGTAGAGGGAAGGTCACTGGTGAGCAGAAGCTCTTGAGATGTGCTAGGGTTGGCAAGAATGCTCAGTCCAGTGCTGACTCTAGACCTTCTTTTATGCACACCATGTCCTTATTGCTGATTGTAGTTAGGGATGTGCATGAATATTGGTAACATATGAAATTCAGCTGAATTTGAACATTCAAACTTGAATAGAATGTTACAATATTGGTATGTTAACATTCAAACGAATGCAAACGTTTACGGACATTCATAAAAATAGTTCAGACATTTGTTAAGCTGGGGAAAAGTATCAGATACGTATCTGTTCATAGTGGATAACATATCTCTTCATAGCAGATACGTATTGCATGTACATAAGAATACATAAGATTCATATTGAATAGAATTTAAACATTCAAATGTGATCTATTCATACAAATACGGATTTTTGAACATTCTATTTGTTTTGAATCGAATGCAGAAGATTAATAAACTTTATTTGACTAGTCATAAGACCATTTCAAAGTGCATATACAAACACGTAAGACAAAACAAAAGCAAGAGTGAGCAGGTATCCTTCTGCATATGGTCAAGTACTTATTTAACCCATTTTCCTTTCAGTTAGTGTGCTCTTTTCTTAATAGCCCCTAGGGTGAATAGTCCCACTCTAATCACAGTAATCACAGTAGCTCTCTCCTGACCTTTCAGGAGAAAGTTTAGAGGGTCTTCTCTACTCCGGGGCTCAAGGTTAGATAGAATTGGTGAATCGAATGCAAATATATATATATATATATATATGCTAAAATCTGAGATCATGTACAGGATCTTTGGTCAATCATATATATATTCTCCACATCCCTAATTGTAGTATCTAGCTAGAAGTTATCTAATATTATCACAGAAGTTATTTTTGTTTGCTTCACTTTTTAAGGACATGTCAAGGGCAGGCCCTATGATGGCATTCACCCCTACCTGCATGCATGCAGCCAATCCACCAATGTAAGAACATAAGAACATAAGAACATAAGAGAAGCCTTGCTGGATCA
>MTQE01001134.1:21670216-21680462 GCA_014337955.1 Aspidoscelis marmoratus | reverse complement strand
AAGCTAAACCCGATGCAAATACACATTCTGGCCATTCCCATTTTTTTTTTCATTTTAAATCACAGTTAACCACAATGCTGTCCCCACAGAAAATGCTTCAAAACGCATCAGGGAAAGCAAATCTTTTCCTCCCTGCCCTTTGCCAGCTGGGGTGCCCACTCCTCTCTCCCAACTGGACTTGATCCCGGGATGACATTGCCACATGTGGGAAATTCCAGCTCCATCCTTTGATCCTATACCCAGCCTCTTTTGCATAGCTGTGTAATTTCTGATCCCTATGACCACGGGGATCACTTCCATGATGTTGTGCAAAAGCACCTCCCTAAGCCTCCTCATGCACACTTTCCTCACTTTCTCCTTTCTCGGACCTTTCTCCCACCCACCCACCATCGTTGGTTCAAGCAGGAAGGAGCAACCCAAAATCAGATAGATCAACCCAACAGAGAGAACACAAAAGATCTATCAAGGAGAAAAAAAACAAAACCAAGGTCCTTCTAATATGAGAAAACTAAAGAAAGTGCCCTGATGCCAAAAAAGGGGGGGGGGGAAATATACACCCTTATACACAAATAATAGTAAATTTACTGGTGAAAATATAATATCTTAAAAAAGTTAATAACAGTTTACAAAAGACAAAAAGAATGGTGTATAAAAAACAAATAATGGGGATCTAAAGCCAGACGCGTTTCGACAGGTCGTCTTCTTCAGTGGCTTTTAACGATCATCCCAAATGGTGATGACTTCTTTCATCTATGCCGCAATGGGCTATAACAAATACACCAAACGTACAAGTATTTATAAAAAGGCAAATAAGAAGATTCTCTGAGTAAAACAGTATAATACTATATTTCATTAGAGGGAGGGTGGAGACTTAAACACTTTAAACTCCTCTGCAAGGGAGGGATGGCAAGCAGGGGCTGTTCTACCAGGTGAAACCCCACACATTTCATGATGCATCTCCCCCCAATTCTGTACTGTTCCCAAAGGAATAAAGATAAAACATTTTAGCAGCAAAAACAGGAGTGAGAAGTGTTTTTTCTGGAGTTTTTAATTGTGTTTTTTAGCGATTTACTCCTCAGAAAGTGCGGGAACCCAATTAGTTATGGGGCCAAAGAAAATTCAAATCATTTTCAAACCGCAATAAAAGCCAGGTAGGAACAACCCCTAAACATTTCTTATTATATTGATAAACCTGTCTCTAAGGTCATGGTTACACCTTTACTTTAATTCTTCTTCAGCCCTAATTGCAGCCCATTTGGTTACATCTTTAAATGCTAAGCAGTTTTTTTTTCTGGATTTTCCTCCCTCTATTTGGGTTTTCCTTTATTCAGGCCAACACAGAATTAAACTTTTAATCCACTTCCAGTAGGCCACTGTTTGGCTCACTGCTTCCCAGAAAATGATGAGTCTTGGCCCTCCCCCTTCCCTCTCTCTCTGACAGCCCTTCCTCTGCCCCATCATCTCAATCTCCCTCCCACTTGTAGGGAATTCCTTTCCTTGTTGCTGGATCTTCTCCCCACCCCCTTTGCCTTAATTTCCTTTCCTGTCACTGCTGCCATCACAATAAATGTTCTTCCTCCACCTGCCCCAATTCCCTCCCCCTCCCTCTTGCCCTGACTTTTTCTCCCTATCCTGTCACCGCCACCCATCTCCCTCCTCCTTCCCCCACCTGTCAACTTGCCCCCTTTACCTTCCCAGAATGCCTGCCTGTCAAGCACAGCATTTCCCCACCCCCTCACCAGCTGCGGATTACCAGCCACAGCAGCAGGAAGATGCCATACGAGGCCAGAAACAGTTTGGATATAGCTGCCTTCCTGAGGCAGATTTAAATGGTAAGTTATAACCACAGCTAAGTTTCATATTCCCCAATAGTTCAAGTAAATGCATGTGGTTTAACAAGTCAAATGCCTTATATATCAAAATCCAAAACTGAATGAAGTGCTGACCTAAGGAGACCCCAATCTACTTTTCAGGAAACCATGGGTGTTTTTCCACTGTCACTAGAAGTACCCATTAAGTACCCATTAATGGGTACGTAATGGCATTTTTGTACCCATTAATGGGTACTTAATGGGTACTTCTAGTGACAGTAGAAAAACACCCCATACTGCTTAAAAAAAAAAAAATCCCTCAAGGCTTTCCTTTACTGAGTATGGTTGCCAAAATACCAGTTAGTATTGTTTGTGATAAAGACCTGGTGGCTCTGAGTTCCTACTGTCAATATAAGAACAATCAATGAATCTGAAATTGGAAGTTCTCCTTGTTAAAAACTACTTTAAACAGTTCAACTAAATGTGGTGCCGATGTTTCCACAAATGCTTTGTAAAAGGAGGCAGGGTTTCTTTCTAACCCTGGAGATTTTTTGCCTTTTAACTTTGAAATGTAATCCTTTACTTCTTCAAGTGTAATTGCAGTATTCGCATCTCTGTGTTGCTGTTTGCAACACAGGTTCTAGTCCCCCCTATGTTTTAAGATGATCTTAGGCTCTCTCAACATTCCAGGGATCACACCATAAATAGTTCTGCTTTTGCTCTGAGTTACTTTCTCCAGTCGATTCTATCTGCTTTTTAGATTATCCCAGCACTCATATAATATACAATCCCTTTCTGCACCAGTAATCACGAAAATTCAATGAATAGTTTGTTTGACATTGTCTTTAATTTATTCAAGGTGAAAGAGTAGAAAAGTATAACATAAGTCATTGTTTCCAAAGTGAAATCTGTATACTGTATATGATTTTAGGTGGTACACAAACATATTTTCATGTTCAAAATAAAGAAAGAAAAAGAAAGAAAAATAGGTCTCTTTAAATATTGGATAGTAAATAATAATATTGGGTACATAAATCTGGGGTGGGGAATTGTGAAAGTAGTACATGAATGAAATTTGAGAAATAATGACATAAGTAAAACAGTGGAATGGAACAAGATGTGCGGAAGGGTTCACAGCTTCTTGTTCTGGTTTAGTAGCCTTCTTTGTAAAGGCCGCCTCTCAGTCGGGTAGCGATTTTATATGTCTTTGGTAGTGTGGTAGCGTGTATTTACTTTTTAGATTAACACTCTGTTATTCCCTTCCGAGAGACACGCCTTTCATTTCCCTTCCTCTATTAAGTTTGATAATAATGTTGCCTCCTTCTCTGTGCTGCAGCAGACAGCCCTTCCCCTCCTCGCTAGCAGTGGGTTACAGTATCTGTTTAGAACTCCGGCCTAACTTGGCTCACTTTGAAAACAGAGTACTCAGTTGAAGCTTCTTTAAAATAACAAGAAAACAAGTTCATTGTGTACAGCTTTCTTAATAATAAACAGGTAAGTTCACTATGTCAAACACAGGTCCATTCACCCTTCTGACTGAACTGTCCCAGCTTCCTCACTCAGCCCAAGGACTCCAATCCTATTCAGATTAATGCCAGCAGCATAAGTAACATATAACCATTTCAATTATTTTACTTTCTAAACACCGTATATTTACTAATGACGCAGGATTCTATTCCCCAGCTTCCCTCAGGACAGCTTAGAGCCTGTTTCCCGCCTAGTTAACCCCCTCTGGTCAGTTAACCCCAGGCAGAGAACACTAACAACTCCCTCAGGCTCCCTTAAATATGGGCTTGGCTGGCTAGCTTCACTCTGATAGGTGGAGACTCTGCCAGGATTCTATTTCACACTCCCTCCTGGAGAGCTTGTCTAGCCCTCCCTTAAACTAATTACCATTACTAAAAACACACTTTTGCAACACTTTTGAATGTCTGGACATACAGTGTTCGCCACACTTTGTATTTTAACCAAAATAACTTAATTTTGGGGTTGAGGGGTCCTAGCAGGCATCACATTCTTCTGTTCAGCCACTGTTGTTCTCTTTCGTGCATTCATTTTATATTTTGTTTTTATTGCTGCAATCTATCCTGAGACCTTTGGGTTAGGGATGTGCAAGAATATTCAAAACATTTGAAATTCGTTCAAATTCATTCAAATTTGGACATTTGAATTCATTTTTAAACACTCAAACAAATTTCCAATCTTTTGAATCATCCGCACAAATTACTTGGACATTCGTATGCATTACATACGTATCCATATGCATCTTATTCATATCTGTACACATTTGTACAGACATGAATACAAGATGAAAACAGGATGCATACAGGATAAAAATGGGATGTGTACAGATGCATACAAATGTTGTTGATATTCACATCTTCAAATACGAGTTGAGTATTTGTACAAATAGTTTCAAATGTATTCAAATCAGATTCAAATTTGAATACATTCTTTTTTTTCTCTATTCGTTTGAATTTGAACATTCGAATATTCATTTTGAATTGAATCGAATCCAAAAATTGCATTTCTGAACACCCCTACTTTGGGTATAGGGTGGTATGAATTGCCAGTGAACAAATAAAAAGCAACAGCACCAAAAAAGAAAGAAAAAAAGATCTGATTTGGAATAATCACTAAGGTGGCTTTGGATACATTCTTCAACAGCCATCAAAATGGCTTTGAATATGTCTTCCTGGGAAGCATGGATTTTTATACTGCAGCTTTCTCAGCAGTTGGCATGATAGTTTACCTTCCATTGTATAGCACCTGCTGTGCCACAACCTGAAAGGTAGTCACGCTCATCTTTTCTCCAAAGGCGGGATAGGTTATGCTATGACTAAGTCTTAACTATAATTCTTTAGTCAGGTGTGACTTTGCAGGCAGGTACATTTGTCTCCCCTCTGGAGATGTCACACCTGATGCTGATTTTTATGCACACGCTTAAAAAAAAAAAAACCTTTCAAAGGAAAAGAGAGAGAGAGCAAGAGCACTCTGGTCCTTATTTAGATGTGCTGTTCAGTCTCCCAAAGAAACATGCTTTTCCTTATATAACAAAGCTGGCATAGACACTTACAAAGAAAGTTAATATTACAGTACTGGGGGGGGGGGAGCTGGGTAGAATCTCAAAATGACATTGTCCTTCATGGAATGTCCTTTATGCAACTGAATAACAAAACAACAACTGCCAGTAAAGCTTTTAACACCACATATGCTCAGATTGTGCTGGTTTCTCTTAGATAGATTTGCTATCGATGCGACAGGTCACAATGCAATTTAGAAGCAATTAAAAGGTAATGAATGTGCTGAACTGAAACCTCTGCCTCAGAGGCTTTTTTTTTCCTGCGTACAGGAGAAAGCCAACAACTCAGTGCCCTTCAGTAATCTGGGCTGATGAAATAGCATTGCAGGCTTGACTGAAACAGGGCTTTGGTGTCAGAAGGACCGTTTGCAAGTGCTTTGCTGAGGTGGCAGTTTTGTGCGTGTTTTAAAGAAACCTTTGTTACTCACTCTGATGGTGGCAAAATATGAGACCTAGACTTACGCATTCAGGCTATATCCGTACAAGGAAAGCGAAGTGATATGGGGTAATGAAAGGCACTTCACTCACACTTAGGATGCCTCCAGACTGGATTGCTTAAATTCACAGTTTACAAATAAACTGAAGTATACTCAGTGTGAAGGGAAAACCGATCAACCTGGCTAAAAATTTACTCCATAGTCTCCTGTTCAAGTAGCCATTGGAGGAACAAGAGTTCAGGCACTATGCTCCGTCATGTGGGTTCAGAGAGCCAATCAGTTTTTGATCTGTGCTTCCAGGTTTAGCGTTCTCTCATTCCTAGTTCTCATCATTCTGCCTGCGTTTGCATGATAATGTGATCCAACTGCATACTGCACAGAGAGAGTTCCTTTTCCCACATGCCTGGATGCACCCTTACTCATTGTGCTGTATCTTTGTCCTAAGGGTCTCACATAACTTCCTTTGGGGATACTGGGACAAAGAGCTCTGAAGGTACCTTAATAGCACTGAGTGCATTGAAAACGGAATGTTCTACTGCTGGGCACCTCTCACCTGCCACTGTAGGTGTTGTGAAGGAGTGGGGGTGGGGACCACAGGAAGCACAACAGTTATAACCAAAGGAGCACCTGGAGAACAAAAATTCAAAAAAAATGTAGCCCTGTTATTCCTGGTCATTAAGCTAGGGAGTCTAGTAGAACCTTAGTGACTATCAGAGAGAAAGAAGTTGGTAGTATAAGATTTTGCATGCTAAACCTACTTCATTGGATACATTTCTCAAGCTATGATCAATGTGTCCTTTAAATAAGTAAGTAAGTAAGTAAGTAAGTAAGTAAGTAAGTAAGTAAGTAAGTAAGTAAGTAAGTAAGTAAGTAAGTAAGTAAGTAAGTAAGTAAGTAAGTAAGTAAGTAAGTAAGTAAGTAGATAGATAGATAGATAGATAGATAGATAGATAGATAGATAGATAGATAGATAGATAGATAGATAGATAGATAGATAGATAGATAGATAGAAGCCCTTGGGTCATGAGTCTTGAGGACTCAATTAAGGACATATTTCTGCATGGCTCACCATGCAGATGAGGTCCAGGGCCAGGCCTCGCAAAAGCAGAGCTGTGTGTGCAAGGTGCTGCTGCTCCACCCTGCTACTTGCAGCTACGGAGACTTCTAGAGGCCCCGTATCTGTGAGTGGTGTCCCTGCTGGTGGGAAGGACACATTGCAATTGTCAGCTTAATTTGGCAGCCACAATTGTCGCCCTAAGGTTCCCCCCAAACCCTCAACCTCCCACCTTCTTGGGGGGGGGGTGGAGCTGGTGGACACAGAGGTGGCAACAATAGAAGCTGTGTGTTGACAGCTGTTCAGCCACATTTGTCAATATGTGTTTGCCATTGTTGCTGCCTCCACTGCTGCCAGCTCCACACCTCAAGGAGTTGGGAGGCAGAGACAGTGGGGAGAGCCTTGGGGTGACATCTGTGGGTGCCAGCTAAAGCAGGCAGCTGTGATCCATCACTCCCCCAATGGCCCACCTCCAAAGCAGTCATCATTGCACAGGGTGTGTGTGGCAGAAGTGGCAGCCCCCTCCTGATGACAGCTGCTTCAGGGGTATGGCTGAGGCAGCTGCATCACTATTGACATGCCCATGATGGGTGAAAATGCTGCAAGATTCATACCTGGAGGCCTGATCTTGCCCTCAGGAGGCATCCTGTGGTGCGCTGCTTAGCACCCATTCCAATCGGGTGCTAGCAGGTCCATGTGGATGCGTGGGGTTCTCCTGAATCGATCTTCGAGATCCAGGTTTCAGTGTGGAAACACCCCTTGACACTGCATGAAGAAGAAGAAGAAAGAGAAGAGTTGGCTGACAAAGATTTCTGTTCTTCTCCCCATAGCAGAACACCCTGTGAGGTAGGTGGGGTTGTGGGAGCTCAAATAAGAGCGGTGACTAGCCCAAGGTAACCCAACTTGCTTCATGTTGGAGGACGGAATCACACCTGGTATTCCCAGATAAAAGTCCGGCTCCTTAACCACTAGACCAAACTGGCTTATGACACTGGCCACCAGGTTGAAGAGGTATGCTGTAGAAGCAAAAGCCAAAAGGATCAATACCCCTTCTCTAAATACTGATCTTAGGTAAATTCTCAGCTGCCTGGTGGTAGGCTTTTAAGAGCAGATTCCCTAAGAGGTGAAAGTAAGCAATCTTGGAAGAAAATATGAGGGAAAGAAACCTATCATAACATCAACATTCAGTGGCTAACAGACCAGTATAATCTCTCTTCCTACTATTAAAATAGGCATTTCAGGTAATGTGTATATTATTCAGACACACAAGAGCTAAGTTTGCATAATTCTTTCATATTTCCATGGAATAGATTTGATTACATGTTTGCATCCTTAACACTTTCACAAATTACTGTAATATCTGCTTTGTGTGCATTTCTCCAATAAGCCCCACTATCTCTGTTGACACTTATACATATAACGTGGATAAGAAAGGGGAAAAAATAATCTGCATAAGAATTTCAGCAGATTGGCACGACCTCTTCATTTTTAAAACCCTTGCAGTCAGTACAAGTATTATTGTATGTTTTGTGAAGATGGAATCATTCTCAGGGCACCCACACATTTTCCACTAAGCACTGCATTGCTTCCTCCAGGATTAATAGCCTGGTAAATGAGGCAGAACTGCCCGCACGGTTAATTAATGGTGGTTTATGTCAAACACTGATAAAATCAAAATGATAGATAGCACATTGAACCACAAGGTTTAGATTGGTTTATCCTCATTCTAAAGACTGATCTCTAACACTGCAGGTCAAGGCTATGTTGATCTCAGACTGATTACTATGTGGATATCAAATTGATTAAAAATGATCATTTCCCCAAATATTTTAAGGCCTGTATTTAGCTGTATTTTTTCTCTTTCCCTCTCTCCCTCCCTTTCCACCCCCTATGACCAAATCAACGCAAAAGCTTTTTGACATAGAGTTTGAAGTTATATCCTTTAAATTAATTCGGTTATTCTGTTCACACTTAACTGAAAAACCCATACAAAAATGTTATGATGTGAAGCTCTGTGTATACGTGCATGCAATGACACACACATCACATTTCCTTCTGGCTGATGTGTATGTGCAATGATACTCCTACTGAGGAACAGTTATTAGGATAATGACAGATTTATTGTTAAATGGAGTGAATCACAAAACACAACAGTCTCCCTCTCTTTCACCCAGCAAAACAATCAACAATGTTATATAACTAGGTTCTTCTCAAATCGTTTTCAAACTGTTCTCTAGGCTGGGTAACTTCCTAGGCTCTAGTATTTCAGTCACAATGGATACATGAGCATGGAACACCATCTGATATGATGGCATGGAGTCTCTAGGGATGTGAAAGAATATTTGAAACATTTGAAATTCAAATTCTTTCAAATTTGGACATTCAAATTCAAATCAAATGTCTATACATTCATTTTTTAACATGCAAATGAATTCAAATGCTTCAATTCACTTGTGTGAATTATTTGGACATTTGTATGTGTATGGATATGTACACATTACATATGTATCTGTACATATCATATTCGTATCCGGATGCATTTGAACGGATACGTATGGGACAAAAACGGGATGCGTATGAGATAAAAATGGGATGTGTACTGGTATGTACGGATGTGTATGGACACACATGAATGTTGTTGAGATTCGTATCTTCAAATACAAATTGAATATTCGTATGAATAGATACAAATGTATTTGAATTGGTTTGAATTTGAATACTTTCATTTTTTCTCTGTTCGTACGACTACAAACATTCAAATATTCTATTTGGATCGAGTCGAATGTCAACAATTGCATTTGTGTGCACCCCTAGTAGTCTGTCTTGGTTAGTTCTTAAAGCCATCTCATTGACTTTCCACACCAGTCTGCATTTAGTTTCCATCTATTCCAAAATCACACTTAAATTCACGTGCAAACAATATTTAGATTTTTTTTAAAGCCCCAATAGAATGAAAATTATGGCTGCATTCACCTGGGCCAACAGTGTGGGCAGGGAGATCAAGTATCAAATTATTCCTGTCTCTTAACAGCCCCCACAGAACCCAGAGTCCCAAATTACATATCCTAAAGTCTTCCAACCAGTCTTGAGGATGCATCATTGGGGGAATCCCCTGCATTTCTTCTGTGGGAATGAATGGAGGGAGGAAGAAGCAACTTGGCCATTTTCTGTCCAGGCTGCCTTACTGGTTATATATCCAGCAATGTGAAGCCTAGGGAGATGGGTTCCTTCAGAGCAACTTTCCTCCAAAGGACAATGTGATGCCCGCCAGTTGCGAGACCCCAGTCGGGCGTCCAACTCTATCCAGTCTGGCCACTATAGCCACGGACTTCAAGTTCCTTTTTTAAGTAGCCTCTGAGCCTTTTTTTCTCTTCAGCACTGGGCTTCTAACTCTAGTAACACAGTGACCCTTATGTCTCTATGACAACTCTACCCCACTCCCTTGAGTGTCTGAGCCAGTAACAGGCCTCAAGCAGAGTATCTTTGGGACGAAAGTAAATGTAACTTTATTGTTTACAACTCTTATGTTAGTTCAACTTCAACACAAGCAGTTCACATTAACTTATTTTCTTAACTCAGGACCCTGACTAATCCCTATCTAGATTCTCCTCAGGACCCGGATCTGCACTGTCTAACTTCTCCCTAAGTCTAGCCCCAGTCGCAGAACAACGGCTCTGACAGGAAGGCCCTTTTTATAGTCTTTGCCAGGGTTCCATCCCTGCTGATTGGCTGTTTCTCTCTGGGCTGCCTCCCCTTCTTCAATATGCTAATTGAGCTCCTTCTCTGTTTACCAGCCCTCCTGGTCAGTACCATTTCCCTTAGCACATTTTATAACATAACCACATATGCAATTCAAGATACT
>MTQE01001134.1:21622350-21655187 GCA_014337955.1 Aspidoscelis marmoratus | reverse complement strand
GACGCAGGCGCGCTGCATCCTGGGTGAAGACCCTCACAATGAAGACGACCACAGAGAGGTAAGAAGGGGTTTCACCACTTCTGGGGCGAGGGCGAATGGCGGCAGCAAGGCCCCCCAGCTCACCATGCTTGGCTCCAGCGAGCCAATCATGGCAGGCAGGGGAAGGGCCCTCCCTCCCAGATCTGAGCTGGGTGTCATGCCTCAGCACAGCACCCGCCTCTGATCCGGATCGGCGCTGCATGTGCAGCGGCAGGGGTGTGGGGTAGATCCGGGTCTTTTAGATCCGGATCTACCCCGTTAATCCGGATCTGCCGTGCACCCGGAGCTATTAAAACCAGTTCCCAGGGAACTGGTTTTAATAAATCCGGGCGCCGTAGATCCGTGGTTTTTTTGCCCCTGTGCGGAAACAGCCTATAATGTGGAAGGAAAACTAACTGTCATTTTGCTGATTGGTTATCTCATTCAGAAGGTGGATTAAAGGTAGATTAAAATTTATGTGTAGATGGACCCTAGGAACAACAGAATACTCTTAAGCGATTTTGCACTCCATTTTAATACATTTAAAAATCCATACAAGATGAACTCTTTTACTGGATTAAAAGTAATAGAGAATTACTTCACTGTTATTTTTCCAAACTAGGAGACTTGAAACCATGCTTAAGAGGGATACAATATATTTAACTCTAGATCCAGATCTTAGAGTTGAAGAATGGCATTAGATATATTCAAACTGAGAATGCGTAAAAAACAAATTCAAAAAAGAAATGCTGTCACAATGTAAAATGGAATGCTTGTGGCAGTGGGTTAAGACTGCATGTCAGTGAATGTGGCAAGAGAGGCTTCATCTTCACGACCCCCAAATAGGCTGGCCGCAGAGTGAGGTCCAGCAATCTTGCTGCAGACTGGGAGGTGCAGCATGTGAAGACCCATCTTCATAATCTTCAAGACTGGGGAACAAAAGTTCCACAGCCCTGAAGTTCCCACCCATTAAGATTAAGAGCTGGTCAGCCATTATCTATCCAGCACTTAATCATGCTGGGCAAAAAGCATTCAGAGTCATTGATTTATAGTTGTGATCTCTTCAGATGGCAGAGATGGGGACAGAAAATGATGCTAAGTACCTTTAGGGTTGCATTTGTTGATGTTTACCAGCAGGGCACCTCTCAAAGTGTTTTACTGCCTCTGAGAAGCTTTGGTCTGGAAAGGGGTGGCAACACTATACTAGGATCCTTTTTGACTGTCTGCATGAAGCTTGAGGTTCTTTCTCAAAGTCTGACTTCTACTTAGTTAATAATTGACAACAACAACAACAATATAAGAATTTAAAGACTGAAGTTCAAAGCCAGCAGTGGTGACTGGCACACTTGGTGCCATTCCAAAAGTCATTGGATGTCACTTAGAACAGCTTACCATTGACAAGGTTACCATCTGCTAATCACATAAGGCCACCATGCTGGGTTCTGCTCACATTACTCGCCTGTACGTAACGTCATCTTAGGATATTGGGAAGATCCCGATGTGTTATGAAATATCACAGCCAACACGTTTAGTGTCGTGTCATATTGTGTTTCTGTGTATAACAACAGCATGTCTTGCCATTCTCTTTCTGTAACCAAAATTCACAAGCTGCTCTATTACACCTGTCTTATTTCACATACAATGAACGGTGATTTTCTATGACTTATATCCGATCTCTCTATTGCTCAAATTAGCCAGTTCTGGGCTCGATTAGTAAATAAAATTCTTCATAACATAACTGTATTAAGGGAGACTACTTTTACATTGTAAACATTGTGCAGAGAGAACTTTGTAATAATTTTGTTGTTGTTTATATCTCCCCAGTAAAGGGCCTGAAATAAGCCTGGGAATACTGAAGTGTAAAGCTAGAAACAAAAGTTTCCCCTTATCATGGCTACAAAACCAGGAATATTTAGGGAGAAAAGAAAACAAAATACGATATGGCTATTCCACTTTATTCACTTGGCCCAGTATCCATCCTAGATATCATTAGGAGGAAGAGGCATAGCTGGAAGAGCCCTTCATCTCAGCATCCCTGAGAACTCCTGTTTTGTTTTGTTTTGTTTTCACCCAAACTAAACAAAAACACAATATCAGAACACTCCACATAAATCACTTTTTTTTTGTAACTTTCAAGATTTTTGCAAGGTTAGAGGTTCTCACAGACTAGAATCCTCCTCCCCACTCTCTGTTTTTATCTTTAAAATGATCTCCATAGAAATATTGCTAAAAATAGAGAAGTGTACAATTTAACTGGACTGAAGACTATGCAGTCTTCAAAGACCCTTTGAAAATTTGTTCTTGCTGGCCAGAAAAACCTAATTGAAGCCTGCAAAAACAAGGATGCATCACGTTCCACCCCCCCTTTATTTTCCACAGTGAGTTAGGCATGCCCCTAGTTCTTGATAATGCAAAACAACAACAACACTTATTTCCCCCTCATTTTAAAACTCACCATTCACAGAATTTGCCTCAGTGTGTCAGATATGAAGCCTCATTGCTATTATTTTGAGAGTTTTCCACATCACCCTGGACCTCTGCATTATAACATTATAACTAGCATGCTGCAGACTGCTTTGCCCGGGCGGCCTTCACACCTGGCTTCCAGCCCACTGGACAGGAAAAGTATCTGACAGAGTAACATGCACTAGCATTCACACTTGGGAACACTAGTACACATTACACTAAACCCCACACTCTCAGAGACTTACCTGTGTCTGGGCGCATGTCTGATCATTGGCAGGGCAGCGCCATCTCGATGGCAGAGTCTGGGGCAACTGTGTGCACACTGTTGCCATGGTGACAATGATGTTCTGCACACATGCAGTCACATTTTGGGTCAACTGAGGTGCCAGTGCACTTGTGTGGCACCTCAGATGACACCTCGTACTATAAATGGTGCAAATGGTTGTGGTGCTGGACATTTCAAGTAGGCTTAAGGTTGGCATCACCGCTAGTCAATGATAGGGTAGCATCTGGTGAGGTGGGAGGTGTTTTTTTCAGTTGGAAACACCTCCTACAAGTGCAGATGAACCTGCCCAGATGTTGCCCTATCATGAACTACAGGGCCGAGTGCAAGTTGGCTAACCACTGCTATCCATTCTGTCTACACAAATACTGTATTGGGTGTTTTTCCACTGTCACTAGAAATACCCATTAAGTACCCATTAATGGCATTTTTGTACCCATTACTGGGTACTTAATGGGTACTTCCAGTGACAGTGGAAAAACACCCGTTGTCTAAGGAAGGATTCCCCCACTCAAATTTAAACCAATTGCTCTCTCACCACCTTTTGTGTAGATGACAGAGAAGTGGAGGTAAGAGATGCCTCTACATATAGCTCTGTGTCAGAGATTAGCAAACTGTTTGAAGTAGCTCAAATTGAACCAAACCAACATCTATTCATCCCGTTCAAAAGGTGCTGATTTGATTTGACCCAAACCAGGGACCTATTCATGAACACAAACAGTTTCATCAAAATTGTTTGTGTTTGATGTTATTTTGTCTTTTAAAAGAGGTTTTTTTTTCCTACATAAAACTTGGTATTGGGGCATCCTCAACATGCTCAAACATGTTCAAAAAAAGTTCAAAACAGTTTGAAAAAGTTTGAATTAAGTCAAACCAGCCCCTGCTTGGTTCGATTTGAACAGAACGCACAAAGAAGTTCATGCCCATCTCCACTCTGTATCCCTAGAAGCTATCTCCTTTTGGTAGTGCCAGTGGCAGCTATATGGTGCTCAGTTTGGGTAGGCCTCCTTGCCTTCAGAATCATTACTCCACTGCATAGCGGAAAACAGCTTCTTTAGCTACCTTGTACCTGGAGGTTATTGTTCATTGGTAGTGGCAGCAGTGGCAGCTACATTGATGGCAGCTACACAGTGTTCATTTTGAGTAGTGCAATTAGCTTCAGTGTCTGGGAGGTCACCGGAGAAGCCCTGCCAGGGATAATCAATTCCCTTACTTCTTCCATTTACTCTGTACCCTGCCAAAAGCTTGGGAAGGTGACAGCAGCTATACATTTTCAAAAAGCAATGGGATCTAGTCACCCAACACAGAAATACAGGTGCTTTCAGGGATGCCTAAATAGATTTAGGCAGCACAAGACAAACATGCCCAAATGCACAGATAATGGGGTCCATGTGGGCCTGAACTAGGGATGTGCGCGGATATTTGAAAATTCAAATATCCGATTCAGATCCGTCGAATGTTAACATTTGAACTTGAATCGGATTTTTGAAAATCCAAATTTGCGCATTCGAACTCAAATCAGATTTTCAAAAATCCGATATGGAGTCTCAGATAATTCAAATGTGTAGATTCATATCTGTTGTATACGAATCTGTGCAAAAATTATATGTATCTTGTGCTTAAAATATGGGATTAAAATGGGATGCATACGGGATGCATATGGATTTTTACAGAATGTGTACAGATACGTATAACAGAAACAAATGTTGTCGACATTTGTATCTTTAAATATAAATCTAACATTTGAATGTATGGATTCGAATGTTACGGATTCAAACAGGATTTTATGACATTCGGATCTTAAATATCCAAATTGAATCATATTTGACATTTGAATTTACTTGGATTTGAATGTCAAAAATACATTTGTGCACATCACTAGTCTGAACATACTGAAATCTGGGCTTAAACCAAATGCCAAGAAGTACCCTAACATTATTGTAATGTCTTCTATATGAAGCTATTCTTGGCTCTTTCTGTGCTTGGTCTTATTCTGGGTTACATTCTGGAATATTTCATGCTAGTGCAGACTGTGGAAGGCCTTGCCCAGGCCTCTATTCCAGTCCATATTTTGGAATAAGGCCCAGTGCAGAAAGGCCCCTTGTTTCTGTTCTGAAAAATGCAAATGGCCAAAAGTCAGCAGCTAGATTATTCCCAGGGGTACATCACCACATATGCATTATGTCCATATTTAAGTAATCGCACTGGTTGCTATTTAGCTACCAGGCAGATTCATGACTTAGTGCTAAAATATGTGTGAGCCAGTTTGGCGTAGTGGTTAAGGAGTCGCACTCTTATCTGGGAATACCAGGTTTGATTCCACACTCCTTCACAATGTCAGCTGGGTGACCTTGGGCTAGTCACAGCTCTCTTCTGAGCCCTCATAGCCCCACCTACCTCACAGGGTGCTGTCATGGGGAGAAGAGTAGAAAAGCTTTGTCAGCCGCTTTGAGTCCCCTGAAATGGCTGAGAAACGTGGGATAGAAAAGCCAGCTCTTCTTCTTCCCTCAGTACATATTTATAAGATCACAGTTATCATCTAGGCTGCTGCTGGTTGGAACAAAACTCATCAATTGTTCCACACCTCTGCAGTGAAAAGTTTTAATGTCTACCCTCTTTTTTTCCTTTATTTTTTTATTTTATTTGTAATCAAACCCACGGAAGGTCAGGACTGTAATGCTACTTGAAGTCCAATGATTTTCCACTTAGACAACCTAAGGGACTTTGTTTTAGTATACTTCCATGTGTATGGAGAATTTTGGCCTTTCAGAGTCAAGACTAAGCAAAGCTCTGAATAAATGTGCACTTTCCTCACAAATATATTGCATTCAATGGAAAATACTTACAGCTTCTTTATCTCTCTTCTGCATTCTCAGGCATCCTCCTGGAACCTGTAAAATGAATATCAATTTTTAATTCCCTGTAGGACGACTGAAGTAAAAATGCCTTGAAATTTAGGATAAAAGAAAATTCCCTCACAACATTGCTCATTCAGCTATTGCAGTGTTCTGGTGTTCTGGGTTGAAGAAAGATGTGAAATTGGTTTGCATATACTCTGACCCCCTTCTCCCTTTAAATCATAATCCTTCCCTGTGTAAATGATTGTAAAATGTTTCATGACATACCATGCGGAGGGAAGCCATATAAAATAATTTACAACTGTAAAAGCCTGCAGTTGGCCAAACTGCCTGCAATCATAGGAGGAGGCCAATTACTGCACTATAATGAAAGGAGACACCTTGCTCAAAAGCAGATTAGCTGTTGCGAAAAAGGGTCTCCACCCTCTAATAAGAAGGGAACAACGAGCAACTCAAAATGAGAAATCAAGAACTGTTCCAATGCATTTGTCATTGTGACAGAAAGAAAATGTATTTTAGAGGCAGTGTTACTGATGCAAAGCTTTCATCATGAAGAATCCAGAAAGCAAGTGGTGTGCACAGAAGGCAATCATCAAAACTTTCTACTCCCCCTGCCCAGCAATACCCATCACTCAAAAACAGTAACACCAACAAGAGCACATTGGAATAACTGCACGGAATCTCTCCTGCAGTGGTATCGATCAATGTCTGTTTTCCAAAGTAATCATAGAGTAATTCAGCTAGAAAGGATGATGAGTCTAAGAGAATATTGATAGCTCAAATACAGATGGAGGAAACAGCCTCATTTGATTTGCATTTTGCTGGCAGTCCATACTATCATCATTTGTGTTTGTATGTTGTTACAGGTTGTGGTCTGGACATGTGTCTTTATGAGGTGAGTTTCACTCAGCCCAGCTTGAGGCTTGAAAAACAATAAATTGGTAAAGTGCTCTGCAAAAGCAAGCAGGCAGAAAGATAAAAAATACTTTCCAAGTCAATTTTTCAATACAAAATCAAAACCAACATTAAAACCCAGCTATTTTTAAAATAGATATTTACAATGCAAATGGTGTTTTGTTTTGTTTTGCACAAACAACCTAACAAAATAGCTGCTTTATAAAATATTTTTCTGTGACCATCAAAATTGCAATGCAATGTCCTGGGTCCTAGGTATGTTTGTTTCACTACATGCTTATATTTCCTAGAGTGGAAGCCTGATCTAAATACAAGTCCCCACTGTTGAAAATGATTATTTGACACTATCCAGTCCAGGTACCAAGCTACTGATATGGGTCATGCATATCACTCTCTTCATGCATTGTGTCACTCCCCTTACAACAGTTTCTATTCTGCAGTTGATTACATGTGTTCTTTCCCTCCCCTCTTGCTTGCTTGTTCTTTCTTATTTTGTCTTTCCAATAGCTCTATCCCCCTAATTGCTACAGAATTTCAAAAGTACAAATAAGAGTGGGCCACATCACAGTGTACCCTTCCTTTAGGATGAGAAACTTCCACACATTGGTTATGCAGCATTCATGTAAACAGAAACAGTGTGGCTCAGAAAAAGAAGAAGAAGAAGAAGAAGAAGAAGAAGAAGAAGAAGAAGAAGAAGAAGAAGAAGAAGAAGAAAAAGAAAAAGAAAAAGAAAAAGAAAAAGAAAAAGAAAAAGAAAAAGAAGAAAAAGAAAAAGAAAAAGAAAAAGAAAAAGAAAAAGAAAAAGAAAAAGAAAAAGAAAAAGAAAAAGAAAAAGAAAAAGAAAAAGAAAAAGAAAAAGAAAAAGAAAAAGAAAAAGAAAAAGAAAAAGAAAAAGAAAAAGAAGAACGCCAATATTGAGCACTCTGACTTATCATTCAGCCATCCTGTCTGAGGCTTCCAGACCAAAGAAAACCAAACGGCAAGTAATTGCTCTGAAGTTGATTCTTTACCAGTGGCTGATTGCACATTTATTTTTAGATTTCAAATTCTGAGAAATAAGAAAGTACAAGGAATTGAGAGGTGGGGATTGTAGCTCATCATGGGATACACACCATTGCCAGCACAGTGTCTGCTGTGGTCTTCAGGCAAATGAAAGCTTCAGTGTAGTAAAGTAAGGTAGGTCCACAGCTTCATTTATGTACCATCTACTTGGAATGCACTTTTATAATGCACCTGATGGTTTTCCTAAAGGAATTACTTGAAAAAAGCCAGGTCAGAAAAGAGCAACTCCACCTTACTCCAAATTTGCAGTACTTGATACTAATGAAGCCAGGTACAAACGTCATCACAGCACTTAGTAGCATATGTGATGGTTTCACTAATATAACGGCATAAAGGCTGCTCACATGTCCAGAAAGTAAGTTGTCACAAGGCTTTGATTATCATTGCAATACAGGTATCAATTTTCTCATGTTGGATTTGTATTTGCTCAAATAGATCCCCTCCAATAGTGGTAGGATTCAAATTAGATCTGAATGTTCAATACAAACCTGATCTGAATACCCACTACAAATTGCCCATGAATCCCAACATATCCTCTATGAATCCCCTACATATCCTCTCTGTACATGCTAAATCCACTCTCAATCCACTTTTAATCCACTCTGGATCCATTATAGATGTGACTAGAGTAGCCACTTTCCACCTCCCCAGGTTCCTGAATGAAATGAAGCTTCTTACAAATATATTGAAACATTCCATTCTTATCTGAATGCCAATCTTCCATTGTACTGACATTCAATTAAAATTTGAGTGTCCAAATTTGGACAAGTTTTGAGTGTGACGAATATTCATGCACATCCATGGTTATAACAAGGTGCAGACGTGGCCGGTGTGCAGAAAAAATCCTGCTGCATGGACGTTTAAGATAAACATTACTTACAGCTCATTATGGGATAAAGAGGACATTTCTTGATGTCATCAAAGTACCTTGAAGAGTTGCAACATGAGCACAGTTTTTCTAATAAGTTTATATATTGCACGGAATTATTTGCTTTGAAAAGGTTTCTTGTTTATATACATACCTATTACCGCTCTATGGCACCCCGTTAATTGCGTTGTAAATAAAGCCTGCCTGTGTTCCCAACTCGAAAAACCACATTTATTTTATTAGGAGAGAAAAACAGCACATTTACCAAAATGACACCACATTTGTTAGTTGCCTGCGGCTTTTCATTATATTTGACTTCATAAAACAGAATACTTAGCCTTCTGCCAGAATTAGCTGCATGATATACACAGCAGAATAAGTCTGCAATGCTCCACTCCTACATGCGGGAAAAGGAAGCAAATCAGACTGTTTAGGAGTACATCAAATTGTGTGACACTTTAACTGCACATTTGTGTGTGTGTGTGTTCCCTATTTTAGCTCTGAATTACAGCCTCTATAGCCCTAACATTTTGCCTCCTCAGGAGTTTAGCACCTTCCTCATTTACGATCTGCTGGTCTAGAAAACCTGCAGGATTGTGCAATCCTAACAATCTGTTTGGTCTTGTGGTTGGAGTGTGGTTAGGAGAACTTCTGGGGAAGAACATCCCCACCTTGATGAGCCTCCAGGTGCCCCCTGCCTTCCCAGAAGTTCCCTAATCATGCACTAGGCGTGGAACACAAATTGTGCTCCACACTGTTACTAACCTTAACTAAGTACTTACCTGGTGCATCCAGTAGTGAGCATCCACATCTTTCCCAGGGCTGTAGGGTTGTCTGAGGTGCCACACAAGCACGCTGGTACTTTTGATGACTATAGATGAAACTGCACATGTGCAGAGCATCAGCATTGTCACAGAGATGGCGCCAACACATGCACAGTTGTGGAGGGTGCCACAAACAAAATGGCTGCAACCTGAAGAGAACCAACCTTGGGATCGGTCACAGGTGAATGGCCGATCATGCATCCCTTCTAGCACATGGGAAGGGAAGGGCAAAATCGTCCATGATCTCAAACACCAACCTTCTTGCATATCCCTTACTACATCTGACCTTCATTGTGAACTTTAGTTCTTCTTTGAGATGTTTTCATGGCCATTCTTGACAATTTTGTTCTACAGTTAGCTCTTTGATAAACTCAAACTGCATAAAAAAATCAATAAAATTCAATAAAGTATTTTACTCGTATGAGTAATTTGCTCATGTAACAAAATAATATTTACTATAGAAGCACCGGATTAAGCCTAAGGGCTTTGCTTCACTTCACTGCAGTAAAGGTCCACCAGGGGTCATTTAGCTGACCCTATGGAGATTATGTATGCCCATGTCACCAACACCTCATTTTGTTCATCATCAGCATTTAGCCATCAGAGGTTTATGGTACTTCTGGAATGCAGCACATTTTGCTACAGTTAACACTTGTGGACAAATGATATCTGTGAATTTAGTCTTGTTCACAGTTTTAGCCAACTGCTGGAATCTCCGCTGGAGAAAGAAATGTGTGTTTGTTGTTTTATTACACAAAGATCAAGGCAAGGTACAAAAACTGACCTCACTTAAGGTCTTTCTGCACTTACTTCTTGTGGGCTGATTCCAGGTGGTCTAGAACAAAGTGATCTGTCCAAAGGCTAGGACAGATCCCTCGGGACTCGAACAGTAGTATCTGCAGGCCAACAGCTGTCCCAACTGAGCTCCCATGCTGGTCCTGAAGCTCATGTAAGCTTTGGAGCCAATTTCCGTGAGCACCAATGATCAGGAACTAAAATTCCTGGCCTTTGAGGCTTTAGTAGATCCATTTCAGTGGTTTTGGATTAGGCCCTGTTAGTATGTCAATACACCTTGATATTGAGGCCTCCTGATATGTACCACATTCCATCCTTCGTAGGAATGTGCATAAATATTTGTACCATTCAAAATTTGAATTAATTTGACCAAATTCAGACATTCAAATTTGAATCAAGGTTGGCACATTCGATGATTGACATTCGAAGGCGATTTGAGTGTTTCAATGCATTCATGTGACGCTTCATATGGGATTCATATGGGATCAGTATGGGATTAAACATTCATACCAAATTTGAATCCTATTACATTTGAAGGAAATCTATTTGAACAAATACAAATTTTCTTGCATTTGTTTAAATATAAATTAAATACAAAAAATAATTTGTGCACATCCCTAATCCTGTGTGAACAAAGCATAGTAGTAGTGAGCAGGGCCCCCAGTATTCTACATTCACATGCAGAAAGAGACCCTCAGTGCACTTGTTGGTGTGGAATACCAGTAAGTGCAGAAAGACCCTGAATTTATGTATTAAAATGACTGTAGGTATTTCATTCTCCTTGAAAATCCTTGGTTTTTGAAGGCTTATCTTCCTCCTTTGGAATTCATTCATTCATTTTTAACATTTGTATCCGACTCATAGATTATTGCAAACAAAAACACAATATAGTTTACCTAAACCAATATAATTTGCAAAAGTAATTATAACAATACAAATGCAATGCAGAAATAAGACAGCCCTTGCCTTGGAGCAATATTTTAGAAGCAATATTATGCAGTCCTGTAAATGCCACAAGTTCTGCCAATGCTACTGATTCTACTGTGTGAGTCTGCTGCCATTTTAAGTTACACAGATAATGACTAGGTTCACCTCCAGTTGCTGCAGTGAAGACAGCCCCAATTTGGTCTAGCGGTTAGGGAGCTGGACTCTTTTCTGAGAATACTGGGTTTGATTCCGCCTTTCCCCATGAAACCAGCTGGGCTAGTCACAGCTCTCTTCTGAGCTCTCACAGTCCCATGCACCTCACAGGATGTTCTGTTGTGGGGAGAAGAAAGCTTTGTCAGCCACTTTGAGTCCCCTTAAATAGGTGAGAAAAGCAGGGTAGAAAAGTCAACTATTCTTCTTCTCTACTTTCCAGTCTGGTACAGAACTTTGTTTCTAACTATAGTCAGAATCAGGGAGGGAGGGAGGGAGGAAGGAAAGAAGATCCTTGGCTACTATAGTCTTTGTAATATGTATTGTTTTCTTGCCTCTGCTGACTCTGGTGTCCTGCTTCTCATCTTCCAGTGTAACAATCTGTTCACCTACCCCAGTGCCCTACTGCTGGAGTGATGTTTCATCCCATGTGATCCTAGCCTGTTAACCATGCCCCTGGAATGTTTGGGTGGGTGAAAGTGAAGGTTTAATTGCACCATTCTCCTACTTCCCTTGACCTGTGATCCCAGTCTTTGGGCTACTATCTTTGGTTGCACAACTTGCATATCAAGCCTCTTTCTTTTTTTTCATGTTTTGTTCAAATCAAATTGAATGTCAGAAAATTCTGGGCAGTGACTGGGCAGTCGCTTTTCCATCTCTCCCCAGGTTCACAAATGTAACAGTGCTTTGTACAAATATATAGAAACATTTGATTTGCATTTGAATGTCAGTCTTCAGATTACCAAGATTTGATTTGAATGTCCAAATTTGAACAAATTCATACAAATTTCAAATGTGATGAATATTTGTGCACATCCTTAGTCACTAGTGACCTTATCCTTAGGCTATTTTATTCTAATTATTTACAGTCTAACATTTCTTTCTTAAATAGTGATGTTGTGGCATTGTTGTGTTTGTGATCTGTTGCTTCTTGCCAATATTTATTTATTTATTTATTTATTTATTTATTTATTTATTTATTTATTTATTTATTTATTTATTTATTTATTTATTTATTTATTTATATTTCTATCTCGCCCTATACCCCAAGGTCTCAGGGTGGGTAACAACCTTTAAAACAGCAAATTACAAATCAGTATATATTAAACGCAATCACATACATAAAAACACTTTTAAAAGATTCAAAACATTTAAAAGAACAGCAACATTTGGAAATAAAATTCCACACAAAGAAAAAGAAAGTGGTATTTGTGTGTGTGTGTTTCACAAAAACCCATCAACTATTTTACCTCAGGAGGTATATGCTTCAGATACACTTTTAACTGAAGTGTTGATAGCAGCTATCAGTATATGATGCTTAAATAACCATACAAATGCAATGCATAAAACACAGAAGTGAGAATTGCACATATTTTTTCAAAGGTTTAAACCTCTGCTATAAAAGATATAAACAAGAACAGGATTTATATGGATTTTCCTCTCTGCTAAGAAATTTTTGGGGAAAAAACGTTCCTTGCAATATGGAGATTGGAAATATGGTAACTTTAGATACTACTAAAATCATTTTGATCTGGACTATTGGCCAAGCAAACTAAGGCTGTGTCTACATGTGGTAATGGGGTTGACTAAAGGTTAACCCAGAGTCACACCCCCGGGTAGCAGATATAGCACCCTGAACTGGAGAGTAGGATTTCCCACGCTGTGGGCATCTTGCCCCATTGAATCAACCATGAACATTTGTTTGGCAGGTTCTACCAACCCAATGCCGCTTCAAGCGGCTGGAAAGTTAACTTCATAGTGCAGCTTGTGGCCACAAAATGCCAAGAAATAGTCATACATATTTGCTAGGGGACACCCCAAAGCCAACCTAGGCCACACCAGTTTAGCACACCAGAGGAATGTCGAGGCCAGGTTCTCCAAGAAACAGTTTCCTTCTGCCTTCCATTTAGAGGCAATCTTAGCAGGGCAGGAGTCCAGAAGCACTTGCAATCTGTGAAATAATCTTAAAGGTTTCTATAGTTCTCTCAGCCTTTGAAAAATAACATCCCTTCCATTAATGTTTTTCTTTTTTTCTTTTTCTTTTACTAATAAGTCTTTATTTGGATATTTCCATATAACAAGTGAAGAGCTTAGAAATTAACCCTGATTTAACGCCTTGTTAAATATTACTTAACATCTTAACTGTCACAGAATATATATGTCACTGAAGCTGGGTTTTACCTAATAATGTCACAATTAAAGAGCAGCCATCGCCATTCACTATAATTAGGCTAAATTGGTTTCTTGGGAGATGGCCTGGTAAAGTAGCCATTCTTGATAACTGCTCTTCAACTGCATGAGCTAAGTGCTATAGGAATTTATACTAATGAAAAAGCAAGCAATATTATAGTTTATTCATACTCCCACCCCACACATTACCTTGTCTTTTTTTCTTTCATTCCTGTATTCTACTTGGAGCAAAAGCAGAGATTTGCAAGTTCTTAAATAGCTCCTATATTAGATGAGTCCCGCTAGATCCCCATCTCTAAAGCTGAATTGTGTAGCTTCCATGCATTCTTTTTAATGCACCCACCATGTTACTATTTGGTCAGAGGGCGTGGTGAGTAGAAACTTGCCAGGTGTGGCCACTTCCACTTAAGCAGTCTTTACCCTCTGATGCCATACTAGCAGCTGATTCAGCACAGGGGGTAACATTGATCTTCTCCTGTGCTGACTGAAGAGCCAGAATTTCAGGTGCCATTCCTGATAGATGGCTCAACTTCCATGTCAGCTTCCTGTTTCTGATGGTATGTTCAGCAAAGCAAATCAGGCTGCCTCCAGATAGTGAGAGGAAAATGCAGGATCTTATTTGGATTCTGCAACTGCCTCTTGCCATTCTTGTCAGGTGGCATGGCAAAATTGTGGGGCAAGTGTGGGCATTTGCCTGTCTCTGAACACTTGCTCCTGCAATGATTTGATGCACATATCTGTGAATTCAGGCAGGGTGAAATACCCAGAAGTGTGCAATTGCTACTTCCCACACATGTGCGGTGACCATTTCCAAGATGGTGTATCAAAAGGCCCAACAAGTTAAGTCTTATCACTATGGCAGAAAAATTTAGTTTTTGGAGTTTTTTCCCCCACAACAGTGATATTGCAGAATTTCACTCTATATCCTGGGGCAATGCTGGGATTGCCGTGGACACATGTGGGACCTATTGTGAGCCTGTTTGGTAGTGGCTAGTGAGCCAGACCCTTATCTGGGAATACTGGGTTCTGCCCTCCCCTACAAAGCCAGCTGAGTGACCTTGGACTAGTCACAGCTCTCTGCTGAGCTCTCACAGCCCCACCTACTCCACAGGGTGTCTGCTGTGGGGAGAAGAATAGAAAAGCTTTGTCAGCCACTTTGAGTCCCCTGAAATGGGTGAGAAAAGTGGGGTAGAAAAGCCAATAATTTTCTTCTCCTTCTCCTTCTCCTTCTCCTCCTCCTTCTCCTTCTCCTCCTCCTCCACCACCACCACCACCACCCAGGATTATTCCAGCACAGATTATTTCAGGTAGTGCAGAGAAAAATGACACAGGGCTGAGAATATTGTTTTCAGTGAGCCCCACAAGGGGCTTCATGTGTATGGATTCACATATTAAATGGTTTGTCTATTACTTTTGTTTTTCTTCCTGTAAACACCCTATTTGTATGTGTATGTCGAAGATGTGAGTGCCCTGTTGCAGTTTAGAGACAAAGAGACTGGCACTAAAAGGCCGGAAGCAAGACCAGGAGTCAAGGAAGGGAGTTAGAAGCTGAGCTGGCATCTAGACTGAGGCAGGCACAGGAGTATTTTGAAGGTTTTACAAGGCAAGGCAAGACTGAAATCTTCACAAAGCTGAACAATGCAAAGCTGCAGTATTCATAAGGCAGTGCAAGAATCAAGGCTTCCCAAGAGAAAGTACAGCAGAGGAAAGAAACCAAAGAGATGAGCTAAAGATTCAAACGAATGTCACTCTTTGCTGTGACACCTAGCCTGAGAGACTTCTCTCACACAACTGTTTCACACAGTATTGATGCACTGTGCTAGAATCCAAGGAAGCATCATGGCAGCTTAACCACAGTCTAGGGGTGTTTCCGCACTAGCTGCGGAAACCGGTTTAACCCTCTCTTAAGTAAGATTTAAAACACTTACCTTAAATAGTCTCCGCACTGCAGACTCTTCGCAGACGCTGCTTCCGCAGCTTTGGTGTGCAAGACCAGTTTTTAAAACCGCTTTTGCTGCTTAAATCCAGATTAAATGTAAGACCTGAAAAATCAGGTCTTACATCTGTCTCTTTGCCTGGATGTGTGCAGAACCAGGACACTTCCCCACACGACCAGGTGGATGTCCCTCCAGCCGCCATGTTGGGAAGAGTGGAAGCAGGACTGCCTGCTTCCGAAGCCCCTCCCCTGCACGCTGGGCACTGCCAGAAACACACGGTGACTGGTAGCTCATCGTTCCAGTCCCATGGCTCCATGGGTGGCGGCGGTGGTGCCCGAGCCGGAGGACTTTGGGTGCTGATGTGTCCGCACAGCACCCACTCCATTCATTCTCCAGAATCCAGCCTCCCTGCACGTGTGCAGATGCGCGAGGGCCCTTCAGATCCATTGCTGTTCGTGACAGATCCTCGGGAGGTTGGATCGCCGAAAAGTGGATCTTTTTAGATCAGTTTTTTTGGCAGCCAATGTGGAAACACCCTAGTGCAACAAAATTAAAGTAGGATTGAAGGACAGGTGTTTGCAAGAGGCTCAAAATCAGTCAGTAAATTTCTGTTTTTTCACAATATGACCTTGCTACTGAGGCATGTCAGCTGACCTCATATACTTCTATAGATGAACAACAAGCAATAAGTGCCATCATTCATAGTTACTACTTCCTTGAAAGGCCACAAAATGGTGGCACTACTGATGAAACGTTGTGGTTTTTTGGTTTTGTTCTGACACAGGACACTCTCAGAAGTACTTGAACACTAGATTTTCTATCCCCTTTTCTCCAAAAGAGGGGGCTAGACAAATGCCTATTCTA
Organism: Aspidoscelis marmoratus; assembly: GCA_014337955.1. Classification (NCBI taxonomy): domain Eukaryota; kingdom Metazoa; phylum Chordata; class Lepidosauria; order Squamata; family Teiidae; genus Aspidoscelis; species Aspidoscelis marmoratus. Next base: position 21,638,970 of record MTQE01001134.1, on the reverse strand, counting down.
AAGCCTCCTTCTTTCTGGAAGCAAAGAAGATTGTTGCCAGAAAGGAAAAGAAGACTTGGGTTGCTTTCTCTTGTTTTAGCAGCCCTGAAGTGACTGCTGAGAAGAAAGAAAGAAAGAAAGAAAGAAAGAAAGAAAGAAAGAAAGAAAGAAAGAAAGAAAGAAAGAAAGAAAGAAAGAAAGAAAGAAATCCACTAGGCAGCTGTTCAGTGTGAAATAGGGAGAAGTAGAGAACTGTCTAATTAGTCATGTCACCCACTGCCCTCCCAACAGATGATGTCAGGGTTTATTTTTCCATTTTTGACAGCCATTTAATAGCTGCTTGTAAGGAAAACACAAACTCTCCAAATCAGCTGTTCCAGGAAGCAAAGGGCAAAAGCAAAACGACAAATTAAAGTATACAAAATATTAACCAAAGGTCAATTCCCAGGTGATATGACAGAATGTAGCAATGGTCAAGGAAATTAAGTCATTCTGATTGGAAAGTAAAGGAACTTAAGATAAAAACGTATTTGGATGACCTTGAGATGTCAATTAAAAAGGGGTTATAAAACTGACAGAAGAAGCCTCTTCCCATTCCATGCAGCTCTTGTTTCACACAAAGGCCATGGTCACACCTTGGCTGAAACAATCCGTCCTATTAAGAAGCTGCACAAACTTCAATCATGCTCAATACCTGATAATCTTTCCTTGGATTGTCTTCTGTTTGGGTCACTGTAGTACTTTGGAGGCTGCAGTTTCCCCCCTAGCTTCCCTTTCTTGCAGTCCATTTTACAGACCTCAGAATATGAAGCACCAGGAATTTTCCTCCTGCCCCTGCATGACCTTGGGCCATCTATTGATCCATGCTGAAGGGGCTGCTGAGAAGCTGTGAGTGGAGGTGATCCAGACAGATAAAGGAGTAGTCTGGGCTGCTTTGTGTGGAGCTGCCTTAGCCGATAATTGAGTCTCTCAGCCAGCTGGAGAGATAAAGGACAACTTCCCTTCTCCTCCTGTTTGAGGATTTTCCCTGCCTCTGACCTGAGGATGTGACATCAGAAGGACCTCTGACCTGGAAGACAGCAGCTTTCCTCCAATTGCGTCCCCTGATGTTGCTTTAATGTCACTTCCTCCATGCCCCTTCCTGTGCTGTATAAAAACACCTTGCACCATTAAATTTCCTCTTTTTCCAGCTGATGTCCTACCTTGAAGATTCTTTATTTCCCCTCCCCCCTCTTCTACTCTAATCAGGGTCAGCCATTACACGAGGTCAATCCCTGAGATCTGGGCCAGTCAGACTCTCAGAAATATCTATTGTAACACCTGGCATTCTAGTGCAGCAGCTCCTGCTGCTGCTTCTCTGCCTTCCAGGTCAACTCAGGTCAAAAGAGCCGGACCGCGGCAGGTCACAACACTCACACCTTTCTCCTACCATCCTGAGGCTCCTTTATGGGACTTTTTTAGATCACTGCCCCTCTCCATTGTTACAACACCTGCTGAGCTCTGATAGGATAAGTGTTCTGTCAACAGCATGTAGTCACACACAGGGCAAAAGTGAAGGCAAATTCATGAAGTGCCCACCCACTATAGTACATTCCAGCTCCCTTTAGTCCTCTTCCCTGATCACACCACAAAGATGACGATGGTTTAGCATTCTATAATAGTTTGAGACCTGTAAAAATCAGGATTTGGGAAAGTATGACTAAAAAGGTATGAGCAGTGGGCTGCAAAGATAGACTGAAGGATTAAAGTGGCCACAGCAAAGGAGACTCCATCCAAGCTTGGGATGGGCTGCTTATTGTAATTCAGGGTGGGTGGCCATGTACTGAACTAGTCACAATAAGTATGGAAACAGGCTAAGGTGAGTTTCAGGGAAATCAAAGTAAAACTTCTATCTGGTGCTTTACCTTCTCCCCAACTGCTTTGCCATCACAGTCTTCAAGCCATTTTAAATATGTTTTGAAGTGCAACATGGAGTAGAACAGATTTATGAATGGGGCTCCGCAAAACTAGCATTAAATAGAGCTCGATGGATCCATTTGTGCCTAGTTCCTGCATGCTTACCTTTCTAGCGTGCACACAATTCTTCATATGTAATTGTCACTACATGCATTTGCAAATGAAGCAGTGTTCCCCACAGCTTCATTTCACAATAATTCAATTTAGCACATCCATCGATATCAAAGATGCAGAACAATCATGCTAATATATCAGGTTTTTGGCCCACGCTTCATCAGTAATAACTACATAATAGATAAATGCCAGAATTTTAAAGCTCATCGGAATACTTTTAATGTGATCTGACCTTTGGTATTGATTGCAATTCCTTCTGATGCTTGCTTTAAAAATAACTGGAAGGATTAATGAGATCTTGTAGCTTTTAGGCCAGGCTGAGTGTTCCTCATCATATAGATCTTTTCAGTCTTGTGAGATGATTAAAACAAATTATAGCCCTGAATAGCATATTAGCTAACTTTTTTAAAGGTGAAATAAGAGCCTGTGTGGTGATAAGCCTGAATATGGATAATATCAGTTCAAAATGGAGGTGTGTCACTGTAACTGTATCTGTGTTCAGGCATCTATGAAGGACATTTTGGGGCTGACAGGACAGGAGGAACCACAAGGGGTGTAAGCTGTAACTGATTCCACAGCCTAGAGCCTCTTAAAGAAGGAACAGATGGAGGACATTAAGGGTGCTTCTGCGTTTGCTGCCGAAAAGTGGATCTAAATAGATCTGCCTTTCAGCAAACTGTCCTCCCCCAGATCTGTCACTATTTGTGATGGATCAAAGAGACCCCCACATGTCCGCACACATGCGGGGAGGACAGATTCTAGAGGACAGACTGGAGTGGGTGTTTCGCGGATGCACCAGCACCCATTGCAATCTGTCCTCCAGCTCGCAGGCCAGCAACGACGCCCCCAGAGCCATGGGACTGGAACATGAAGCTGCCAGTCACCACATGTTTCCAGTGGTGACTGGCATGCGGGGGAGGGCTTTGGAAGCAAGCAGCCTTGCTTCTGCCCTTCCCAAAGTGGCAGCCGCCAGGAATCTGTCTCTTCCCCTGGGTGTGTGCGGAAGAGTCCTGCACACATCCAGGGGGAAGTGATGGATGTAAGACCTGATTTTTCAGGTATTACATTCAATCCAGATTTCGGCGGCAAAACCAGTTTTAAAAACTGGTCTTGCACACTGAAATGTGGACGTGGCTTCCGCAAAGGGTGCCAGAAGAGGACTCCAATGTGAAAGCCACTTCAAGTAAGTGTCTTTAATGTTTTCTACTAAGGGCGGCTGAGAAATGAGGCCGTGGCCCACGCATGCATGATGGATGCTGGCCCTGCCGCTCCCGGAATCAGCCCGGTGGCAACCAGGTAAGATGGCGGGCGTGAGCGCGAGACCCCTGGCAGGGTGGTAGGGGGGTTGCGGCGGCTTCCCCTGGCAAGAGAAGGGGTGATCGTCCCTTCTCCTGTGAGGGGTAAGCCGGGGAACCCAGTTGCTGGTCTTGCTAATGGCGAAGGCCGGTGGGCAGGGCCAGCTATCAAACAGGGAGCATGCACTCTCCCTGTTTGACAGCTGGGCATGCGCCGGCAATCTGGCTCTTTTCCCGACGCTTTGGAAGCGTTCGCTTCCGAAATTGTTTCAGGGTAAAAGCCAGATGTAAGACCTGATTTGGATTTCAGCGGAAAAAACAGTTTAAGAAACCAGTTTTGCGTGCCAACATGCGGATGTGGCGTCCTCAAAGGGACCCTAATTCCATTCCCTTTGAAGAAGCCATGTCTTAATCCTTCCCACATCTGGCTCTAATTCCTGCATCCATACGCATTTTTATGGATCTGTACGGGATGAAAATGGAATGCATATGGGATGCATAAGGATGCATAATGGATGTGTAACAATGTGTATGGGCGCATATGAATGTTGTCAACATTTGTAAGTGCAAATTTGAATTGAAAATTTGAACTAATAGATTCAAATTTGCTAAATTTGAATTGAATTTGGGCAAATTCAAATTTTAAAGATATGAACGGAATCAGATTTTTTGATATTTGATTTGAATTGAATTGAATCCCAAAAATTACATTTGTGCACACCCCTACTAATTTTTATTAATAACGATGATGATAATCAGAATGACGGTAGAACTGAAAACATGAAGAGGCACGAAAGATACTGTAATGCTTTTACTTCAGATAACTGAAGTGCACTAAATGCATAATGACTTGTCTTTATGCTGTATGAAGATATCACAAAAGCAAGTTCTCTCTACCTATTATGACCTGCTGACTAACTGAACAGGATACAGAATGGCAGCCCGGGGGTGGTGATGCCTGGATGCCCCCCTGCCATCCTCCCTTTTCGGCAATATTGCAGGGCTTTTCAGTCCAGCCAGGGGGTGGGACTTCTGGCTTCTATGGTGGAGGTGCGGGCTGGTACAGGAGGACCATATGCATTCTGGCTGGTAAGCGATGCTTGGAGTACGCTTCCCTCCCCGGCCAATGTGAATGATTGTCATGTCCCTGGTGGGTACCAGCCTTAGAGCACTCTATCCAGTAGGCTGTAGTGAGAATACCTCTTGTCTTTCAAGAATGTCAAAGGGCCACATTTCTAGTCTTGGGCATGAGCATCTTCCAGCTTGCTAGCTGAATTCCTACTCATGCTGAGTTATTCCTAGATTTTGAACTGGGGCTGCCTTGGGTGTGTGCCCATGCACATTTGGTCTGGTAACAAAATTGTGTTCAGCAAGGGGGCAGGATCTTGGACTAGATGGGCTGTGGCCTGATCCAGCAGGGCTCCCCTTATGTTCTTATATTCTTATGTATGGCACCACTATGGCGGGATTGTCTCATGTATCTGAGTAAACTTCACATAGTCCAACTTCACCTCCCCCTTAAAAAAAAAAAAATGCATTAAAAACTTTGCTGGAAAACCTAGAGCTTGTGGTGGGTTTCCCAGCAATAGTGCATTTACTTACCTTATGGATGGAGCCTCCACAATTGTTCCATCCAGTGTGCATGCAATGAGAATGGAAAAGGCGTCCAGCCATGCATGGAGATGACGATGAGCACATCCAGGCATTCCAGATGCCCAGATGTGCCTGTCAGGTAAAAAGCACAAAGATCACAGTGTTGTCTAGCTAGGACGCAATAATTAGAATGGGCAGATTTCCCACAATATCACCTCCTAGCGGGATATCCTGCCACCCTCTGGAGGCAGCCTGTGATCCATTTTTAGTCTGTGATGCTAACCAAGCTGGCATCAGCCTATTGAAGAAAGGCACGAATGTTTCACAAAACTCCCAGTCCTCTTCCTTGAAAGTACCTGGTTTTCATCTGGCAAAAGGCAGAATGATTTCTAAGCCTTCCGTCTCACAGCGTCACCTGAAACTGGAAATCTCCATTTCTTAAAATGAATACACCTTACTTCTACTGGAGCAGTGAAGTTGCCCTACCATTGTTGTGGAACCGGCCTAATGTATGGAGGAAATAGAAACAGAGAATTGTTAGTGTTTAAATTTCTATATTAAGTTTCTGTTTTTATGCAAAAATCCATCCGAAAGCTAGGAAAGGAAGCATGTTTTAACAGGAATACCCAATTGTATGAGTTTTGTTGCAAGACCTGCAATTTACAGCAGACATTTGAAACACTTTAATTGCAGCCTGCAATTTACAACTCTTCATTAGCATTTCATGTTAACCAGGGAGAGAAAATTGAAAAGTTGAAGTAGGGAGCAGGAAGAGAAAAGCTCAAGCAGCATGTGGTTGAACAATGAAATTAAGTAGAAATAATTTATTTCACTCTTCCCACATTTCTGACAACAGGGAATGTATTAAAAAGAAAAATTAACATTATGCTGTGTGACTAACACCTTCTATGGGTACACTGTTGGTCTTCAGCAACATACAGCCTGCCACCAGAAAATGAGAAAACTGTGGTGTAGTGTACAATGCTCCTTTTACATATAGCAACACGCACAAGCCTACAAGAAATCGTATCTAGATGTCCCATAACTTATTAAAATGCTGTCTCCCATAGTATAAGCAGTTACATATGAGCTCCAGCTTGTGTGAGAAAGAAAAGTGTAGCTACTGAAAGAAGAAACATTCCCTTGCAACCAACTATTTATTTATTTATTTATATTTATATTTATATCCCGCCCCATACCCAAGGGTCTCTGGCACTTCTTATCTCCCTCCACAACCTGGAACTCTGGTGTATCTGTTTGCATCACCAATATCATCTTGTGGTGTCTCAGATCCCATACCCAAGGGTCTCTGGCACTTCTTATCTCCCTCCACAACCTGGAACTCTGGTGTATCTGTTTGCATCACCAATATCATCTTGTGGTGTCTCAGATCAAGACCTTCTCTGTGGTTGCACCAGTAGACTTCTGGTAGGTTCTCCCATCAGATGCTGGTGAGGTGGCCTGCTGTTCTTTTAAGTGCCTGTTGAAAACTTATTTATCCAGGCATTCCTAGGATATATGTATGGTTTGTTTCATACCTCCATCCAGTTGTTGATGATGTTTTTTACAATATATATGTTTATATATGTGTTTTAAATAAATACAATTTAAGGAAGTTACAGTTTTGGTGGGCTCTGCATGTTGGAGAATTTGTGCATTATGACTTATATTTTACTATGAACAGAAAAAAATAGAAATTTAAAAAATTTCAAAGGCATGCTAGAGAGTAACGTTTTGCCCCAAGTACTTGTACAAAGCAGCAATCTTCTGTGTGATTTTTTTATTCATCTGGAACCACTGAATTAGCATCCTTCTAGCCACACATTTGGTCATCATTGTAACTTTCCCCCCTGTTGGATGAATTCCATATCCAGCTTCTTAGCACTTGCAAATCATAATTCTGTGGTTTCTAGAAATCTATCTTTGACCTTTTGTGGGGTGCACACACTTTTTATTGTGGTACCAAAATGAGCCCCTGTATCCATAGGCTTTTGCTCAGGCTCTGTTGTTCTGGACTAGGATCTCTAGTCTGCCAGTAGAAACCTCTCTATTCTGCCCTATTGCTCCATCAGAGGGAGAGTTCTAGAAGAAGGCAGACCCCCTTTATCCTACATGAGCATGTGGAAGGAAGACCCCTGAGCCCCTTTGTAACCCACACTAACAGTGAGTGTAGAAAGGGCCAAAGTCTATAAAAACAAATAACTAGTTCTTAATATCTCTTATTTCTTAACAACGGTCAACTGAAATCAGTAAGTTCTATCACAGTTCACGAACTTGAGTTAATAGATAAACGTATTACTTGACCTTCTTTTCTGTTCTATGTCTTCTTGAAATAACTGTTTGTTATTTTGTTGTAAAGAATGTCTGAAAAAGTAACCTATTCTCAAGTGATTACTAAGACCAAGCCTGCAATATAGTCCATTAAAACCTAATGCTACATAATATTCAGAAGTGCTGGATGGGGAGCAGGAGGTTTATGTCAGCATAATAATTACCATACAGCTCTGATAAAAGATTGCTTAACCAGCTAAAAGAAATAAAAAGCTGTTTGTATTTCATACTAATGTGATATGACTTTGATTTCCCAAGGAGCAAACCTAACATAATCTAAAACTCATACCACATAAATGAACATCTTACCATAGCAAATTCTTAATATAAAATTATATTCCTTTTTTCCTCACATTGAAAGAATAATATATTGCAATCACTTGTGCTAAAGTATTTTTAATCTTGTTTTATTTACTGATGTGCCCTTATCCTTTTATTGTCCTTTAAAAACAAAACAAACAAAATCTGATACATTTTTAACTCTTTGTGGGGAAACATCTCCAGGTTACTGTTAACAATCATAGGAAGATAAAACCCCAACTTGTATCCCAAGACACATCTCTGGACCTCCTCTATATACATAGGGTGTGATGATGCTCTTCCCCCCCCCCCGGAATGGTGGGATGAAGGATTGGGGTCCTTCCTGTCCACCTATGTAACACAAGACGCAAGATGTGCATGAATAGTTTTTTTGGCATTCAATTCATAACAAATCAAATGTTAGAAAATTCATATTCGTCTTAATAGATCCCCTTCAAATGTGGTAGGATTCTATTTGATACAAATGTATGCGTATGAATTCACATGAATATCTGATACAAATGCATATGGATCCTGCATACGGATCCTGCATACAAATCCTATTAAAATGCATATATATCTGATATGTATCCTATACCAATGCATACGTTTCGGTATGTATCCTATATGTATCGCCAGTTTAATGAATGTATGAACTATTCATATGAACGTTCTGAAAAATTTGTATTTGTACGAATGTTAATGTCCAAATGTCATAACATTTGATTTGTGTACAAATGTCTGAATTCGTACAAATAATGTATGTTACAAATATCCATGCATATCCCTACAAGACAACAATCTTCAGTTCACTGTGGACCCCATTAGGGCCTCATTTAGTGGCTTTCAAACATTATCAATGACTTCAAGGAGCTATTCCAGGAAACATAATAATATGAAGCCTCTTAAGCATAACACATTGACTGTGGATTTGGATATTCCTTTTATGATCATGTGATGCACATAAAAAGGCCTGATGTGACAGCACAATACTCTACCAATACCCCAAGAAGAATATACTGTACTAACAGAGGTACAGAAAACAGTGAAGGGACCTCCAGAAGAATAGTGCACCATATTCTGACTTTCAGTGTGCTCCCCCTACCGCTCAAACAGATGTAGAATCATGCACTTGCTAACACCTATAGTATAATAATAAAAAAGAATAGCTGCTAAAAAGAGGCGGCAAATGGTGAGGTTGGGCAAGAAGAAAGGTAAGGCAGGTGATGTCAATGCCCCTCTTGAATGCCCACAAGGTGAAGTATTGGATGGAGAGGGAAAAGGAAAAAAAACCTTCCCCTTGGAGAGCGATAACTCAGATAAAAATTCAGAAGACATTTTTGGGTATGATTTTTGGGAACCAAGGAGTGCTTCTTTAAACATATCAAGTGAGACTGCAGCCAGGGTACAAGTCCGCATGCTATATACAGATGCAGCCAAAGTAGCACCAGCCATATACAAGGTATCCCAATAGATTTGGGGTAACTGTGAAATAACTCCTAATTCATAGATGATATCTTTTCATTTTTCTTTTTTGCAATTAAGTTTATTTTCTCAAAGTTGTCCTGTACTACTTTTTTCATTTCCATTTTTTTAAAAAAATATATTTTCAAAATTCTGGCAATATCCAAATAGCATTAGACCAACCATCTTAGAAACAAGATCAGTATAATTTGTGATTTTATTCAGTGCTCATTTGTGTACATATGTACATATCAGGAGATCCACTGCATTCTAAGACCATCTTAGAAACATACAAACAATATCAGTAAAACATATGCAGCAAAAACTGGGAAGAAAATCCTGAAAGGGCATTCCTAATTAACCTGCAGTGTTTTCATGGCATCCTTTTAACCAAAATATACATGTCATTAACCCAATGGAAAACTAATTTGGGATAAGAAAAGCTGTAATGATTTTTCCCCTCTTCCTCAGTGCATTATTGAGCCACTACTTTCACTAAGGAGAAAAGCCTATGCCTTTCTTGCAGTACCTTATCATTCCCATGGGAATATGTTTTTATGCTTTCCATTTTTTGTAATAAGAGTAAGATGAAAATGCACAGTTTGCACTGATGAAAGGTGTTTAGAGCATTATTTCATTTGTGGACAGGGTGCCTGATTTTGAGAAAGGAAAAAAAATATCAGTGCCAAGTTGTGGAAAGAAGAACACAGAGTAGAAAGTATCAGAGTAGAATGATTCTGTTGTATGTTTATAATTCAGTTTAGTGCACTACACTTCACACAGAAGTCCGTCCAACAGTTATGCCACTAGTTGTTTATAGAAGCATTTGCCTCATTGCCTCTAGACTGATTTTTTCTATTACTTTTCAGATTATTAGCTGCTGAGATCTGAGTACCGTATCACACTTCAACAACTACGAATTTCTGTATTTTGATAAAATTCTATACAAAACAATTATGTTTGCATTTGCCTGATATGCATTCCATCAATACATGTTAACTCCATGTTTAAAGCTATCATCTGTATTAGAAATGTCGTTCATATAGTGCACTTCAGACATCATCATATGAAACTGTACTTTCCCTCTTATCTATCACAACCAGTTTGGTCTAGGGGTCAGGGAGCCAGACTCCAGTTTGGTCTATTGTTAGGGAGCCGGACGCTTATCTGGGAATACCAGGTTTGATCCCACATTCCTTCATGAAGCCATCTGAGTCACCTTGGGCTAGTGACAGCTCTCTTCTGAGCTCTCGCAGCTCCACCCACCTCTTGTGAGGACAAGAATTGAAAGCTTTGTCAGATGCTTTGGGTCCCCTTAAATGGGTGTGTAGTGTTTCTTGGAAACTTTGAATTATGAATCTGGATGTATTAAAATCATCCTTGATTCTACTTTTTTTTAAAGAAAGGACCAACATTTTAAATTGCTTTTTAAATGACAAACAAGGGGACTTTTGATCAGTGCTAGTGAAACAATGCTGAAAGATCAGGGACATTTGGGGGGAGTAAATGAAAATATTTAACACCTTCTGGTATGGGGGCATGAACATGAAATTCCTTCAGAAGCTGTGTTTTTAGTAAATTGCTGACAAATGTGTGCCCATATGCAGCAAATCAAGATAAATTGGAACAGCTACTTTTGTGTTCTGAATGAGAATGTGAGTATTAAATAGAAGAGTAAAATTAAATCTGTATATTCTTGGCACCACTTAGTTGCCATATCAGAAGGCAGCATTTTCCACACTGATAATGTGTCACTGATAAAAAGACATGTAAAGGGAGGAGGGAAGCTTTTCTAATATTATTTCACTAAGACACAGGCCACTCCCCCAAGTGACGGGATGTGGCCTAAAGATGAAGCGACTTATACAAAGCACTCCTGATCCAGCTCTGAGGCAAGAAGTAGATTGGCTCCTGACTTCTGAAACCTCACAGCAGGAAACAAGAGTTCTTTTGCTGAGGTTTCCAGATGAGCCACTTCTGTGGCAGAATGAAAATGGCCCCAGAAGTCATTTGATTTGATCCAGTGCAAAAGCAAACACCAGAAACTGAGCTACTAAGTAAACCCCTACCCCTTCCATTGCTCTATTCACTACAAGGGAACCAATCCTGTACCTGTAAAGCTTAACTTGATACAGAAGGTATGATAAATTAGGAACTGGGACTACCTACATGTTCGTTCATGCTTCACATACCTTTATAATGTCTTCCAACAATATATGGCTGGGACTGGATGGGAAGTAGTCATGGGGAGAAATTCACACATCACTCCTGGTAATCATAACAATAGTGGAGGTTGCATGGCAGACTTTCTTGGTAGTCCTGCTGAGGCAACCTGATCCAACCCTCCCTTGACTCGGTCCTGCCTGAGCTGCGCAGTAAGGAAGCAGCCGACGCGTACCACAGATCCAACTGCCTGCCAATGGGCTGGTGTCAGTATATGGATTTGACTATGGGTGTTTTTCCACTGTCACTAAAAGTACCCATTAAGTACCCATAAATGGGTACGTAATGGCATTTTTGTACCCATTAATGGGTACTTAATGGGTATTTTAGTGACAGTGGAAAAACACCCAATATCCCCCTTTCACAGCCATCCCGCTTCAAAGGCTTACTACCAAGCCACCACCCTGAAACACAATAAACATCAGTGTAACTCAAACACCAACTTTTTATTATATACAAGCAAATAAATAAATAAGTAGAAGCAAAGATAATGTTTGCTCAATAGTCCTTGAGTAGCTGGAATAAGTTTCTGTAAGCAGAATAAAGCTCAGCTCTTCCAAGCAAATCCACTGAAAGCCATACCAGCTAATCCAGCCTCCAGCTTCCCTTTAACCTGAACAGAAATCCCTGATATCATTCAGTGTGAACATCCTTCCTAAATAAAGAATAAACTCCCAGCAGTAAATCCTAACTGCCAGCCAGGAGTCTGCCTTGCTCACCCCAGAGCTAAACAGCCCCTGCAAAGTGCCTGCTATTCCCCAGGTACACTCAGAGATGTGTCCCTAATGAGAGTAAGACCCCTCCTTCTACTCTCTGCCTCTCCAGTTGAGAGCATGAGGCCTAGAAGCCAGGAGAGTCTGACTGCACTCTCCACAATCTTCCATCTGCCAAATCTGCAAGCCGAAAGATGCTGAGAGCTCAGGATCGCTGGCTTTTATACAGTGAGATCCAGGTGCTCTGATTGGCGTGATTTTGGTGCTTTTGGAGACAGCTCCTCCCCTCCTGTCATCAAGTCTGCAAAAAGCCCAGGAAACGTTCCCGCGGTTGGAGGTTGCTCCGTAAATCCATCACACTTTCATACACATAGTGCCATTGATATATCACAGTCAACCACAGACATACATGATATACTACTTCTAGTCACCAGGTGTGCAAATCACACAAAAATCTGGCTGATGAAAGAATACATCCATACATCCTGGATAATGTGTGATGATCAAAAAGTCTTTAGACATTTTTTATATGTAAGATGATTGATTAATATGTGTGAATGTTTTCTTATGCATGATTATTACCAGTCTGATGGCTGGCAGCTAAGTATGGGATTTTTTAAAAAATATATTTTTGTGATAATGGGAAGCCAAGTGAATGCCTTACCACCAATGCTTCATGTGAGAAAGCTCCTTCCTGTGTCCAAGAGATCACTTGGCATTGCAATTTTCATGTAGCAAATGTACCTGTGTGGATTAGCCAACCTTTTAGCTGCTCAAATTTGATTAAAATCATAAGAAGAACTATACTCTGCTCTTCTCACCCATTTAAGGGGACTCAAAGTGGCTGACAAAGCTTTCTATTCTTTTCCCCACAACAGACACCCTGTGAAGCAGGTGGGGATATGATAGCTCAGAAAGAGAGTTGTGCCTAGCCCAAGGTCACCCAGCTGGCCTCTGGAGGAGTGCAGAATGAAATCCAATAACTACAAGATATGAGTCCATCACTCTAGCAACACACACCGGCTTCCTCGAGACTAGCAGAAACATCTGCAGTTAAATGTGCAGTATATGTACTGCACAACACAGCGACGATCAGGCATCCCAACTTGAAAGGCAGCTCCATAGTTTTTCCTTCAGAACTGCAAGAGCTGGGTCAGCATGCACCATCATGTGGGTTCAGGCAGCCAGTCAAATTTGGATTGCCTTTCCTGCTCTCATCTTGCTGTTCTCACTGTTCTGCCTTCACTGGGTGGGGGGGACTTTGGATTTTGTTTATATTGTGCAGCAAGTGTCCTTGATCCACCATTAAGATAAGTGTGCAGTCCCAATCGGATAATGCAATGCCACGACAATCCATCAACTGTTGTGTGCGACACCTTGATCGGGACTGCACTATGCGGTATAAACTTCTCTGGATGCAGCCATCATCTCTTCGTTTCTTGAATCTTTGCAACACAGACAGAAAAAGAAACAGAATTAGCTCCAACTGCTTCACATTTTAGAGTTGGAAAAAAATCATCCATATTATATGTAGAAGGAAAATAAACTAGAATATGAAAAATAAAATAACCCTGACAGATGAATCCTCAGTCAGTCAAAAAAAAAGATAAAGAAAGAAAGTAAAGCATACTGGGCTCATTTCCAGTGAGAAAGTCAAAAGCCAAGATATCCAAGCCATAATACAGCTGTCATACAATCTTTGTTGCAACACTGGATATGTTGAAAAGGAAGATTTGGCTTTTTGAGCACCTTTAATAGGCTTCCTCAGAGTTTTAATTAGTAAGAGATCCAAGCAGTGGCTGACAGCTGGCAGAATCTCCTGTCTCCAGTTAAAGTCAAACTAATTAAGATTCTAGAAGGAAAACATATTCCTTCCAGCACCCTTAATCAGTCAGCTTTGGTTAGAAAAGCAATATGGAACCTTTTGCCTTGACAACTTCATAACCCTGGAAATGTGGAACCTCTAAATAATAATGAACTAATTTCTCAACAGGAACACTTTGAGCAGATTGACTAGCTGCATTTATTTCCCTCCTTTCTGTTTAATTTTATTGCATTAATACTGTTTAGGATTTAATTTTGAATGAGAAATTAGTATTGCCCCAATCTACATGCAGGCAACATTCTTTTGTGCTGTCAATACCACATAATATAATCTGGGGGGAAAAAATTATGCAAAATTAGTAGGTGAAAATTAAGGTTATGCAAGCTCCATCATTTCTAATTCAGACAATTCAAATACACTCCACATGAATGCTCCACATGCTTAATCATTTCCTGAATTACTACACAGGCCTAACCTAACACCATTGATCTGCTCTGGAATTTTTAAGGTCAGAGTTTTGCTTTAGAAGAATTTGTGGTGGATGCAAAATGACTTTTTTCAACCTGAGTTAGAATCTATTTGTTCCCTCCCTGCAATGTACACTAGCATATTTCCTTTTATAATTGAACAAATAAAACTATACTGCAATTTTTTGGCACAGAGTATTTCTGATGCTATTGTAGATGTCTTCTTCCTGTTCCTCTATAGAACCCTATAGAACTTAGGTTGCACAGCAATAGCTCTTAAGTTCTGCAAGCCATTTGTTGATAGATGCCCTGGGAGTCCAGCATCCAATGCAGCCCTTGCTAACCTGAGTGATGACTGTTCTGGCATAGATTTTGTATATATTTATTTCACCATGGTTAATGGATGGTATCATCATCATCATGTGAACAGGCCCAGAGTATGTTCCCAAATATCAAAGCATGCTTTACTACCATCTGTGAAACAATCTTATGCTGTTACTGTGACAATAAAATCTGTACTCATTCAAAGATTCTTTCATCTATTTGGAGTTTGTGCATTTGAAAGTTCTATCATTTAAATTATTTTCTGTTAGATAGATTCTACGGATGACTTCTTTTGCAATTTATGCCCTGCTAACAAGAAACAGAAAATTTAAAGCTAATTCACCACTTTTAAGCCTAGACTGTAAGATTTTTAGAGCACATACTTATGACTGAATAAAAGCCATGATTTCAAAAAAGAAAAAAGTGAATGCATTAATGAGAGATGCTATAGAAAATCTATCAGAGAAAGTACTTACTCTCAATGAAGCCATTTTTACTTTGCTCCACCCAATTCACTCTTAACGTGAAAATCTTCACTAACAACTTTACATTCAACAGCTTCAATTAATCTATGAAGTAGCTCCTTTTCTGATGCCTGAACTTCTACCTTGATGTTCTCTTTGTAGGCTATCATCCTCTATGTCTGTTCGCTGCAGAAATATCAATGTACACCCTCTTGAGAAATAGTGTTTTGTTCCATACAATACATTTCCAGTTCTTGTCTAAGGAATAATCCAATACTTTAAAAGCACCCTAAATGCAGTTTAAGGTTTGAATGTGCCATTAAGCAAGCAGGCAATTAATTGACTGAGAGGTTGCCAACTCTTCATTTGCACAATTTTCATACCTAATACGGCTAGGGAAAGAGATTCTAGATGATGCCATTTAAACCATTATATTCACTTTAAAAGTATAACAAAAATAATGAAGTGTATAGTAGGCAGCCTTCCTATATCACAGAAAAGAAATACAGAAAAGTCTATATGAGGAAATCATGTTTCTCTGGAAGAACAGGAATTCCAAGAAGGCTTCAGAAGGCAGAGAGATTACTTGGAGAAAAGAAAGGACCTTCTGGCCACTTCCACTCTTACATTCATGCAAAGATGTTCTGCATAATTTCTTGGTAAGAGACCATTCTGTTCGGATGGATGCACATTTTGAAAAAAAAAGTCTTATATATTCTCCAAAATATTACCTATTTAGTCCATTTGGCACTAAAGCTGTTTCTATACCCACTGCGACGTATGCTATGCGCATTAAACACCTGGAAGGTAGGGCCGTGTCTTCATGGCAACCTTATCTCGGATTCAAAACGTTTTCAATCCTTGGAGTCCACACAGCAGTTTGGCTTAACACGCTTTTCCCATGTTAAACCACCCCAAAGCATGGTGAATCTCAATCCTGATTTCAACAGGTCTCACTCCGGATCGTGCGCTTGAAACGTTTTACATTTTTTACTGTGTGGACAGTACCATTTTAAGAGATGAGAATCCATGTTTAGGGTTTCCCTCTCCCAATATCTTGCTTCCAAAGACAGTGATTTCAGTGTAAAAATCCAACTAACAGGGATCGCTACACTGTAGCGATGGAACCACTTCACACCTGGATGTTTGGAATAACAATGTTGCAATTTTGCACAATTCTAGCTCTTTGGAGTTCTGACTTTAGAAAGGGAAAGGGAGGAAAGCAGCTGAATGTGAATGTTTAGAGCAAAGGGGCTTTAGTTGCCGCTGCTGCTGTGTGCCCTGAGCAATGGGGAGAGGAGGGGAAAGAATTGCTGGCTCACTGCCCGCTGCCATTTTTCCTCCATCCATGGAAGCGGCAGCCACCCAGTTAGGCTCGGTGAAGGGGTCCCTTATGCATGGTGCATCCATGCCAGGAGGAAGAGGGCAGGGCAGCCCCAAAAAGCGGCTTTTAAAAAGTAGCCACTTGAGTCCCACCTTGAGTCACGTACGCCATGTATGATCCTCAGAATCCGGATTGAATGTGGTTAAGTTAAAAGTAATGGGAACAGGCAAATTCGCGTTTGCATCCGG
>MTQE01001134.1:21599916-21622295 GCA_014337955.1 Aspidoscelis marmoratus | reverse complement strand
ATTCGCGTTTGCATCCGGTTCTATTATTTCGGTTTAGGGAAAGCTAAATATGCTTGCTGTGGGGATTTGCCTGAGGTAGAGTTAAGGAGTTTATGTTGTATTAGGTTAGGGGTTGAGACATGGCCTTCAGCATCCCAAGAAGGAGAGGTTACCGAGCCCAGGGGCCAGCCAATCAGCAAACGTGGACAGCGGAGGAGGCCTTTTAAAAAAAGCTTGTGCTGTTAGAAATAAAGAGTTCTTGATCTTATGTCTGAATGGGAAGGGTTTATGATAACGATGGGGTCTGGAGTTTTCCTATGAAGGAAGATAGGAGGGGATAGTTCTGTTAACCGAAATGCTCTACGTACTGAGACTGTTGAAGTAACCAAGGGTGTTTTTCCACTAGCACTAGAGTACCCATAAAGGACCCATTAAGGACACTTAGGGTGTTTTTCCACTGTCACTAGAAGTACCCATTAAGTGCCCATTAATGGGTCCTTAATGGGTACTCTAGTGCTAAGTAGAAAAACACCCCCCATTGTAACAATAAAGCGAAGTTCATATTTGTTCCTGTTGAGGCGTGTATGCGTGTCTGTGTGTGTGTGTGTTGCGGAGGGGGGTGGATAGTGGGCTCAGGAAGAAAGCTGCTGAGTCAATTTTAAAAGTCAGTGCCCATAAATAAAAGGGACTGAGGTGCCAGGCAAGGCGTGAGGCTTGACGCCACACCTTCCTCCCTTGGAATGGATTAACTTGTCAGTTCCAGCATGTCTTGGTCCAAGCCCAGCAGATGTCATCTGCACTGTGAGAACTGGAATGCAGTTGCTCCAGTACAACACTGGCAGCATCAGTTCTGTGTGTGGATCCCTCTTCCTGGACTGGATCAAGGAATGTTAGCATGGACTGTAGATCCCATTGATTATTTCTACCATTAATCTCGATCAAGGAGCCCTTAGCACCCAATTAGATCTTCACCTATTCAATCCCAAGCAGATGGCACAGCCTTAATGGTGTCTCAATCCAGCCTGATATATGGAAGGTACATTCCATATGTGCTCCGTATGCGCTCTTATTGTGTGCTTAATCCAGCACATCCCTGGACACGATATATGAATGGCAGAGTTTCAACTGTGAAGACTCCTCCAAAGTGCTTTTGGAAGGGTTTCCCAAATGGGAGCTGCCCCCTCCTACACATCCATGCTGTGGTGGCTGCATGGCATTCCAATTCAGCATCTCAACCTGTTTCATCATTGTCAGTGCAGAAGTTATGTCCTACATCTTGATCCGGATCTATATTATCCGGATCTTGCAAGCACTCATTTCACTAACCCAAATCTATTTAATCCAGATTTACAGAGAAGAAAGTGCAGAAGCAGCCTAGGACTGCCTACATGATACATTAGCACATTTTTATAACTTGGGTTTCACCCAGAGTCAAAGAGTCACATTAAGGTACTCACTCAGTACTTTGGAGTTTTTGACTCATGAGTTGTGTATATTCCCAGTTAGGAAAATGTACAGTTTTTCTTTTGGTTTGTATAAAATAAGAATCATGAACTCTATATTCATGATTTTGAAAATGCTCATTTTCCCAATTGCTCCTCTCCCATGCATTAGGAAGCAACTCCTCCTGTTTTAAAGCTACCTTATATAAGAGATGACATTGAGGGTGAGAGAATGGTGCAAAGGACCCTGGGAAGCCTCTTTTTGATCTTTGCAATTTGCCAGATAAAAAAGAAGCCCCACCAGAAGCCTTTGTGCTGCTTTCTCTCTTCGCATTCCTCATAAGGGAGCTGGAAAAAAAAGCAGGGGCACTGGACTCCAGATGGGAAGGTTGGAGGGAAGGAGCAGTGCAAAGGTTTCTGGGAGATTTCCTTAATATCTCAAATTAGAAAAAAAAATGGTAATATCCCATCCCTCTGCTGTAGCAGACTGGTGGCTCTTCATAATACAAAGGTGAAAGAGATGGAGAGCAGCTAAAACCCTCTATACGTCTCAGGAACATCTCAACTGTTAAGGTTTTCAGATTTCTCCTGTTCTTCTCCTTCCCAGCTGACTGATAGAAGAGGTGTAGAGAAAACACTTAACAAACATTAAAACTTAACATTAGTCTTCCTAGTCATAATCTGGCATTAGGGTTTTTTTTCTCATGCAACTGAGAACCTGGATACACACAAATTTACATGCACGTTGAAACTGTTTTCATAGCATGATGAGAATACTTAAAGGTATGAATTCAATCTAAGGAGTTTTAGATACCTGTTAATCCATGGTATCTGGCAGTACTGCTTGAACTGGTTCAATGAGAAATGGGGAAGTTTGACCAGTTCAAATTTGAATCAAACCAACCTCAGGCTTTGGGGGTCAGTCTGAATCAAACTAAATCAAGGGTATCTCACAGAACCAGCCAGACACCTAATTTGATCAAACCACTCTGTATTTGATGTTATTTTGCCCTTTTATTTTAAAATAGGACCTTTTGTTGTTGTTGTTTGAACAGGTTTGATGTTTGATAAAACCTGTTCAAAAAGGTTCAAACTCAACCTCTTTTTTTAAAAAAGAAACATAACACACAACATAAAAGCGACTACTCTGTGTCAAGAGGATCTGTACTAATGTTAGTGGGCTGCTGTTTGTGCTTCTATCATGGATTTATGAATTTATTGTGTTTCAGTGCAAAATGAACTGCTATTGTTGTCACAACAAAAACATTTAAAATCCACCTGAAGAAAAAAAAATGGGCGTGATAAGCTTTATATGAATAAAAAACTGAAAGGAAATACTTGGCAAAACAACTTTTAGAACTCCAACCATAAGCTGGTGGTCAGAAGAGCTGTATTTCATTTTGCCTGTAGTTCACAAGTTGTCTCTTTTCTTTATACTTTCAAAGTTACCTGCCTCTATTTTTCAAGTCAGCTAATTTCAGTCCTGCCTTTTCCACTTCCCTTCAATTTGCAGCCTACCCTTCCCTGTTCATTCTGCTTTACATCTTACTCTCTGTCTCTCCATCACACAAGTTTTTTTTCTCCCATAAGTCCACAACCAATGATTTATTTCCCCTACTGAAAACATATGGCTTAATGAGAGCTCTTGTGGCCACTGCAGTGCAGTAACATTTGCACCATAAAAAGAAGGAAAATACTCTACCATTTTCATCTCTTGCTCTTTTTCCCATTAGTTAAAGTTCTCATTTCTCTACATGCACAATCAACTGTAGGGAAAAACCAATAAGGTTTCAGTAATGCTGCTAATATTGAGTATAGATCACAGTTTTTGAGCTTGTTTTGTCAGTTTTCTGTGATCTGTTTTAGTGTGAGGACTTTTGTTGAATTCCTTCACAACTTAGGTCCTTCCCGCTACGGATGTGCACGAATATTCAAAAATCTGATTTGAATCCAACAAATGTTGACATTTGAATTTGAATCGGATTTCTTAACATTCGAATTTAGACATCTGAATGGATTTTGGATGTTCCAAAACATTTGTTCAAATGATTCAAAACATTTGAATGTACTGATACATATGTATTACATACATATCTGTACAGATATTATACATATCTGTATGCATTTGTGCTTATAATATGGGATGAAAACAGGATGCATACGGGATAAAACAAGATGCATATGAAATGCTTACAGATACATATAACACATATGAATGTTGTTGACATATCTTTAAATACGAATCTAACATTTGAACGAATAGATTAGAATGTTATGGACTAGAATCGGGTTTTTAAATATTCGGATTTTAAACACTCAAATAAAATGTTTTGACATTCGATTTGACTCAAATTCAAATGCAAAAAAAAAAAAAAGCACATCTCTACTTCCCACACGTGTTTCTTATTCTGGCACAAGCAGTTGCTCAATACGCTATGTCTGCATACGTCTAGTGCTATCCTGATCCAGAATGGTCCCAAGCGGTCCTCATCCCAGATCCCAGATGGTCTACAACCATCCCAAGTCATCTTGTTCCAGCCCAGACTTCATTGCTTCTGTTTCTGGTTCCAAACAAGACAAATATGCAAGCTTCCAAAGATCATTTTCGGAACTCTGGCATGGAGGTAGGCACACACTCTTCAAAGACTGTTGCTTTCAGCCCTGCCTTTCTACATATGATGTGACATGTGAGTCATGAGACGTAGGCCAATTGCTCACAGGTGGTGGGTGATGCCCTGGATGAGGACTCAGTTACATGGACCAAATCAGCTATGTCATGTTGTCATTGCTCCTCAGTAGCAGTGTGCACGGATGCAATTTTTGAGATTCAATTTGAACTGAATATCCAAAAATTCAATTCAAATCTTTAAAATCTGAATTTACCCAAATTCGATTTGAATTAAGCAAATTTGAATCTATTCGTCTGAATTTTCAATTTGAATTTGCACTTACAAATTTCAACAACATTTGTATGTGCTTGTATGCATCGTTATGCTTCCCATACACATCCATACATGTCTGTATGCATTCCATATTTATCCCATATGCAACCCGTTTTCATCCCCTATGGATCTGTACAAATCCATACGGATGCGGGAAAGATGTGTACATGCAAGTACACACTGTGTATGAACCCATACACATACAAATGTCCGAATAATTCGAATGAATAGATTCAAAAATCCAAAATTCATTCAAATGTTTAAATTCTAATTTATGGACATTCGATTTGAATTCAAATGTCAAAATTCGGACAAATTCAATCAAAGTTTGAATGTCTTTGAATATCGATGCACATCCCTACTCCTCGGCTTAGACCAGAACAGATGACACCTTCACCCTCACAATGAAGACTGTACCTCACATCTCAAAACATGGTAGGCTGGAACGGAAAGACCACTCCAAGAGAGGTGTGTGTGGAAGGGACCAAAATCACATGAAATGCAGAAGCTGCTCATTTCATTGTGATGTCATACTGGAATTACTTCAGTTCATCACTGGCTAGCTCACTCTGCCCCTCCTTAACACAATTATCCACAGTTATCCACGCTCTGGTAACCTCCAGGCTGGACTATTGTAACGCGCTCTACATGGGGCTGCCCTTGAAGACGGTTCGGAAGTTGCAGCTGGTGCAAAATGCAGCCGCTAGAATGCTGACAGGAACATCTAGCCGGACTCATATTACGCCGGTTCTAAAAGAACTGCACTGGCTGCCAATTCACTACCGAGCCCAATTCAAGGTGCTAACTTTAACTTATAAAGCCCTAAATGACTTGGGTCCCAGATATCTAAAGGAGCGCCTTCTCCCGTATCAACCTGCCCGTGTTTTAAGATCTGGAGGGGAGGCCCTTCTGGTGATCCCTCCGCTTTCTTTAGTTAGGCGGGTGGGTACCCGGGAGAGGGCCTTCTCGGTGGTGGCCCCCAGGCTGTGGAATGGTCTCCCCCTTGAGGTGCGTCAGGCCCCTTCTCTGTTCCTATTCAGGAAGGCGGTGAAAACGTTCCTATTCACGCAGGCCTTTGGTTAAATGTTCCCCACACTTCCCCTCACTGAAAACCGCTGATGTTTTTAACTGTTTTGTACTTTTTTAAAACTGTATTTTTAAATTTGTTTTATTTTTGATACTGTTTTTATACATCTGTTTTAAATGCTGTGAGCCGCCCAGAGACCCTCGGGTATGGGGCGGCATATAAATTGAAATATAAATAAATATAAATAAATAAAATAAACCTATCCACAGCCATGAGGGTGACAGTTGTGACCAGGGACAAATGAACAGACATCTTCCACCAACTTGCTACCCTGAAGGTCTATATTGTACCCCAACATGGTGGACAGGAGTCCCTGATGGAACAGCGGTATTTCCTACTCTGAAGGTGGTCCATTTTGGACACAACCAGAAAGGCTTGCATGACTGCTTTGGCCTTTGCAGCTCTTTGTCAGTACTCTGATTGTGCTGATGTGGCCAGTGACCAGGGAAGTGGTCCAATAAGGAATCACCACAGACCACTCCCATGCCAAACCAGGTCACAGCATTTTAGCTGGCCCCCAGGACGGCCAAAGAACTCCAGTCAACTCTTCTGGTACATGTAAACTCACGCTTAGACCACTTCTTACAATAATTCAGTTTAAAAAAAAAAAAAAGCAAAAAAACAAAACCCCTTCAAAGGTCATATTGTCACACATCTGTATGCCCACCTCACCTGTAATGCTCAGTAATGGACATACTTTAAGTGTGCTTGGGAAGTTAATTAGAGATTAATTGGTAGCATTAGTGCCACATACTGCACTGTGCTGTCTGAAACCCTTAACTTTGTAAATACCCTATCTCCTGCCTCTCTTTTCCTCTTAATATAAACCCAGATCTGCAAAACAAAAAAAGGTTGCTTGCAAGGAGGTCTCAAATAAGCATTAAAACACTGAAAAAGTTGCTGTCAAAAACAGCATTCAACAGATTTTGGAGTACATTTCAACCCCAAAGTTGTTTTTTTTCTGAAGGCCAAATAATGTACCTTTAAAAGCTGATTTTGCAGAATTTGCTCCAGAGGTGAGCGTAGTTTCCTAATAATGTCCTAAGTTTACAGGGCTATAGAACTGAAGATCCCAGGATAATCTACTTTCTGCGGGGAGCATGAGGGAAATCTACTCCTAATGTTTGAATGAGGCCTAAATAAGAAATAATGAAAATGTCACTGGGACCAAAGAAGCTTTATTGATATAACTAGGAGTTAAACAAAATTAAAGAAACAGTGTGAATCCAATCAAGTTTGATTGCCTTTTGTATGAAATGTGATACAAAAAAAGGGGAACTTAATATGAATGTTCTGAATATTAATACTAGGTTTTTACAAATGAGCTACTGGTGGACTGAGATTGTATTACATATTACATTGATATTATGCTATAATTATACTGTTCATATTTAGTTGTTTTTATGGCTATCTATATGGTATTTCTTCTTGGAAAGGCTTAGCCTATAAATATTTAGAGAAGCAATAGAAGAAATTATTCAACAATCAGCACCACCAGCAGCTATCTCCAACCCATGATAGAAAGCACAATTTGATGGAACAAGTTAGAAACATACCAGTTTTCATAAATGTCAGTCTTAAAGAGGTTCTGAAAATATTGGAATATGTTGTTGTAGCTGGAAGCAGTGGTGGTATGTTTGTTTTTATATACTCCCTCTAAGAATCTGCTTTCCTCCTAGAGCAGTGATGGCAAATTTTTTGAGCTCGGTGTGTCAAAATTCGCAAGAAAACCTAGCTTAACTTGGGTGCTGTGTCACATCTAGAAATATCTATAATTTTGTGATATTTGTAGCTCTAGTAAAAAAGTTATATTTTTGATATATGTATTTTATTAAAAGCAAAAAGAAATAATTCTTTACATTAGTCACTTTTGTTGCTGAATTTTGTTCGCTAAATCTTCAGCTGAAAGTTGGTATTTCGTACACTTCAAGAACAAGCAAGCACTACACACCCAGGTGCCAGGGTGAGCATGTGTGTCACCCAAAAGGGCTTGGCGTGTCACTGGTGACACACGTGTCATAGGTTGGCCATCACCGCATTAGGGCTTCTGGTTCTGCATGTGCAGCTCCAACTATGTCACATGATCTCTGGATGCATGTGCAGAACTGAAAGTGCTCATGCCTCCAAAGAACGCCAAAATAAGTCCAGAGACACCACCATGGCCTCCTGTTCCATTCCGGTGCTCTCCCTTATGTTTCTGGAGGCTGTAGGGCAGCTATGGGCCTGTTTTGTTGCTCTTTGGAGGCTGAAACAAGCTATCCAGGTCTACCCTTGCAGCTTTCCACGTGGGGACAGAACAGGAAGTGCTGATTCAGACTCTGAAGAGCACTGAAATGGGCCTGGAGATGCCACCGTGGCCTCCCATTCCAGTCTAGTGCTCTCCCTTGCCTTTGCAGAACCATGGTGGTGTCTCCAGGCCCATTTTTGCACTCTCAGAGGTGAAATCAGCACTTCGGGCCTGTGTACACGGCTCTCCATCATGCAGAGTTGCGTGTACAAAGGTAAGAGAGAGTGCCGGAATGGAATGTGAGGCTGCGGTGACATCTCTGGGGTGCTCTTTGGAGGCTAAATTAGTACTTCTGGTTCTGCATCTGCAGCTTCCCATCCAGGGATTGCACAATGCACGGGGAACTGCACGTGCAGACTGGAAAGCCAAGGAGGAAGGTGCACTGTGGCCCCAGTGATAACTGTGCGATGAGAGGTATGTGGAATGGCTGGAGGCTGTTGGTTGGGATAGGAGGCTTCAGGGAGAGATGGGAGGCCATGGGGGCATCTGGCTTTTGATGAAGCTGCAGCTGAAGCTTCGACAAATACCAGATAATTTGATTTGTGGGCAAAGAGGGCCTATGAATGTAGACCTCATTCAATTCATCCGTGAATGTTGGAATCCATATGAATTCATAAAAATTCTGAATTGCATGAATATTCACGCACATCCCTACATTGGAGCAATCTTGTGCTATTTTGAACAGGTTTGGGCTGACTTTGCACTATCTCTGTTTCCTATAATAAACATTGCTATACATAGAATGCCTTGATGATTGGCTTTGAACAATTATTTCTGGTGGAGCACTAAATTTGCACTCTCCAAATTCAGTACAAGCAATATTCTCCAAATTCAGTACAAGGAATAATTATGGTATTGCACCAAAGTGTATCATCCAACAAGAAATTATAAAGTAATTTTGCAAACATGTCTCTATTGCTCTTCATATGCCTTCAGAGCTGCTCTAATAAGTAGCTGCAGAGGAATAATTGACTTGGTCATTCAATCTGAACATGTAGTTGATGGTTATTAAGCTCTGACACATGTTTGTGGAATTTAAATAGTCAATGTGCAATTAAAATTGAAAATGCAAACTCGGTTTGTAATACAATTGTACTGCAGAACAGCAGCTTAATGTAATAAACTTTGCCTTGATGTTGAACAATTCACCTTGCAATTCTTGAAGTGTCTCTATTCTGGCTAATTCTTTCTCGCACAGTAATTGGTTGATTCAGGTTTTGACATTTGAAACTACCAATATTTTTTTAGTAACTACAATGTAAAATTAGTATTACTATTCTAAAAATAGTATTAACAGTTTTAGCTCCAAACCATGGATGACTCCAAACCAAAAAATAGCTTTCTAACAGATCTATATATTTTTTCATTATACAGGAGTACTTGCAACAAAATTTAACTGTGTGAAGCATTCCCAACCTCTCCATTCCAATGTCCCTCAACCATAATTTTTGGATTAGGATCTGAATGATCGTCTAGTATCTCTTACCTAGTAGGAATTAAGGGCCTATTTACACTTGGCCATATTCTAGAATTCTGCACAGATATTCATAACATTTGTTATTTGTACAAATTCATCTGAATTTGGACATTCATACATGAATTGAATGTTACAACATTTGTACATTAACTTTCATATGGATAGGAATGTTTCAGACACCAGTACAAATTGTTTGGGCATTTGTACAAAAGGTTTGGACATTCGTTAAACTGGGGAATTGGCAAATTGCCTGCACCAGTCACATCTGCAGTGGGTCCAGTTTGCATTCAACATGGAACAACAGCAGATTAAAAGTGGATTCAAGTTGGACATGACCCTTTCAGAGTGGATATGTTATGGGACATGTATCGGATACGTATGGATTCGTATCAGATATTTGTACACATTTGTATGAAAACACTTGAATTGAATAGAATTCTATTGCATTCAAAGGGGATCTATTCCAGTGGATACGAATTTTCTAACATTCGGTTTGTTACAAATCAAACGTCAAAAAACCCATTCATGCACATCCATACACAGGATAGCAGTCTGTTGTCCACATGCCAATGCAGACTCTGGCAGGCCTCACCCAAGTCTGCCGTCACCCAAGGAGATAGCAGACTACTATTTCAGGACATATTCCAGAATAAATCCAAGGGTGAACAGGTCCTAATCCTCCCTGAAAGAACAGAGACTTCCATGGCTCTTCTGGCAATCATATCCTCTGAAATGTTTCCGCTGAATTGGAACAGAGAGCTGTATGCCCTTCCACATACCTCCCCATTCCATTCTAGAGGTCAGTATTGTTTTCAAGTATCTGAAGGAACATTACAGTGCAGAGGGGTTGGTCCTATTCTCACTTACACAAGAAGAAAGAACTAGAAGCAACAGGATGAAACTGCAAGGGGTTAGGTGCAGACTAGATATTAGAAAAAAACTTTGACTGTAAGATGTTCACTCAGTGGAATAGGTTGCTACAGGAGGTAGTCAGCTCTCCTTCACTGGAAGTCTTCAAGCAGAGGCTGGACATACATGTATCTGAGATGGTTTAGTGAATCTTGCATGGAGCAAATGATTGGACTCAATGACCCCAGATGTCACTTCCAACTTTTTTATGATTCTATGATTAAATAACAGTCACATGACCCCTCAGAGGAAGGAATATAGTCACCTCATCCACATGAACACCAATGCCTCTCATTACAAAGAAAGGTGAAAGAAAATCACATTAACAAATATTTTTCCCACAGTTGTAGTTCTTGAACACAAAGAAATTCAACAGATGAAACAACATAATTTACTTTGACATGCCATCATTGAGTGCTAAGATAAATTAATAAACAGCACCTTTGGGTGCAGCCAATATATTCAGTTCTTGTCATGGTTGATTAGAATATCTGACTAAGCTGCAATAAAATGGAGTGTATATTAATATACGATAGTTTTCTTTTGTTTGCTTATTGCAGAGCAATTACTGTTTATTCATTCTAGCAATCACTGGTTTCTCATAAACCCTGAATGTTTCCTTCTCTTGCTTACAGTGTTGAAATGAAAAGGATCATTATTCACATTTTATTGTTGCCCAGAGCCTGATGTTTTGAAATACAAGCATTATGGAAATTTAAATAGGTAACAAAGTTGCTTAACTAATCAGGTTTGTTAAGAAAAACACACACACGAAAAAACCTCCCAATTATTAGCAAGGTTAGGGGGAAGCTGAACGCATGAACATCCTGTAGATTTAATGCTAGCGTGTTCAGACGCTAATTGTGGAAAGATTCCAGGCGGACTCCTTGTCACAAACATTTCTTCTATCAAATAAGTGAGGAGAACATTCATGATAGATCAGTGTGCTATGCCACCAACACTGCCCTTTTCAGAATAAGTTTAGGTCAATGTAATTTGATTTCTTGGTTGTTGCATTTCTTGAAAATAAAAGCTGGTTTTCAAAAAGCGCTCTCTGATTTTCATAATCCACAGGGGTAGTTGCCAGCTCCTTTCCCAGCCTGCTTTCCTTATACATGCTAATGCACTTTTGCTTTGGAATGCATGAATGCCTCCATATATTAGTCTTCTAATCACTTCAGCTGAAAGATTTTTTCCACATGGAATAGTAGGCTATTGTTTTTTGTTTTGTTTTTTTGGTGTATGTTTTTCCTCCTCAGCTTACATTATACAGAAGTCTCCCCTCCCTCTGCACTTTTTAAATGGTAATATTATTTTATACTTCTCAGGGTGCATAAAAAGTCCTTGAAGCTTGATGCAAAATGAGAACGCAGAATAACTTTAAGGGCAGTTTAAACACTTATCCAGTGATAAGTAGATAAGCCAGTGCTGTAATATAACAAGTTATATAGCTGCTCCTTGAGAAGTCCAATTAAGGTGCTATAAAGATTCTTTCAAATATTAGATTTCTGTATTTAAAGGCATTGGTTACATCCAAACACATGAAATTTATGGTCTTCCAAAAATCTTTAGGCCCCCAAAGTCCCTGGGGAGTGATGTTGGGGGTCTTCTAAGAAGCGAAATTGAAGTAGTTTCAGACCCCCATGGTTGCTTTGTCCAGGGCCTGCCATGTAAACATTAATGGGGGCTAGCATCAGAATGCATGGCTGGTATTTTAACTTCTGGGGAGAATGAAGTTCCAATAGAATTTAACAGGCACTAAAAGGCCCAATAACAATTCCAGCTGTTTTTGGGGATTAACACAGCAGAAGTTGTCTCACAGCCCCACTGTTTGTTATCAACCCTGTTACGAGAATGTATTTAGAAGAAGAGTTGGAAGAAGAGTTGGCTTTTCTACCCCGCTTTTCTCACCCACTTAAGGGGACTCAAAGCAGCTGACAAAGCTTTTCTATTCTTCTCCCCACAACAGAACACCCTGTGAGGTAGGTGGGGCTGTGAATGCTCAAAGGAGAGCTGTGACTAGCCCAAGGTCACCCAGCTGGCTTCATGGAGGAGGGCGGAATCAAACCCGTTATTCCCAGATAAGAGTCCAGCTCCCTAACCACTAGACCAAACTGGCTCACAGCACTCCAAGCAGGAATTTAAAGGACTAAAGGATTAGGTTTGAGTGGTGACTATACTGAAGCCAATACAAGGAAAGGGAGATAATTTGGCTGATACTGACAAAAAGTTTTATTAGAAGTGAAAGACATACAGGGAATACCTTTATTGCATAATACCAGAATGAGTGTCAAAAGTTAGGAAAATTAATCCAATAGTAATGGTGTATCAAAGGATGAAGTACCAAAGTAAAGTCATAACCTCTGGATTTGGTATTATTCCACATATATTGACCCAATGTTGGAAGGTTGCAGCCAATTGACATTAAACATTGACATGCTTTTTAACTTTTTGTTTTGGGTAAAGTATTATCACAGTTCTCTGGCAAATATTCTAATTTAGCATGTAAAAAGTTGAACAGAATGGTGGGGATCCTTTATTCTTGTTAAATGTATAGGGTTTTTTTATATAAATAATAATTCATTGTTCAAATATAAGCAGGTAGAAGAAATGAGTGAAAACTTACTGAGAAAAGTGTTCTGTGGAAATGAGATAAGAAAGGGGGGGAAATAAACTTTTCCTCACTCTACGCTTATACACAGCTTTGCCCCTTCTCCAACATTCTACAAGATCATGGAAGGTCTAGAGTTCAACATTTAGAATTTTCACATTGTGGTGGTTTCAGGAAGCAATCATTGGCCGGGGTTTTTGTTTCCTGGGCATTTTGCAGCTTGATTGACAGGAGAGAGGAGTTGCAGCAAAAAAGCACCAGAATGCACCAATCAGAGTAGCCGGATCTCGCAGTGTATAAACCAGTGGTCCAGGGCTCTGGGGCTCTCATCCTGCGGATCTGGCAAGAGGAGGATCGTGGGGAGTTTAGTTGAACTCTCCAGGCTTCTAGACCTTGCACTCTCAGTTGGAGAGGCAGGGGATAGAAGGAGAGGTCTTTCTTACCTCTCAGGGGAAGATCTCAGAGTGTACCTGAGGTTTAGCAGGCATAATGCAGGAGCCGTTGAGCTCTGCATAGAGCAAGGCAGGTCCTGGGAGGCAGTTAGTATTTACTGCTGGGTTTATTCTTAAAGAAGAAGCTTCACATTGAACAATACTAGGGAATTCTATTCAGGAGTAAGGGGAGCTGGAAGCAGGAATTGTCTGTCATTTTGCTTTCAGGCTGGATTTGTTGGTATGGCTTTCAGTGGATTTACTTGTGATAGCTGAGCTTTATTCTGCTTACAGTAACTTGTTCCTTCTAGCAACACAAAAGCCCTGTCCCCATGCAATTGAAAGTCTGCTGGAACTCTTCTTTTGCCTCTGAGCAGCCCCATTCCAGACTTTACAAGGCACTTAGGGAGCTTAGGAAAGTGAGACACCCGAGATAAAATACATGCACTTTAAAGAAGAGTTCCAGCGCTCTTTCGGCGATTCGCGGGTTTTGCTCACTATATCTGCCTTGAGGACGCTCCGTGGCAAAAGGGGCGGGGATTGCTTGCCTGCACACACAGCCAAAAAGCATTCACACATCTGAGAAATGCAGCAGGTTCGCTTCCTTTCCTTTGTAAAAAGAGCCAGAATTGCTCAGAATTGCAACATTGTTATCAGTGATCTGTGAAAGCCTTAAAAGAGAATGAGTGAACGATCGCGCTACTGATGCCTGCAGCCGCTGACTTTCCTGGGGCAGAAAGCCTTTTCTAACAGAGAACTGAGGGAAAGTAAGTGCTGAAAATGAATGAATGAGCGATCATCTGCCTTTGCTAGGGGCGGGAAGCTGTTTCAGGAGACGGAGATCTGCCTATTTTTCCTTTTAACAAGAGAGGGGGCGGGGGGAAGATGCGGGGAAAGGAAACAGGCTTCCTTGGGGACAGAAAGTCCGTTTAGATTGCGGCTACCATGGGGGCGCTTATTCCAGAAGTGGAGGGGACTTTTAAAGTCAGCTATAACAGAGTGACAGCAGAGGAAGCCGAGAGGGGCTAATAAGTCTTTTGGGGATTGGGCCAAAGGCTCTTAGCTAACCTTTATCTTAGCGTCTACTTATTTATTTTTATTTACTTGTATTTAATAAACAGTTAGTGTTTGGATTGCACTGGTGTTTATTGTGCTGCATCAGGATGGGGGCTTGGCGACAAGCCTTTAAAGCAGGACATCTGCAAGAGGGCAGTATAATCAAGTCCATATACTGACCCCAGCCCATTTGCAGGCAGTTGGGCCTCGGTGCTCAGTAGCC
Organism: Aspidoscelis marmoratus; assembly: GCA_014337955.1. Classification (NCBI taxonomy): domain Eukaryota; kingdom Metazoa; phylum Chordata; class Lepidosauria; order Squamata; family Teiidae; genus Aspidoscelis; species Aspidoscelis marmoratus. The sequence continues at coordinate 21,607,851 of MTQE01001134.1, read as the reverse complement.
GCTTCCTTGACTGCGTAGCTCTGCAAAGCACGAGTCTAAGGGTGGGAGGGGATGGGTTGAGTTGCCACATTGTCGAAATAATCTGAGTTGAGCATGAGCATCTTTTGAAACTGTAGCCACCTGAACACCAAGCAAAAGATGTGAAATTCTATGATGTATCCAAATTTTGAGAATATTGTCTAATCCCCCTGATCCAAGAGACTAGTATACCAGTCCAGGATCATCATCATCATCATCATCATCATCATCATCATCTTCTTCTTCTTCTTCTTCTTCTTCTTCTTCTTTGAGGCACATAAGGAAGGATCATGACACATTACAATGGATTGCTCTGTCCTTTACCCCACTCTACCCTAAACTCCTCCCCAGCACTCTCAATTATTGGTATACACATTCTGTCAATCTCTGGCACTCCCCCCCCCCTTCTCTCCTTTATAAACATGTGCGGATTCAATCAGACACCATACAAAGGACCCCAGGGTGAATTTGAGGCACAAAGGATAGACATAAAATATCAAAACATGACTGACCATGTCCTGGAGGCTCTGATTATGCGACCCTCTCCCAGATGAAAATGCATTCATCTGGTCATGACTCAGTGTTTGAGTCAAATTGGGTGGGAAACTAAGTAGGCCTTTGTAGCCAATCCCCAGCCTGGAAATGACTGCTACAGTCAGCTGACCAATGAGGGCCATGGAACCCAGGCTAACAGTGGCCAGTGAGTGTCAAGCATGGACAGCAAAGAGGGAGAGAAGTACCTAAAAGCCTCCTATCTGACTTCTCTCCCTCTTTGCCGTCCATGCTTGACACTCACTGGGCGCTGTTAGCTTGGGTTCCATGCTCTTTTTCTGCATCCACATGTTTCTGGGCCAGTCTTTTTTCAATCCCATCTCTTAGGATGTTTCCCCAGTGCTCATCTGCTGTATAACTTGATCATTACTTAAAAAAAAAAATTAGACAAAGAAAAAAAAAAGGCAGGAACACGCTCTCTCTCCCATAGTCCCATGTTAATCTCAGCAAACATTTTGTTCCTTTTCAACAAAAGCAATAAGTGAATGCCTTTTCATCCTTCCCTAAACAACAACAACAAATGAATGTTTTTCACAACAACAAGTCCAGCTTCCAGAAATTCAGAATTCAGGCACACCTAAGAGGGATGTGTATGTGTCACTGTCCACTGAAGAAAGCAACATGTCTCTATGCAGAAAACAGCATGCCTTAAGAAAAGCAGATTCAAAAGTAACTTCTGCATGCTGCATATGAGAGCTCAGTTTTATGTGATTTTCTTGCAACTTGAACTGATCAAATGTGAAGAAAAACTTGTGTTTAGCTACTGCCTAAGTCCTGCATAATTCAGGGCTGCTTGATCCTATATGTATAAAAGAGACATTTACTTGAAGAGTATTAAATATATCTGTAGGGCTCAGTGCTACTCGAAAATCAGCCAACTTTTATGAAGAGGATTATATAGATCTGTGGAATATCAAGTATTGTGCTGCTTATGATGGATCTAAAATTTGGAGCAAACTTTTAAAAAAGTGTAAGTTGTTTTATTTTAAAGAGCCGGTCAAAAGAATTTAAACTGAGTAAGAGCACAATCAAGGTCAGAATTGTAAGGTTTTCTTAGGCCTCTTAACTAATCACTCTGTCCTCCTGATATCTGCAGTTTGTGATGCTTCTAAAGAAATTTCTGAAAACCTAAATGTAATATTATGTTAAATTATTTAAAGAAGTGTAATATCTTCTGCTAAAGAGCAATCTACACTGGAAATGGATATCACTTTGTAAATTTAGTTTTCATAAACAGAAAGGTGGGGTGAAGTCACTTAATAAAATAATAATATGAACAGGCTGCAAGGAGGAAAAAGTTCAGAGCTGTTGGACAGAAAATATCCATGCATAACAGTTGCCTATTTTAGACTGCAGTGGATTAAAGTTTTGAGTTAATGCTTGAGTTTTTTTGGATTTCTGAAAGAAGAATAGGACAAAAGTGCATTAGGACAGGTGACAACCATTGGAGGAGAAGATAGGTGAGATAAACCAAATCCTGATGATGCTACATCTGATGTTTTGTTTTTAGTCCACAATCAGACATACCGTTTATTCCATTTTCAGGCCATTTGCAGTTCTGACTGCCATGACAAAATAATGTCTTTCTGTCTGTTCTTCTTGTTCTGGACTAAATTGGCCAAATTTGAACTATTTTGTCTACCTTGAGCAAAACCCTGTTTCACAGTTGGCTGGACCCAACGGTCCACTCTCAGAATGCATGGCTTCCCCTTTCTCTCCATGTCTCTGCAAGGAGAACAACAATGTATCTTCCATGACACAATATTTTCTCTCCTTTTTTATTTTTTTTGGCAATGAACACAGGAAACAATCCCCATTTTTGCAAGGGCTTAAAAGATCCGGGTCTAGAAGATCCGGATCTTTGAGATGTGGCCCTGGGATCTGGTCCTTGAAAATTCAGATCTCCAGGAGAACCCCATACATCTGCATGGACCCACTAGCACCTGACTGTAATGGATGCTAAGCAGGGTGCTGTGCAGACACCGCAGGATGCCCCCTGAAGACCAGATCAGTCCCAGAAAGGAGTTCTGCTGTGGTTCTGCAGCTGCATGGGGGTATGGCAGATCATGGCTGTACACTTTGGCTGGCAGGCATGATTGTTGCCCCAATGCTCCAGCCGCCTCTGCCTCCCACCACTGATGCCCCAGCACTGAATCAGCCTCCTTGGGGGTGGGGTGGGGGCTAGTCACGGTGACAGTGGAGGTGGCAACAATGGCAGCAGCATTGACAGATGCAGCTGCAATCACCAACTCCATCACCTCCGCATGCCCCTGAAGCTGCTGTCACCTCCATCACCCTGCAGCGGCATCGGGTGTGGCAGAGGTGGTGGAGGCAGTGACTGCAGCTGCATTTGTCAATACAGCTGCCATTGTCACTACTTCTGCTGCCACAACCACACCCCTTGAGGAGGTTGCTTTGGCGCTGAGACATCAGCAGTGAGAGGTGGCAACAGTGGGAGCACTGGGGTGACGGTTGTGCCTGCCAGGCGATGCAGGCAGCCACGATCCACCCCCCTCAATTCAGGGACGCCACTCACTACTATGGAACCTGTGAAGGAATGGTGAAGGCGGGGCAGAGCCCTCTAGATGGGGTCCTAAAGGGGTCTACAGTGGGAGCAGAGCATTCCTGATCAGTACCAATCAGGTTCTTAAAGGGTCCCTAAATGGTCCCCAATGGGGACTTCAGGGCCAGTGCAAAAATGGGAAATGTTTCCTTTCATGAAAAGAGGACTTTTATGCAGATCTGGCACTGTGCTTCAGTGGCTTTAAGGAAAACAGCATAGTACAGCCTATCAAGGGGGGGGGGAAGCGGCAGCAGCATGTGTGCATGCCTCAGGAGGCATGATGCGCATCCACATGGTTCCTTCTCAGCAGCCATTCCAATTGGGTGCTAGAGGGCCCATGAGGATGCAGAGGATCTCCTGAAGATCCAGATCTTCAAGATCTGCTTGTCAGGAAAGACCCTATCTCAACGATCCAGATCTTCAAGATCTGGATCTTTGACTTAAGTGAGGAACCACCCTAAATTTCATTTCCTGTACAGTGCTGGGAAGGTTATACAACTTAGGCCCTTTCTGCTCTAGGCCTTATTCTAAATTACATCTCAGAATAGAGGCCTGCCATTTGTATGCTACTGCAGACTATGACAGGCCCTGTAATATGCAATAGCATGCAGACAGCAGATCCCTACTCCAGAATGTAATCTGGAATAAGCCCAGTACAGAAAGGACTTAAGATGCATCTACCACACTCAGGTCTAGTGAGGCATATCATAGCAAAAAGGTGGTCATTTCTGAAGGCAACCCCAGAACCCATGTTGAAATAAACACATCTGAAGAATCACCACAAAGGTGCTGCCTTTTTACTGTGTTCTGTGAGATTTTTCATTTGATATTGCAAATAGCAACTGAGAATATGGCTTAGATGTGAGAAACAGTTTAGGGATACAACTACCCTGAACGAGTGGAAAGCTCTTTCCCTCAGTTTGCTATATTTGTGACTCTTTTGTTCTAAAATAATAATCAGAAAAGGATGTTATTGATGGTCCTCTCCCTTCTGCCTTCTAATGTGGCCTATAGCGGCAGCTACCCACCCTGCACACTCCAGGAGTGGTGGGGGGTTGGGGGCAGTGGTGGGGGCAGCAGCATGGGGTGACAGGTGTCTGGAAGGGGTGGAAGGGTGCCAAGGGGGTGACGAGGGCAGCACAGCAGGGGCAATGCAGGACCTGTCCTGGAACAGGCTATCCATGTGTAGACAGCCTTTTTTTTTTCTGGGACAGTGGGCTGGATCCAGCCTAAAACAGTTCCTGTAGGAGTTATTCCAGTTGTAACACCCTAACTACCACAAGTGCAAATGGGCTGATAAGTCCAAATAATAACTCAGTGAAATTTTATTTTATATTTTAAATATAAGATTAACACACATACATATGATATATTATACACACATATATAATATTGTAAAAGAAATTTATTGTAATAAATATTTCATAATCTTAATTTGTGGTTTTGGCTTCTTTTTTTCCTTCCTTCAGAAATGAAGAATTTTCAGATCTGCCTGCTTCATGCTGCATATTATTTCTAAGGCTTAATTTGCTAATTGTAAGTCATTCTATCCTTTTCTTCTTTCCCTCCTTTCACCTACTTCCTTTATTTACACTTCCATTTGTTTAAACAGAGGAAGTCATGCCTCAGCAACTGAAACATGAATCCTGCAGGGGGAAAAATGATAATGTGGATGTAAGAAGTCCATTGGGTAATCTACAAAAATAGATTATTGTGCCCTTTCCAACAACATATAGCGGTGTGAAGTACTTATGGAGAAAAAAAGATGTACTAAAAAAAAATCTGCAGAATGGAAAAGTAGCCACAGAAAATCATAAATTTGTGCCTCTCTTGTTTCTAGGAGCTAGGAGATATAGTTTAGTTTAATACAGCCTGTAGAAAGATGCCAAAAGTATACAATAACTTACCATGCTTAGATGCAGTTAGTATATCACTGTAGGTAAACTATTCTGTGCTATTGCATCAGTTTCTTTGGCCATGAAGATAAAATGGGCATCGATGCATGTACAAATATTAAATCACCGCCAGCTTTTACATCTATTCACCACACACACATAACCTTCCTTGTATTTCTTAATGATCTATATTACATATTTTATAGGGAAGCTTAGCTGCAGCACATATTATTTAGGCAAGCCCGACAATAATTCAGAGGGGGAATTCCACCTCCACCTATCATTTTTTATTCTCCCTATCACTTTTTAAAATGGATGGCCTGTACCTTCAGTAACATTTCTCAGTTCAGCAACCTCAATATGTGTGTTGCTAAAGACGAATGGAGAAGGTGTTTAGAGTTAATGATCTGTATCATATTGCTTCCGTTTAGCTAAAGATATATAATCCCACATGGTTTTAGTTTATATTGACTCTTATTCAAGAGCCACATCTTCCAAAGGCCATCATGCTTTCCTGACAGTTTAGAAGATTAAAATAAATAAGTCAATAAAGCCTGTTTTTATTTTTTTCCTCTGCAGTTCAACTCTGTAGAGAATTTTATTTATTTATTTATTTTAGTCCTTCTTGTTTTACATTGATATTAGAATTATATATTACCAAATTACTGTCACATTCTATTTTGTCATCTCAGCGACATTTCTAAAAGGATTGCAGGGTGGAAATGAGGGCATTAAGCATATTTCTGCGATAAACAAAGAATTCATTTTATTCTCTACAGCAAGCCCTAGAGGTTGTCACTGAAGAAATAGTCTTTATATCTCTATGCTGAAGTAGGAGTTGCATTATACCCTTAAACTGAAATGAGAAGGGTTGAAAACTACCTTTTGGATTCTTTTGAGTCTGACACAGCCTACTCAGGCCTTTGCCCACACAGAGATTAACAACTGAATCACAGACTCCTTCAGGGTGGAAGAAGAACACTAGCTTTGTAAGGAATGCAGATGAAAACTGACCAGCTCACTTCACCTTATTACTCTTTCACTGTATAACACATCCAGTTAGAGACCCTGAAGGTGCAAACTAGAATTAATAAAGTACATTGGTATTTGAGAAGCAGGAACTTAGGACATTTCTGTGCTTACCTCTAAACTAGGTCCACAAAGACGACGAAGAAGAAGAAGACCATTTAAGGAGACTCAAAGTGGCTGATAAACCTTCTGCTCTTCTCCTCACAACAGAACACCCTGTGAGGTAGGTGTGGCTGTGAGAGCTCAGCAGAGAGCTGTGACTAGCCCAAGGTCACCCAGCTGGCTTTGTGGGGGAGTGCGGAATCAAACCTGATACTTCCAGATAAGAGTCCAACTCCCTAACCCCTAGACCAAACTGGCTTTCCTTCTGCATGGTGGAACAGTGTAGGGGAAGTTACACCTAGTATTAGTATGCTATGTCCTCATTGTTTGGGGCTTACCTCAGACTCAGCAGCCAGAATAGCTTATCAGTAGGCTAGGGGCCACTAGAATGGAATGGGGAGTTGTGTGAAAGGGTTCACAAGTGTTAGGAATGTGCATGAATTTTTTTTTGCATTTGCATTTGAATAGAATAGAATATTCAAACATTCAATTTATTTGAATGTTTAGAATCTGAATGCAACAAAATCTGATTCAGATCGAATACATTAAAATCTATTCATTCAAATGTTAGATTTGAATCTGAAGATACAAATGTCGACAGTGGTCGTATGAGTTATACGTACCTGGATGCATTTCGTACACATCCTGTTTTATCCCCGTATGCAGCCCATTTTCATCCCGTACTATCAGCACAAATGCATACAGATCCGTATGAGATTTGTACAGATACGTATGTAATACATATGTATCTGCACATTCAAATATTTTGAATCATTCGAACAAATCTTTTGGAACATTCAAAAATTCATTTGAATGTTTAAATCCGAATGTGTAGATGTTCTATTTGAATTCAAATGTCCATATTTGATCAAATTCAATCAGATTTTGAATGTTTAGAACATTTGTGCACATCCCTATTCTGCATTCCATTTTAGGGGGAGCATTTCAGCAGCACACTAAATTACGCCACCAAAATAGATCTCCTGGAGCTCTGTAGAAGAAAAGCTGTGGTTGAAGATCTTTTTAATATCTTGCTTACCCGTTCCTTGTGTTCCTCAATAAGAACAATGCAAAATGTGTTCCACTGGAATGCAGAAAATAAGGTGACTTACCTTCTGCAAGGAGAAAATGTCCAGGTAACATATAGCGTAGCTTTGTTTTTTTTTTTTTTTTTTTTTTTTTTTTTTTTTTTTTTTTTTTTTTTTTTGTTAAGACTGCCCAACTTAGGAAATCATTCATTGAGTTGAATGTGGTGTCTTCTAAGGGTGATAGGGATAAATAATGATATTTTATTTTGTATTTTAATTTTATCCTTGTATGTTTTATATGGGTTTTTCTTTTATTAACTTAAAACTTGATGTGGTCAAATAACTAATCAATACAATTCCTTTTTATTTCATTTCCATCAATGAGAAAGTGTCTCAGGCTGCATTCCCATTCAAGATTTAAAGAGCTTTGAAATTGTTTTGAAAACTCACCATTTCCAAACGCTCAAAAGAATCTGCATTTTCTGAGGTTCTGAAACGTGGATTATCTATATTTGAATCAAAAGAGGTCTTGCTGCTGGAGGTACAAATAATCCTCACTATTTAGCAATGGGAATACAAGCAGGTTTTGTGGGGAGAGAACCATCCTTTAGGGGTGCTCAGTTTTATTTATTTATTTATTATTTACATTTATATCCCGCCCTATACCCAAAGGTCTCTGGGTGGGTTACAACCTTCAAACAACAGGTTAAAACAGAATATACATTAAAAAACTTTAAAAATTCAACAA
>MTQE01001134.1:21576773-21597921 GCA_014337955.1 Aspidoscelis marmoratus | reverse complement strand
GGTATCAAAAGCCGCTGAAAGGTCCAGGAGAACCAACAGGGTAGCATTCTCCCTGTCTCTCTCCGGGATAAGGTCATCAACCAGGGTGACCAAGGCGGTTTCCGTGCCATAACCAGGTCTGAAGCCAGATTGAAATGGGTCTAGAAATGGGTTTCACCTGACACAATGAGAAGCCGTGGTTTCCTGTGCCCTAGCCCCTTCTCTTCCCCCAGCCGTCCACCATTATGTGCTAATGAGGTCAGGCTGCCTGAAATGCAGGGGAGAGCTGTAACATTGTAGCAAGAGTTCACTGTAACACATTGGCAGCTTCCATCCTGGGGATGTTAGCTCTTGTGCCCCTCCCTCCTTCTGTTCACGCCTTTTGCTTGCATCACATCCTTGCCATTTCGTGCTGTTCTGATGTTCTCATCCAGCTCAATTTTTAGCTCCTTGTGTGAAAGCCTCCCTGTTTCCCTCCCTCACCCTGCCATTTTTCACTGCTTTGATCTACATATCTAGCACAAAACACCAGGGAAAGTTATCTTTAACATGAGAAGCTGTGCTACAGTGGGCTGCCGAAGGATTCCATTGAATTTGGGACAGGCTTATGTAAGATGTGGGATTTGAATTGCCTGCCTGTATGATGTCAGGGTATGACAGAGGGAGGGGAGGGGGTTTCTCACCTGCAGTCTGCATTATAAGCTAAGAGTGCGAATGACAGGAACCAGACTTCACTGCTGATTAAAAAACAAACAAACCCTGCTTTAAAGCGGAATTAAAATGTCCAGTGGAAACCTAGCCTTGGAGTATAATGAATGGAGCTTAACTTTCAACATGGAATAGCTTTTCTGGACAGAAAGAGTTCAGCATATGAGACAATGTCAGATGATGAGACACGAGAATTGCTACTTGTTTGCGGAATCTCAAATCAAAAGTGATGTCAGCTTAGTGATGACTGAAACTTTCCTTATCACATGCTAAATAAAGTAATTGTCTGGGCCAGGAATTTCCAGTCCTTACTGTTAAATCTTAAACCCAGAGTTCAGTGTCCACAGATTGGAATTTTGAATCATATTTTTCTGTCCTGCACTGCATAGAAATCTTCTTGCAACAACAACAACAACAATAACAACATGACTTTCTTCCAGGACTGGGAAACATTATACCTGTATGAACCTAATAACCCCTGGAATCTGTTACTGATAAGCCTAAAACGGGTTTGGACAGCAAATTTCAGAGGAAGGACCTTTGCAGTGGCAGCTCCATTATCTCTGTTCACTCCCATGAATTATGGGCCTATTTCCCTGGGAAGTATGACTATCTGTCCTCTGTTTTCACTTTGACAGGCCCCAAGAGATGTTGCATTTCAGTCTGCTTTTAATAAAAGTAAGACTTGGTTATTTTGTGGATACATATTGATTTTCAATGGCTGTAGTTTATGTACCTACCTACCTGTTTCTAGCTACGTCTTTGACTGTGTTTTTTTCCCTGTTTTAACATTCTCTGTTAAGAATTCTATTGCCTTTAAAATGTTTTCCATGGTGTATCACTTTGGGAATATGCCTGTGCCTTGAACAACAGCAAATATTTTTTCCCCCTCAAAGACATACATAAATAATTTTTTGCTGACAGTTTCAAAGCAGAAGCTGAAAAAAGTACATGGGTTTAAAATCATACTGAATAAGTGTGAGGTGGAAGGAAAGATGTGGGGTTTGCTGCTAGACATTAGGGTTTGTTTGTTTGTTTGTTTGTTTGTTTGTTTGTTTGCAAAGCAGTATCGAGAAAGGTGGTGTCTGAAGTATCCAACGTTGCATCTTTTAGATGGGCTACAGAGTCTGCCATCCCTGATCACAAGTACTGTTAGGAGAACTCTAAGAAGTTATAGGGCATTTTCACACTTACTTTGCCTGACCTGAACTGGTGGGTCTGAACCAGCAATGGGCATTGTTTCAGACCATGGCATGGCATGCCATGAGTGTAACAGTGCTGTCTGCATGAACTAGATTAGCCCTGGTACCAGCCATGAAGCTCCTATAGCTTTGCTGGTGGCCTCTGAAGGTTCTGAGTGGCTAGAAATGAAAGTTCCTAGTCTCAACAAAATAGACTTGCCTTCTGCATGGCTCCATGCTCCAGATTAAGGGTGTGCAAGAATGCAATTTTTGACGTTCGATCCCATTCAGATAGAATATTTGAATATCCAGATTCAAATAGAATATTCAAATATCCAAATACGTACAAATAGGAAAAAAAAATGAATGTGTTCAAATTTGAATGGCTTCAAATACATTCGTATCTATTTGTATGAATACTCAATTTGTATTTGATGATACAAATGTCAACATTCATATGTGTCCATTTGCATCCGTACGCATCCGGTTTTTATCCCATATGCATCCCGTTTTTGGTCCTGTATGTATCCAACAAATGCGTGCAGATAAGAATAAGACACATATGCAAACGTATGTAATGTATACATCTCCGTACACATACAAATGTCCACATAATTTGTACAAGTGATTCAAACATTAAAATTCATTTGAATGTTAAAAACTAATATATAGACATTTGATTTAAATTTGAATGTCCACATTTGAATGAATTCAATTGAATTTCAAATGTTTTGAATATTCTTGCACATCTCTGCTCCAGACTAGTCTGAGCTGGTATGCTGGTAGTCCTTCAGGTCAAGAACTACCAGTAATCCAGATCAGAGTCTACATGGCCACTGCCCCATCTCACTAGCAGCCCTCAGAGTTGCCCTACCAATAAACACTGGGTAGATTTCACCCTGATATTCTCCTATTTTTGCTGCCAGGAAAGATAGCTTAGCTTAGCCATTTTCCATCTAGCATGGGTCAATGCAAGACAGAAAATAGCTGATATCCACGGCCATGTCCTGTCTGTCACTTAGTCACTTTGAGACTCCAGAACCTTTTTTTTCACAGCTTCAAACCTGCAAGGAAGCATTTATCACTTCCTGGACGCTTCCAGCCACAACCTCTCAAGGTGGGTTCATACCTAAATTTTAATCCAGTTCTGGCCCACTTTCAAAGAGAACACATCAGCAAACAGACTAGTCATTTTCTTTCCCATTTATTTAACCCCAAGGTGGCTTTTCCAAGTTAAATAACACTGAAAGAAAACAGTTGGAGCAATCTAGCTTGTATATCCTGGCCTGTGATCCAAAGCAATGTTTCCCATATTTGTGTCAAAAATTGCATTTCTGTGGTGTGCCACAATATACTGCCAAAATGCACCTCCCCCCCCCCCCAAGGTCCTGAAGCTACGGACTTTTGTTTCTAACATTCAAAGGCATGGAGATGTGGTTGGGATCACTGAGCCTGGCTATTCTGAACCCACTGATCCCAGTTCTAAGTGCAGAATGGGCCAGAGGTTGTGCCATACAATAGGGAGGTGCACAAATATTTGTAACATTTGAAATTCGGCTGAACAAATACAAATGTTGCCAGACATGCATATGAATAGTTCGGACATTCGTTAAGCTGGGGAAACATATCCAATACATATCTATTCGTGTCAGATATGTATCTTTCATATCAGATAGGTATCTATTCGTATCAGATATGTATGTTCCTATCAGATACGTATCAAACAAATAGATTTGTATCAAATAGAATTTTACTACACTCAATTACGATCTATTAGTATGAATATGGATTTTTAAACATCTGATTCATTTCAAAGCGGATGCCAAAAAAAAATTTGTGCACTTTTCTACCATATAACCCTCCCCCCATAAGGATACATAATAGTACAAAGGGAAACTAAATTTCCATCCCTTTCAGCCTTTGCCTTCTGAATACAGAATCTTGAAACTTTCTAATGCCTTCAGCTTCTTGAACCTTGACACCTTTATACTGTACTCTACTTTGAGAGGTCTCCAGCTCTTCTACAGCTGTGGTCCCTGCACATTACTTTTCCTTGCCCTGATCGCGCGGATCCTACATTATGAGAACCATTCCTCTCCACTTTTATTAAAAACCAGTTATTTTGTCAAGAAAAAAAAATCTTGTAAATAAAATATACAGACACAAAACAATATGCTTATGGTTGCAGTCGAAATCATTTCCCTTTGGTACTTATGTTTAATTGTAATGAAAATTGCATGTTCAATTACGTTTATGTTAACAGCAGTTTTTTTAAGGGATGCTATAAAACGTTATGAGGTTTTGCTCCTACCATTTGACCTCAGGGGTTTATTAAAAGCCTACCAAGTGAATGTAGACCAATAAGCATCTCACAGACAAAGGGGGGGGGGAAGCATGAAATACCTTCTTTATTCACTTAAAGTATGCATAATCTGTTCTTTTTGCATTAACAAAACCAAGACACCTTAAAAAGAGAGCTAGATCATCTATTTAGAATTTACCGCTGTATTTTTAATCCCTACCGATATCAACACGAACATCAAAAATTTTTCTTAAATAAATCCTATTAGAATTAGTGGCACAGAAAAGTTCTCAAAGTTTGCTGAAATGTGTCCATTTTATATACAGAAGCATGGGAAACCATAGATACAAATTAGAGACTGAATCATATTGAATCGAATGCAAAAATAATTCGTATTCATTCGAATAGATCCCCTTTGAATGTAGTGAGATTCAAATTCAATACGAATTTTCAATCCCATACAAATGCATACAAATCCCATACGAAGTATTGAAACATTTGATTTGAATTGGAATGTCAATCTTCAAATGTGCCACCATTTGATCTGAATATGGATGACTGAATTCAGCCAAATTCCTTTGAATTTTGAATGTTACAAATATTCATGCACATCCCTAGTACAAATTAATAACTACATGGAAGTGGCTGAGATAAGAGGCCAATTCACACGTGACCTCATAGTACACGATGGGGTAGCTTCTGGTAAAGAGCATCTACATTTGCAGGAGCCATTTTCAACCCAGAAATGCCTCCTGCCTTCCTAGAAGCTACCCCAGCATCGACTAGCGGTGGTGCACAAAATCATGCACCACATGCATCCTACAGCTGTCCCAAAGCTTAGCTTTGCTGGTCAGCTGTAGGACCATCTGCACCTCTTCCAGGTGCTGGGATTCAGCTGGCGTGCTACACAAGCATGCTAGCATGTCATGTGTCTCCAAGCGCACGTGCACATGCATGGCACATCACCCTCCCCCTGGTGATGGCGCCAGCACACACACAGTCAAACCAACCAGCACAAAGAAGATGGCGACAACTGGACATGTGACTGGATGTGCTTGAGTGTTCGGGCATGTGGGGAGTTGATGTGGCATGCACTAGCATTCACAAGTGCAAATGCTAGTGCATGCTAGTGGGAATACACTCTTCCCATCCCGCAGATGGGAAGCTACGTGCAGAAAGACCCCTTAATGCACTTTCCACAGACATGGCTCCTATATTATATCCTGGAATAGAAGCCTGCTTTCTGTCTGGGTCCTGCAGGAGACTCTACTAACACATGGATGGATTCCATAATAGCCCATACTCCAGAGTGTTGTTTAAATTATGAAAATTGAAAAAGAGGGAAAGGAGAATAAACCCATATTTCAAACGTGTTTACTTGCCACCCTGAATTTCATGGTTGCATATTCCTCAGTGCATCACTCATGTAGAATTACACTTTTTTTAGTTCCAGTACCGTAACATCTCTTTGATTCTGTTTAAATCCTCCCAGAAATGATTTTGGAATGCTGATACATTTTGGTGTTACAGGATATATAGTGCTGCTTGTTGTTTTCTTGCAGAAGTAGCATCATTCGTTCATTCATTAACTCCCTGGCTTGTCTCTGTAGTTGACCTCAGATGAAGAAGCTTTTTTTCTGTTCAAGCAAAGTTTTTTTATACAGGGATTTTATATGTAGAGATTTCCACCACCCCCTGCCTAAGGCAGCAGGAGTTCATAAATGCTTTTATAGAGTGCTTAGCTGAACTGTGGGCTTCAGTTATGTGCTTATGTATTTATCATATTAGCATTTCATCTAAGAAACAGAGTTGCAGATTAGGACATCCTTATTTGAACTTCTTCTCTTAACATGATCTTGAGTAGCCTTAGGATTCATTTGGATTTTGCAGATCCCACAATTGCTACTTACAAGTGAGATCCAAACAAAATCTGTGTGAGATTTCTGAGTGTGGCAAAAACATTAATTATGATATATTATATAGCACTATATTTCTGGTACCTGGATTTGAAGTTTGTCAAGACTAAATATTTTCCACTATCTTATTAAGCATCCACCAGATTCCCTCACTTTACACTTACCTTCCCAGTTCTTCTATTCCTTCTTTTCCTTTTCCTTCTCCTTCTTTTTCTATCTTTTGATTTAAGTCTTCTACTACACAAACCTCTTCTCCCATACAGTTCTCCATTTTCTTAATCACATTTTCAAAAAATAGATTTTGTCTCTGGTTAGGTGCATATACTGATACTAACAGGACCACTTCATTATTCAGCTTCCTTTTAACCAAGGTAAATCTCCCTTCCTTATCCTTATGTTGTTCCATTAACTCACATTTAACACCACCCTATTCCACCTGCCCTCTAGGCTGCATTCCATTTTAATTCTGTTTCAGTCCACATTCAGAACAGAAGAACACATCAGCAAAGTGTAGTCATTGGTCCTTTCGGCACTTGGCCTTATTCTGGAATACATCTCGGGCTAGCAGTCTGCTGGCCACAAGCTACTTCAGACTATGGAAGGCCTCACCTAGGGCCTTCCATAGTCTGCCAGAGCATGCAGATAGCATGTCTCTATTCTGTGATATATTCCAGAATAAGGCCAAGTGCAGAAAGGGCCATTGTCTTTCCACATTATTTAATCCAAAGGTGGATTTTCTGAGTTAGATAATGCTTGAAAGAAATCAGCTTGCTACTTTGCTGATGTATTCTCTCACTCTGAAAGTGGACTGAAACTGTTGATAGCTTTAGGTATGAACACAGCCTTAGGTGCACTGGCCAGCTACTTTCTGGAACAGATCGGACATCCACACTTAGTGTTGCCCAATCCTTCGCAAACTTAGCTGGAGCTTCTCCAAGTGCTGTCTAAGCATGAATTGCCTTCACCAAAGAGGTGATCAGAAAAACCATGCCAATGGCACAACAGGCATGCATGGCACCATTGCCATGGTGCCCATGTGACGCGTTATGCAACGGCATCTACACTGCTGCCCCTTGCATGCTTTGTTCATCTAGAAAACGTGCAAACAGAGCATGTCTGGCCTTTTAGGCTAGCAGCTAGGGAAGTTGTAGAGCATGAAAACATGCTTCACAACTATCCTGGCTGTGGGACATTCCAGCATGTGCACAGCCACTCCTAGGATAGAAGCATCTCTGCATGATGTGTGCACTCTGTCCAAGTGTGAAAAGGTTAGTTCCACCATACTCAAACTGTGTCTTCCACTAAAACTTGGAAATAAACTTGTCCTGCCCTATGTCAACTATATTCTCTCTCAGTAGTTTCAAAAGACTATAGGCCTTTTCACACTATAGCCGAACAGCTATAGTGCAGTAAGGCTAGAACACATGGGGACAGATTCCCCATTTGCACCTAGGCAGGTAAGGAATGTGTGGGCATGCATTCCTATCTGCCTAGGTGTAAAAAGGGAACCCATCCCGGCATGTCCTAGCCCAAAAAAGGCTGTCATGGGGGCAGGATACCCCTCCTAGGCTTGCCACCATTGAGTCAGGCATGCCCCCCCCCCGGGGGTGCAGACTACCTGGACATGGGCACTTCATGGTCACTGGGTTCCGAAGTGGTTGGCATGGCTGGCAGCATTGTGCATCTGCACGCACCGCTGGCTCTGATTGGCTAGCTGTGCATGCATGGGTAGTTAGCCAATCAGAGCCAGTGGTGCGTGCAGACGCACAATGCTGGCAGCCATGCTGGTCACTTCGGAACCTGGTAACCACAAGGTATGTACCTCTCTTGCGCGGGCGTGTCTGGACAGGCCACTCCGTGGAGGGGTTGTCCGAAGGGGGGTTACTGTGGGCTCTAGGGGACCCAATCCAGTCCCCTGGAGCATGCAGGAACATGGGGAAGGGACTGGACAGGTCTGCCTGCCTGCCCCTGGGTCTTACCTGACCCAATGGCAGCAGACCTGGGGTAGGGCCTGCAGCTGTCAGGGAGGGAGCATGCAAATGCTCTCCCTCATGAACAGTTGTGGGATGAGATGGGATGGCCAGGAATGCCCTGGGCCGAGTGTAGAGCACGATTTCATGCTCTACACCTGGAACACATGTAGGTCACCCTTGGACGGGCTGGGGAGGTTCTGAATGGAACCACTGGCCCAGCGGAGTGAATGCTCCATCCCAGGGCATCCTACACTCATTCTGGAGGCCCTCATGTGAATAGGCCTTAGATCTCTTAACAGAGGGAGTCCATTAATATCCAATATCCTCTATACTTATAACTCTATTTCCCTAATGCAGTGGTTCTCAACCTTCCTAATGCAGCGACCCTTTAATGTAGTCCCTCATGTTGTGGAGACCCCCAACCATGGGGCAGGACAGCTTGGATGAGGATGGGGTGGGAAGGCGGGAGACTCATCGTGACCCCTCTGAAAGGGTAGTTCGACCCCCAAAGGGGTTACAACCCACAGGTTGAGAACCACTGCTCTAATGTAATTCTAACCCCTTTACATCCCCTAAATACACTTCTCCCTTTCCCCATTCAAATTCTGGTACCCCATGCCCTGCCATGGAGGAAAGAAAAGAGTAAATTCCTTTCAAGTTTTTTTTTAAATGGTTAAAGACTTATTAAAGTACCTTTTAATTACTTCCTCAGGGAGAGAGATCCCTCGAGGAAGTTTGTACAGAATTTCCGTGCAGGAGCAGTTGGATCGACACCATTCTTGTTATGATTCTGGCCTATGGCATTCAGATTAACAAAATTCCTCAAGGATTTCACACTCATTGCTCCACTGTTAGCCAGTTGTAACTTGCACAGATACCAGTTAATAACTTCCAAATTCAAGTCAAGCCAAACAAATCAAGCAAAGCAAAGCAAAGCAAATTGGATACAATTTACTGAATCTGTTTCTGTTAGTTTTTCATGCAGGATTTTACTTTGTGTTACTCTCAACTTGGTGAGTTTCTTACTAACATATGTCCTCTGTCGCTCATATAAGCAAGTAAGAGGGAAGAAATGCTCTTTATTCAAGGAATGTCCCAAAAGTGAACACCGTCAGGCGTGCACTTTCTCTGGAGCAAATCTATTTTACCTGCTTTAAGAAGGGTAAATTGCTTTTACTTTTCATTCCCTGAACTCTTTCTTCCCGTTAAGGGGTGGGATGATGAAAAGTACATGCCTCCAAGGAAGATGACTTTCAAAAATCTTGACTTTTGAGTTCACCTCATTGCAAAGTGAATATAATTTGGAATCAGAGTTGAGCACTTGGAGTTTCAGAATTACATCGGGTTTAGATTTTCACACCAGCAAGGGACATGCTGTACTGTTCCAAGCAGGATTTTTTATCTGGCTGTGACACCTGAGTGTGTTAAATTACAAAATAATTTTCGGGTACCATGGCAAGCTATTGGAAAACATCTTCTCTTGGTCTGAAGGAATGGTCCATAGGCAAGATCAATTTTAGCATTGTCAGTAGACATCTCATAATAATAAAATGAAAGTATCTCTCTCTGTCTCTGTAAAAAATCTTTCACCTCTAAGATTGCTTTATGCTCTTGCTCAGACAGTATAGTTTAAAATGTTGACGTCTCCTGAGGACCAAAGGCATATATTTCTGAGGAAGGAAGCAGCAAGTCACAACTTCTGCTAGAGACTGAAAACAAAACTCACATTGTTCTGATATTTTGCAACTCTCCATGCGCCTCTTTACTAGTAAGTCTCATTCAGTGATAATTTTTGTGGTAAACATTTATAGCATTTCCTGTCTACAGAAGAAGGATCACAGCTGTATCTGTGAATCACGAAAAAGTGCCAAGATCCATTAACATTTATTTTATCCCAGCAGTACTGAAATTATTATTCAGTACAGGATCAAACGGTCTTACAATTGCTCCCTCACATACCACGAACTCACTATTTCATCTTCAAATTGATCGTAAGCACACATATGCTTCTGGGCTCTCATTCTTTGTCCCAACACCTGTGTGCCATTTCATCGAACATTAAACCACAATATAAGTGGCTGAGTGTGGAGCGGGTGCAGGAGGTTGGCCAGGAAGTTTCTCTCTTTGGTTGCACTTTGCTGTGCTTTCAGTCATTTCTCTAAGAATCTCCTGGCAGGGTTATAAAGTATTATTGCGTCACAAAGTCAGAACAGTACCCATGGCTGTGCTATTCAAATTTATTTGATTGGAAACCTGCAGGCCTTCCCCTTCTGTTCGTTGTAACTGACGGCCATTGCAGTAAAGGGGGGCTCGACAGCGAGAGCACATCAGCTGACAGAATGCAATCAGAGAGATAAAATATAAGTTGCTAGTAAGCTTTTTACTGGGACAAGGATCTGTCTGGCCCTGTCTGACTCCTACTACTAAATCTTGATTTAAACCTCTTCTGAAAGCTTTTGGAGTCAACATTACCCTTTTCATTTCCATTTTGAAAGGTGGCTTTCATTTCAAAGGGAACCAGCGAAAGTTGAAACTAAAGGTTAACTGAATGCTCTTAAAAATTGATACAAGTCTAAATGCAAATGTAACTAAGCTGGTGGCTCTTCAAACGCCTAGAAATGAGTTTAACTTTACTGAGCTTTCCTTTACCACCTATACCTGTACCACCACCCTCAAACTGGATTTTATATGTCCTAGGAACATGGCTCATGACTATAACAGAAGAGCCTTTATTGGAGCAAACGGTGTTTTAAATGCAGAAAGAAAGATTGCTAATCTCATTCTAAATATATGTTTTCTGTCTTGCCAGTGAAGGAGTGGCATCTCTCCAAGGTTATGGTCACACCTAAAGTTTAATCCAGCTTCAGTCCACTTTCAGAGTGAGAGAACGTATCAGCAAAGTGACAAGCTGTTTTTCTTTCAGTGTTAATAACTCAGAAAATTCACCTTTGGGATAGATCATGTGGAAAGAAAATCATTGGTCACTTTGCTGATATGTTCTCTCACTCTGAAGATGGATTGAAGCTGGATTAAACCTTAGGTGTGACCACAGCCTAATTTTCTCATGGCAAAGCCAGATTATGTTGCTGTTGTTTTCATTTTCACTGACAAGGTTGCACTTTCATCTCTGAGGAGATTAAAATGTTAATTGCAGCATTCCCAGAAACTCCAGAGTAAAAAGCTGCTGATTAATCAGCAGCTTTTTACTGCAGTGTTGGAGCATGCTTCATGGATGCTGTGGACAATCAAAGCTGTGATGTCCCTCCAAAATTTTCCATGTTTCTGAAGGCACCCTAAGTAAGACCTCCCCCACCCAATATCCCCCCATTCCCTGTCCTCTCCTGGTCATGCTTTGCAAGCCACTGCAATCTAGGCCTGATTTCTTGTTCTGCTAGAAGCTGGTAGTGCATGTAGAAATTTGTGAACTTCTCTAGAATCAAATGTTGGAGGACTGACACTATGCTTTGATCTACACAGAGCATGTCTTGATCAACTGTGGATTCAAGTCCACATTGGCAAGATTCTCTTGGAGAGGGTGCATTAAGGGATCCACCCACTACCTCTGTTTTAAGAATGATGTTCTACATGGCACTACTTTCATACCTGTTGGATCAAAATCAAGGATATTGAACATGACAAGCAGAGGCAGGAGCATCCTTGTCCCCTGCTGTCAGAATAAAAACAAGGGAATTATTCTGATGGCAGGGGTGTTTCCCCTTCTAAACCCATAGGTTGGATTCATACCTAAGATTTAATCCACCTTTAGTTCTCTTCCAGAATGAGAGAACACATCAGCAAATTTTAAAATAAGTATATTGATACATCCTTTAAAAAAACCCACAAATACTGAGAAGTTGTCTTCTTTTGGCATTACTCCAAACATCCACCTCTGGGTGAGATAATGTGGAAAGAACTAGTCACTTGGTTGATGTGTTATCTCACTACAAAAGTGCACTACAAAAGTCTGGATTGAGCGTGCAAACACAGCCAAAGAATGGTTCCATGGGCCAAAGACACAACTCTGTAGCAAGGTGGAAAGTTTCAAAGTCCAGTTTCTTGCAAGACTCCCTCAGCTGAGGTGGTGATCAATTGCCTGAAGGAAAACAGAATGGTGACCCAGAAAGCTCCAAAATCTGGCCAAAGGAGCTGTAACAAGTAGTTGATAAAGATGAATCTGGTATTGTCACCAAGGTAGATGGGTGAATGTGCTATCAGATGCCTGGGGCTATTTTAATCACTAGTCTGAACAAGGAACTCTGACCTCAGTCTGAGGTCTTCTTAGTGAGGCAGGGTGAAACACGTCTTAATATTACTCTGTGAGGAAAGGGGGACAGAAGCAATGTGTTTTTGTGTACCATGTGCATGCTTCCTGAGGAATTACGTATGTGGTGTAATTCCACTGGGTAGCTGTTGCACCTCTGGGCTGTGTTAATATTAGTTTGTTGGCTGTGACAGATATTGGGATTGCATGTATACCTGAGAGAAAGCCACACATTAACCCCAGATTCCATCAAATTGAGTTGCTCAAAATTCTTGAAAGCTGCCTATATGGCTATCATCACACCTGGATAATGCAGTTTGCTGTACCTACAATGACGCTTTTTAATATCTTTTGACATTTAATAGGGAAAATGCCAGTCTGCACCAGATCTCTCTTTGGACTTCCCATTGTGCAAAGGGGAAGCTGGCCTCACAGCACTATTTGCTTGTTTTGATTAACCCATGCAGATGTACTTGGGCCCTCATTCTAGTCAAAAGGGAGGGGGGAGTGAGCAGAAATGAAATATTTCCATTTTCATTTTTTACTTAGAGTCTTGATTTTTGCTATGCAAAAGTCCCCCATAGAAATCCCAGGCTGCGCTGGTCTTTTCCTATGCTTCCAACATATTAGAGGCAGTTCATCTATGGACAGGTCTTTGTTCAGAGATAGCTTCCTGTCTTTTGTACCAAAGCACCTATAATAATTACGATATTTGAAGGATAATGCCTAACAACAACAATTATTTATTCATTATATCCCCAGGGATATAAAAATTAAACTAAATCCAAAAATTAAACTAAATCCAAAATTAAATCCAAGATTTATTATTTCTAAAATATTTATTTGAAAAGCAAACAAACAAAAACTAAAGCAACAGTATCAGTAGCAATGCAAATTATAAGTGTCCTCATTTCAATAATCACAAATAGTCCAGAGCCTTCCCTTGGAAAAATAAACAGCCGCTTATTTGTCAGGTGTATTCTAGGCAGATATAAGTATAAATGTATATAGCTAGGGTGCAAACGGATACACCAAACAGGCAGTGAAGATTAGTATATAATTCTTCTTGAGATTATTAGCTTAAGAAGATGCAAGGCTTTCTCTCTCAAAAAGGAAAACAAGGCTGAATGAAGGCAGGAAGGAAGTTCAGTTAAGAAAGTTTGCCATAAACTGACAGCTTTAATAACTTGGCACAAGCTGGATAACCTGCATTAATTTCTTTAACACAATTATCCCTTTCTTGACTGCAGCAATCATAGCTGCATTAAATCAGAGAACACTGGTTTGATGGTGTGACATAAATCAGTGGCAGACTTAGACACCCGTGGCTGTTATTTCTGTGCTAATGCATGGCTTCCTACTTCCTACTTTGTCACTGAAACCCTCTGGCCACGTGGTAGCAAAATTCCTAGAGAGAAGAGGGAAGATGGGTCAGAATATGCAGAGCAAACATTATGTAGATACAATAAAGGTACCTCCAGACTTTTTCATTACACTATCAGGACTGTCTCTGGGTGTCCAGACACACCAGCATGAAACCACATGGTGAAGTACGTCACATTGTGCTTCATCTTCTGCCAGCACATGTGCAACCCCTTGGAAAACATGGTGAAGCCTGACTGGTCACATTCCTTAGGACAGCTGAGGGTTTTGATTGGTCCATAAATTGAGGCACTATGCTTCTACCATTTGTCTCTATTGGCTTTGGCATTGCTAGTTCTCATTTGATCACTTAAAGCAGTGGTTCTCAACCTTCCTAATGCCGTGACTCCTTAATGCAGTTCCTTATGTTGTGGAGACCCCCAGCCATGGCGTGGGGCAGCTTGGGTGAGGATGGGACAGGAAGGTGGGAGACTTGTCACAACCCTTCTGAAAGGGGTCTCGACCCACAGGTTGAGAACTGCTGACTTAAAGCCAACAATTGTGATTGTGATTTAGCAAGTGATGGCATTTTCCACATTCCATCTTTCTCTTCTGCAATGCAAGCATTTTTGATGATCTGTTTAGGACATTTCTTACCACTTGTGCAGCAATCAGTCAAAGGACAACAGTTTGGAATGTAGTCTCCAGAGAGAGGAGTCAGAAGTTGCCCAGGTAGAGTAAATGGTCAGCTCAGCCATTATCAGAAAGGGTAACTGACATATTCTCCCTATAATATGGCAATATTTAGGATAACCTCAATGTCCTATCTTGGAGGTACATTGGGCTGCCCACTTCTTTATTTTGCACAGTTTGCTGGATTATGGCTAGCCCAAGTGACACAATAACAAAAACAGAACTTCAGACATGTTAAATAAGCATCACTATTTTTGGAAACCCATCACATCATTGCTAGATTTCCCGTTATAGCAATATTGCGAGTTTGTTTGTTTTTTTGGATCCCACTGAGTCATGATTGACTCTTGAGGCCTTTTTGCACTACAGCCAAACTGCTCTAGTGCAAGAAGGCTAAGCCACGTGGGGACGGATTCCCCATACGCACTTACCTGCCTAGGTGTGAATGGGGAATCCACCCCCATGTGGCCTAGCCCAAAAAGACTGGCGCAGGGGCGGGATGCCCCTCCCAGGCCTGCTGCCATTGGGCCATGTTGGATGGAACCACCAGCCCAGCAGAGTGAATGCTCTGCCCCAGGGCTGTCCTAATTGCATTCCAGAGGCCTAGTGTGAATAGGCCTCTGGTTGACTGCATGCAGTTTTCTTAGGAGAGATACATAAATGATTTATTACTACCTAATTCAGAAAGAGCTTGGGGACTGAATCAGCAGCCCTCTATTACTCAAGCTACAGCCACTCCCTGAGTTATCATTTTACTAACCTGGAACAATATCAGAAATATTACAGTTAAGCCTGGCATTCCCAATATAGCTCCAGGAAAATTTAGGATTTTAACCCTAATCTCCAGTCTACCTAAAATCTGATCTTTTTTTTTAATTAAACCTGCACAAAACATAACCTCAGGGAACATAATTGATTACAAATTCATTATTCAGTTT
This sequence comes from Aspidoscelis marmoratus, assembly GCA_014337955.1. Taxonomy (NCBI): domain Eukaryota; kingdom Metazoa; phylum Chordata; class Lepidosauria; order Squamata; family Teiidae; genus Aspidoscelis; species Aspidoscelis marmoratus. The sequence goes on along the minus strand of MTQE01001134.1, from coordinate 21,582,608 downwards.
TGAATGGAAGGTCAAGGGATGGTAGAGTTAAGTTCTAAGCTGTGGGATATAGCAGGAGGTTACCTACCTTCTGAGTCTGTCTGCTCAGAAGATGTTTGAATGCACCTAAACTTTGGAAAGGGGCTTTAATTAGTCTAGGGTGCATTACTCCTGGTGTCGCAATATGTGAAATTATAGCTGGCCTTGGCCCAGTTATTTGTGTTAACAAAAATGGAAATGAAGTTGTGTTGCTATACATATTAGGTAGAATGAAATAAAGGTCTTATTAGCTTCAGGCTTATGCATGCAAAGCTACTTGTAGCTGTCATTTCTTTTTCTATGATCTCATTATGAGGCCTTCAGTGATCTCAAGGGGGACAAAGTCACCTAAGAAAATGGGTCAAAGTGAACACCAAGGTTAAATAAGCCCTTGACAGGACGTATTAAAAAGTCCAACACGTAAATAACAGCAGTATAAAAAAAGGATGTTGATGATAAAAATTCAGCTTCAGTCATGGAGGGGAAGCATCCGCCACAAGGTGTTGGTGTTGGTACAGAGAAAGAAGAACCCTCATACTCAGTAGTAACAGAATATAACTTATTTTCCTCTTGGCACATCTGTTTATAGTTTGGCTTGGCTAATTGGCCTGAATACTAATCAGAGCACTTCGCCTTTAATTATTGCTCTTGAAAAACCCTTGGGCCTCAGAAGTTGGAAATAATTTTGTCTTGGATTCTTCTTTTACTTGCAACTGTGTGGGAACTTTAAAGGGAGCTGGTACCCGGTGCACTTGTTAGGGTGGAAGTGATAAGAAGCAGGTGGAGATAATGCTAAAAAGGCAGCCCCGTTCAAACTCAGAAGACACAACACCCCAGTGGACGTAGTGGGATTTGTTTAGGAGTGATGTGCATAAGATCAGGATTGTTCTGGGATTATGACACCCTAAAGTTCAAGGCTTTGGGATATCATACACCACTTAGAGATCAACAAGATAGCTTCAAACAATGTTGTTAGTTTATTTACTTATTTAAGATGTTTTTATATGACTTCCCATCTTGGGATCCTAAAGAACAGGGCAATCCGAAAACCCGAGTCAATCAGAAAATATTAGGGTCAAATAACATACAATTAGAGCAATTAAAAACAGTGAGTGGAAAGAAACATTACACACTGAGGAGGCCTGGATGAAGAAAGAAAATGATTCCTATTTTCGGGAAGTTTGTAATGTAGGTCCACCGTGGATGTCAGAGGGAAGAACACTGCAAAGGATAGGTGCCAACACAGAAAAAGACTCAGCTATAGGTAACCATAAGATGACACTCATGAACCTGAGGCATCCATAGCAGGAACTCTCCAGATAATCTGAGTTATTTCACAGGTCTGCGGCAGGAAAGGCAACCCTGGTACCCTCATCCCAAGTTGTTTAGGGTCTTGCATGCCAAAATAAAACTTTGAATTTGGCCCTACTAGCCCATGAGTCACCACAACTACCATGAGAGTTGTCTTAATGGGAGACCCCTTCAGAAAACACTTGGAATAATTTGTGGCAACCAGAGTGTGAATACTGTGGGAATGCACATATAAGATATAAGCCAACTTACTGGGCAAAAACAGGGGGATGCCTGCCTGCCTGGCTGGCCTGACCGCTCACTTGTTCTCTCTTGGATTGGGTGGTGGTGCCTCAGACTCATTTTGCTAATTGAAAAAACAAAACAGATTTACTGGCCCAATTTTCCACCTAGGCCACTTTTCTGGAGCACTAAAAATTAGAGATATACCAAACTGAACTCAAACCTTTGAAACAGAGATGTTTGAAAGGTTTGAGTTCAAACCAAACACCCCACCTGTTTGAAAGCAGAGTTCAAATTCAAACTGAATAACAAGGTGTTCAGACAAACCCTGCTTGATGGTGTTCAAAAGGGTTTTTTTTCTTGAATAAATGTTTAAATCTGAACTGTATAAAAGGGTTTTTTGATTCGTTACTGTTGTCCTTACTGTTTTGCTTTTATGATGGATTCTCTAAGATTATATGTATATTTAATTTTTTCCTTCTCAGACTTGTGAGGAATGTTTTCAAGGACAGTGTGTCTGCAAAAAAAACAAAAAACAAAAAAACACCACAAACTGATAAGAAGCTTCAAAGAAGTAACTGTTCTAAACCAGTCAGCCATTTGGACTTGTCTCTATTGCGCATGTCAGAGAAATTTGATATGTATTTATTTTTCTATTTAGAAGGCGTTACGGGAATATTATAATTACCGGCCGTGGTTTAGGTATAAATTGTGTTCTGGAATGTGGGAGGTTCAAAGTTTGTCTCTGACCCATCTGTTTATTAAGAAACTAATATGAATAGCATTTGCTGATAGAGCGGCAACTTGTTTTCATAATGGTCTGGAATTTCCTAACAGACTGATCAAATGTAGCTTATGGGTCCCCTTTTAATTAGAACTGGGTGCAAGGGTAAGACTTTGGTCTATTTAAAGCTTTGACATAAATAAACTGGATGTTAAAGAGGAGTACAGAATTAACTCTACAGTAAGTTTCCCTCAGTCTTTCGTTTTGTCTTCTTTGGGTGATTATCAATTCTGTCTGTCTCAAAGATGAACTGAAGGCTCTGTTGTGTTTGTCTTAGTTGTGTTTACTAGATTGTGTCTATGTGGACCTAGGCTATTCTCACCATTGTTAACCATAACAAAAATCTTAAAATTCAACTGAACGAAGTTTAAAAAGAAATTAAATATTTTGTAGTATTGTCCTTTGGAGGAATTGTGTCACCTGATATAAATTCTTTAAAAGTCCCTATACAGTCTGTAGAGTGATGGGAACTTTTCTTATTTTTTTAAATTCCCAATTATTCCAAAGTTCATAAATGAGCTCGGGAACTTTTCAGCTTGCAAGTTACTATAACAATAGACATTTTAAAGCCCCATGGAAAGATATGTTGGAAATTGCCTGTTCAAAGAAATTTATGATTTTATTATAGCTGCATATTGACTATTCCTACAATATCCCGAAGGCAGAACCAAACAGTTTATTTATTCAAACTGCAAATGAAATTGGGCAAAAAAAGTAATTAGCAAGCAACAAAAAATAATGGAAAAGCACCATAAAAGCTGTTTGGAATTTATGTGGGTTGTCAGATTGTTAGAAAATAACAGCTTAAATTTTAAAAGATCAACTTTTTTATATGCATACCAACTGCATATGGCATATATAGATTTATCACAAAGCCAGCTCAGAGAAAAATCCAGCACCATTATTGAGGCAATTTCCTTGCTTTTTCCTTTAAGTATAAGTAGGCAGGCAAAGTGAGTCCACATATGGGAAAGTGAAGAGGTAGAGAACACATATTTATCTTCATCTAGAGCTGCATTTAGGACATGGTATACCTTACACTTCTGTTGAAATGATCAAGATAGTCTTAGCTTTCTAGAGCTGTCTATCTTATTTCTTCCTGCATTCCCCTCAAAATAAAACAAAACTTGAATATCCATGGTTGTACAAAGGCTGAGTAATCTACAAAACGTTTTGACACATGACAGGGCAATGGTTAATACTTCACAATCTGCACATAGAATAATGTGATAATGCTTCCTCTAGTCTAATACTGAGCAATTTAAGGTGGAGTGGTAGAACTATCTTGTGAGATCTCATGAGTTCATCCTCACCAGGAAACAGAAGGCCTCTCAGAGAGGGAGGGGGCTGTGCATGTGGTCAGAAGAGCCCTGCCTGCTGCCTCAGAGCATTGGGAGAATGTGGGGACGATCCATTTCCCTGCAAACATCTTACTTCAGAGAAAATGTAAGCTTTTCCATTTTTATTTATGTCTGTAATCACCCTCAGTTGAAAACTCTCAATTGTCAAACTTGACCATTTCCCACTGATGCTGTCAATTCAGATATACCTCCCCATACACAGCCCTTGTTTCTGGCATATTTTCAGTTCGTGACACAGACATATGGAAGGGGGGGAAAAGGTGAATTAGATGCAGCGCATAGGCTGCAAATCCTTTTTATGTGGTTGGATGTCAAAACTGTCAAAGGTGAGATAACTGACTAGAGGTGTGTTGAACCAGGTCCTTGATTAACTGATACTTTGTGAACTTTGGGGGTTTGTAAGACTTTCTATCAGACCAAACTCCACTTAAAATTCAGGATTTGGTCTGATCATGCGCTAAAGCCCTTGCCTTTTTGCAAAGAAATGTTTTGACTGGTTTGGCCTGCACACTTTCTCCCCCTCGTGTGTGCTGGATCTACTTGCTGGGCCAGTAGCCAATGTACCTGCCAACTGCACTTGAGGGCTTCTAGTAAGTAGAGCAGTGTTTCCCAAACTTTTGACATATGTGTACCCCTTCTATAATTTTTGTAACACTGAGTACCCCTCATAAAAAAACATATGCTTTAATAAAAATCAAACAGCTCCGCAGCTCAACGTCAACTGTTAATGTTCCCGCAGTTTAAAATTGGCCGAACCAGAGCTGCGGGAATGAAGCGCAGAAGTTCCCACCATAATGAGTTGCGATACGATGTACAATGACCCCAGTTCCCGTGTAAAAACTGTGATATGCACCTATTTCTTTCTTTGTTCTGTGGATGCAGCTAAGCACGATGCAGTGGATATTCCCACGTGATCCCCACCAAACTCCGGTGCAACGCATACCCCCACCAAACTCTTCCCGTACCCCTGGGGTTACGCGTACCACACTTTGGGAAACACTGAAGTAGAGCTATACATGTCTCTGTGCTTAGCCTTTTTGGAGGATTTATGGTGCCCATTGCCAGAAGTCTCGGGCAAGTATGAGACACCAGACTGCAAACTGATTGGAGCGGCAGATAATCATGTGGCCAGTGGCAATACCTCTGTTGAGTTATTTAAATCAAGGTCTACTGGTGAACCAACAATCCCTGATCCAGAAGACAGAGGTATGTAGAAGCCATTTATCAGTGTTTAGGACTATTGGGGGACCCATTTTGGCAGTGTGCTTGGGTCTCCCAATGACTCTGAGACTAGAAACATTTGTAATTAGTCCTTCAGAGTGCTCAGAGATTTTGCGCTGAGTCAAAGGCTGGTCCGGTCCAGTGTCAGACCATGCCTTTCTGTGGTCTGAACTAGTTGGCCTGACTGGTCCACACTCACTGGTTTGGACTATAAAAGGTGGTGTAGAAAGGCCCTTGGTTCAATGACACCTTTACCAATAATGGCTGCTATGTGCACCATTCAGCATGCATGGCACTGACTTCTGTAATGCACATAGTTATCATTATAACCATTCTATTTTTGTTGTTTTAATCACATTTTAGAAGCATTTGACATAAAAAGGGAACAAGGTCCACAAGAAACAGTTGGACTCAGTCTTTAGCAGTTTCTTTTTGTTCAGGGATTCTGTTCTTATGCCATACATGGTGAAAATGATAGTGATTAATGTTCTCCTGAATCAACATTTATCACAATCCCAACTGTGACCAAGTGCTGCTTTGAACAAAAGGGTAAATCCCTATGCCTTTCTTAAATATACATATATCTTTATATTTGTTCCCTTTCTGCTGTGTTTTTGCTGGGCTAGTATATAATTTGCCTGTAATTCTGTCTCAACTGGTAGATGAATGATTTTTAATGATGTGTCAAAGTCAGTGTGCCCTTGTGCCCTATATTCCTAAACACGATTTTTAGGACTGAATGAATTTCATTCTGACATGATTTTTTTCTTTTCCTTTTTTTTTTTTTTAAATATATAACTGGGTCAGAACATTGTTATTAGCATTCATTCATTATTAGTATTGAGACCTTGTTCGTGTAAAATGAAATATAGGGTGTGTTCCCATGGTACTAATTTGTATCTCTATTGCCCCTCCACT
>MTQE01001134.1:21561602-21573980 GCA_014337955.1 Aspidoscelis marmoratus | reverse complement strand
TAATAATAATAATAATAATAATAATAATAATAATAATAATAATACTTTGGTACCTCCAAAAGTTGTATAATTTTCTTAACATTCTTTCTTGGTAATAGTTTTTCTTTTCTTTTCTTTTCTTTGCTCTGTTCTGTTCTGTTCTGTTCTCTTCTAATCAATGCCATTGTGGGATTGAATGGATTTAGGAATAAAACGTGGAATATCGACAGATACTACCAGTATAATCTTCTGAAATGGTCAGATGTAAATAAAATTACTCTACTCTGTATTCATAGGCATTTTAGAAAAAGTAGTTAAAAACTATTCATTAAACATGGTATAGAACTAGGAGGAATACTGCTGATATAAATATTGGATACATAAAAGAATCATATACACAGTGGCTCAAAATTTGAAAATCTAATGATATACAGTATGTGAGATGCTAACTGAAAGAGGGCAATAAAAAAAATTAAGCAAAGCATTTTAATCAGAGGTCTTGAACCAACAGTTCAGAAAAAAGGGGAAGCTAAAACCATAGTGATGTAATACCCTTTTAACAAAATTGCAGAGCAATCAACCAAGAAAAACAGGATTAAAGGGGAAAGGAGAATAAGAATAATTACCTTTACTGTCTCTGTGGCAATCTTAGGCTTGACATGACAGAAGGTCATTCAGGCTCAACATGATACTAGACAAATTTAATGCTATAAGTAATTAGAAAGGGTACAAAAAACAAGTTACAAAGTGTCATTTTGCCTCTTTATAAATCTATGTTGAGGCCACATTTGGAATATTGTGTACAATTTTGGTCACCACACTTCAGAACAGACTTTTTTTTTCTTTTGGAGATTGTGATGCCTGGATCTCTTCAGCCTTGAAAAATGACATTTGAGAGGTGACCAAATTAAACTAGATTAAATTATGCACAGTGCAGAAAAGGTGGATAGAGAAAAAAATGTTTTTTCTATCACACAAGTGCCAGAGGGTACTCCATGAAGTAGATGGGCAGATGAGTTGGGACTGACAAGTTTGTTATTTTTCATCCCGAGGGTGATTAGTCTATAGCGTTTACTATGACAAGAGATGAAGTCAGCAATCAGCCTAGATAATTTTTAAAAAGGATCAGATTAATTAATGGGGGACAGTTGTAACAATGGCTATTAGAATGGATGCCTATATACTGCCTTCAGATTGGAGAGATAGACAGGATGCCTTTAAAGGCCATTTACAGGGAGGAAAAAGTAGGTGAAGTCTTTGCCTTTTCTACTAGAGAATGGCTGGAAGCAACTGGTGAGCCACGGTGTGAGATAGGATGATGGACTATATGGAGTTGGGTTCTTCTTATATGTACTTCTGCACATTGGAGTTGTCCTAGTCAGACTTCACACTTACCTGACTGGTAAGGTAGTAGTGTGGTGGTAGCCATTTGCACTTCAAATGCTGGAGAAGCCCTGTACTGGGCCAGCAGCACTTGAAGTGCAGACGGGCAGGGCAAGGCAAACAGGATTTCCATGTCAATTACTATGGCAGCATCTGGCACATACCCGATCATTTCCATGGCAATCTGGACACTGTATGCAACTGTGTAGCTGCAGTCACTCTGGACCCAGAAGATACCACTTTGACTACATCCAAATGGGCCAAAGCTGATGATAGCAGGTGAGCCAGGGAACTGAGCACTGACAGGATCCCACATCAGACGTGGATATCTCACACCCCATCCTTCATAACTAATGACCTCTTACCAATCCAAGGATATGTACTTCAACTTTGAGTTTTGTTTGTTCAGAGGATTTGTCAGACCTATGTATGTGAGTTATTGATTTGCCTCCTTGTCAGTCCTTCACCTAGATATACAACACAGCTGAACCTTCAGGGCTTATTCAGTGCTGGGCCATGGAATCCATATTTATGAGTGGTGTTCCACCTGTAAAGACATTCCTGGGGGCTTAAAGAGCCGCTTCCAACTGTCAGTTTGATGGAGGTCCTCCTACCCTACCCCCAATGCAACCTTCCATAGCACTCAACTCAATCCAGTCCCAATCAGGACATAATTTGAAGAGAGCATTTGTGTGCTTCACTGTGGAAAGAAAAGGTCACAAACACAGAATAAGCACCATGGAACGTATGCTTTCGACCTCACTGACTGAGCTATGCAAAGTATCCATTTGAATACTTGGTCTCCTGAAGAGTTAAAACAAAAAGCCTGATTGGAAGATAATGGATGCAGTCAGAAGATACAGTAGAGATTATTTTCCAACTAATGCTGGAATTTACTTTCTGATCTAAACTTAAATGCCTTTAATGTCCTGAAGGTACAATTGATCTCAGAATTGTAAGGAATGCTACTCATCACAGCACCACATTCCAGAATTATCCATCATACTGGATATTTTATGTAGAATGACCTTTCTATTGAGAGCATTTTCACACAAAATTTAGTTTGCATTTCCTCAGGCATAGGTCAAGTTCTTTGCCTGGTTATTGTTCTCAAATGGGATATACAGCTAGGGCTCAAGTAGCTGGCAATTTTAAACTTGAAGACGATCAAAATACACTTTCAGAATATGAAAGTGAGATTTGGTCTAGTCTCCATCCACAGGTCATGGCTGAAAAGGGGTGAAACAGTACAGATAAATTCACAGTTGAACTTATAGCTATGATTTGGTTGGCATGCTAATTCTTCTGGCTTTTCCCTTCCATCTGCTTTGTCATTTTCTGATCTATCTAATATTTTGTCATGAAGAGAATGCACATACAATACTCAGCCAAGTCTGTTCTCACTGACACACTTGGTCTTCTTTACACTAACCATTGGTTGTTTTTGTTTTTAGTATATCTAATCACATTTCTATTGTCATTCAACAACTACTGGTTATTCAAAGACATTCCATATTGCTGCTTTTCAAATAGACAATTTCAGCCTAAGAAAAGAACCATAACATTTTTTTTAAGTCAAAGAAAAGAGGAAGAGAAACAATTGATGTGAGAATGGCAGGGGGGAGGTGGAAACTAGAAGACATGACTAACTCCATCCTCCCTATGTAGGAATTTCTTTTGTTTACAGATGAGTGAAAGAAAGCAAGTTCTAAGAACTAGATTTGCAATGTTGGAAGCAGCCACAATGTTTCTGGAATATCTAATGGATCTTTCAGAAAACTGGCAGTGACCCTTGGGAGATCAGAAAGGGATTAGTGTTTTTAAAGGGGGGTGTTTATCAGCCTAAAAATATTTGGGTTGGTGCGATTTTCATAGGCAGCTACTAAAAAATGGATCATTTCATCCCAGATATGACACAAACTTAATTATTTCAGAGACATTTTGAAAATTAGGACTTGTGGTCCTAAGAATACATATGAAGCTGCTTGGGGAGGTGGGGAAGCGAAATGTGATACTGTGAGCTGGTTGGTGATAATATGAAGGTGTATTTCATCTCCATTTTAGCAAGAACAGAGTGATGTATAACTAATGCAACATGAGGAACTAATGGGAGTCAGATATAGTTCTGGTATGAATTCCTGCTGTGCAAGGATTGATCATTTCTCTCGTGAACCAACACTTTGGCAACCCAAATAATTAAAAGTATCCTAACCTGCTTTACACCCAACAGATATGGAGAAACAAACTAAAATACAGAAACAGAGTTTAAGCCCGAATTTGTCTCATGATTTAATTAGAACACATTTTTAAAAACAAATCAATGATTTTGGTACTATGAATAATATAAATTTTCACTCCTCACTGCTATTTGATAGATAAAGAGAAATCAGTTTTTACAATAGGATAAAATCACCTTCATACTGATATTTAGGCTGATGTGCCCAGTCAATTAGAGAGCAAGTTGCAGGGTACAAAATATACAGTTGGAAGCAACACAAATGGTTCCTCTGGCTTCCCCTTGTCATGGGACCCCTATCAATGTACATGAGAGATCTGTCCCTTGAGAGGGCTCATCAGGGGCTATAACTGGCAGGAGCTGTTCTAGACCAATGCCATTGTGCATATAGTGGTATTATAGACTATACTTTGTCATGGCCTGAGTCAAAGGATCTCACTGTTTCAGACCCAATGGTTCCAATCACGGTAAGGCAGTGCAGATAAGCCCTTAGTGTGTAATGGAATATTCTTGTTACAGCAGGCTTGATCTAGTCTGTCTGTATATATGGTATCAAACTTTGGTCAATAATGATAATGATGATGGGAATAAATGCTCACATAAAATGCATTGACTATGAGCAAATTTTGGAGCTGAGTGGATACGGACAAGATCATGAGCATATACAGTATTGGGATCTCTGCAATCTAACAAACAAATAAGTTTATTGATTTCTTGTGCATGTTTGTGAAACAAGGAAGTAAATTATATGAACAGAAACTTCTATAAATGGAAATCCATATAAACTGTGCTTGAAATTTCAAGAATTAAATTTTTATCCCACCCCCTAAAGGAAAAGGAACAAAGGGCCTACTGCCTCTACAAACTTCTTAGTAGCTGGTAGTCCAATGATGACAAGGATAATGTCTTTAGGAATTCATCTTCTTCCACTTCTGTGTTTTGAATCAGTCATCTGCCCAGGAGTGGAATGTAGTTTGAGACAGACAAAAAAAAATTAAAGTCATTTGCTGCTTGTCAAATATTGTTATTAAGATTTGATATTGCAATAAGCAATTGCTTGATCTGAAAGTATTTCAGAAAGCCAGTTGAGTGTGCCTTTCAATAGGCTGGCAGGTAGTGACACAAACATGCACAAATACACCAAATTAATGTGGGAGCTAGCTCAGGTAGTGTCGATATAAAAATATATGTAGGGGGGGAACAAGGCTTTGAATGAATACTCAAAAGATGGGAGTAGTCATTATGATGAAATTATAATCAGTGGGGGAAGAAAAGTCTGAATAAAATGGATTTAATCAGTAGGTTGATTGAAATGTCCATGAAAACTGATAATGAGAAGCGATAAGATTTGTAAGTAAATTAGGTATAATAAAAAGGTGTTAATTTTTAATGAGACAAGTTCTTCTCATTAGTGACCAAAAAGAAAGCCAGACATTGAAAATTTCCCATTTCTTTAAGAAAGGAATCTGAATTTAGTTGGCGGTGTGTGTGTGTCAGTTCCCATAAAATATTTGCTGCATTTTCAGGGAATAGTAGAAATCTATGTGTCTGTGTCAGCTCTTAGAAAGAAAGAAAGAAAAAAGAAAAATGTGAAGCATAAAACATAAGCGATAAGTAGATTGATAAAGCTTCAACATCCATTTATCAGTGCACAGTGAGTTTGTTTCAACTGCAAAATAAACTATTGCTGATTTGATCTGCGCCTTGCTTTTTCTATGCTGTGCAGTCAGAGAGGTATTGGTGAAATCTAACTTGACCATGAAAGAATCATGTAGCTTCTTGGAACACTAGGGGAGAAATGGAGGAAATATCTGTTTTCCCCCCACTGTGATCACAGTTTGAGTCTTAGCACAATTAATCAGGAGAGGAATCAAACTTCCAGGGGAGTTGTGAACTGTTAGATGACGCTCTTAAGAAAACACTGACTCCAGGGACCTTGGGACTATTAGAGAAGAAATAAAAAAAAAAAGGATTTAAATAATGAAGAGCAAACAGCTTGCTTTAAATTGCAGAATGGAATATAGAGATTTTAAGTGCAGATAATTGGAAGAGTAAGAATGAGTGGAACTTTCTTGAGTACATAGTTGTATGTGGAATTGCACATCTTATTGAACAAGTCTTTGACATCTGTTTGTTTTTCATTTACCTCAGTTGTCTGTGCTCTTAACTCTTAATAGCTGTGTATTATACTGACGTATTTGTACCTAGGACAGCATAAAAAGGTGTACATCCTAATCTACGATCAGCAGACAACTATTTGATAGTGAAATCTGTAATGAGAATAGGACTTCATCGTTCACCATCGGATGACGGAGCAGGTTATCCAGGGTGTGCAGAGCAGCTGTGGCTTCCAAGACCTGCCTGTTCCATCCTGTTTCCTGGTGTCTGCTAACCGAGGCATGTATAATGGTTCTGCCATTCCCATGTAAAGCTAAGTAAATACTTCAGTTACATTTCTGTCATCTAGGTAATAACTGAACAATGGGTGCATCCCCATTATAAGCTTAATCCAGTTTCCCTAAACCGAAATAATAGAACCGGATGCAAACGCGAACTTGCCTGTTCCCATTACTTTCAGCTTAATTGCGTTCGATCGGGATTCTGAGGATTGTACGTGGCATATGTGACTCAAGGGGGGACTCAAGTGGTTACTTTTTAAAAGTCACTTTTTGGGACTGCCCTGCCCTCTTTCTCCTGACATGAATGCACCACCCATAAGGACCCCTTCAGGGAGGCTAGCTGGGTGGCTGGGTGGCTGCTGCTTGCCTGGAGGAAAAACGGCAGCAGGCAGCCAGCGATTCTTTCCCCTCCTCTCCCCATTTCCTAGGGCACACAGCAGCAGCAGCAACTCAAGCCCCCTTCACAGCCACAGACTTTAAAACAGAACCTCCAGCTGCTTTACTTTCTTTTCCCTTTCTAAAGGTCAGAACTTTCAAAGAGCTAGAATTGCGCAAAATTGCAACATTGTTATAAGGTGTAAAGTGGGTAGATCGCTACAGTGTAGCTTTAAGGAGTGGATTTTTATAGTGGCTGTTTTGAGGGTGGATTTTTTTCAATGAAATCACTGTCTTTGGAAGCAAGCTATTGGGGGAGGGAAACCCTAAACATGGATTCTCATCCTTCAACACCGTACGGTCCCCACAGTAAAAAATGTAAAACATTTCAAGCGCACGAACCGGAGTGAGACCTGTTGAAATGAGGATTAACATTTACAGTGCTTTGGGGCGATTTAACATGTGGAAAGTGTGTTAAGCCAAACTGATGTGGGGTCTGCGAGGATTGAAAATGGTTTGAAACCGAAATAAGGTTGTAATGAGGATGCAGCCAGTGAGTTGTAGAAGTAGCATGGGGTGGATCAGGTGGGGTGGGGAATGGCAACTGCCAGAAGCAGTGGTACAACTTTTCATGAAGCACTCAGGGATTTTTAAGGATATAATTTTTTTACTCTGATGTAGGGATGTGGACGAATGAGTTTTTTGGCATGTGATTCATAAAGGATTGAATGTTAGAAAATGTGTATTCATTCGAATAGATCCCCTTCTAATGTGGTATGATTCAATTCAATGCAAATGTATTCACATAAATCTGTACGAATATCCAATATGAATGCATATGGATACCGGATATGGATCCTTCATATGGATTCTGCATACAGATCCTATACAAATACATATTTTATCCAATAATTATTCATTCATATCGGATATTTGTACGAATATGTACGAATACATTCATATCAAATAGAATCCTACTACATTCAAAGGGTCTCTATTCAAATACAGATTTTCTAACATTTGATTAGTTACAAATCAAATGTCAAAATATCCATTCTTGCACAAGCCTAGCAGAAACCAATTTGTTTGCAATTCTACCTCAGATGTAATTGGTTCACCTAATGGTAAACATAGCCCTAGCTTTAGCCGACTTAGGCTCTAATTTACCTCTTGCTTTAAAAAATAATGTTCTAGAATTCCATGTGAGGTGACAACATAAACAATATACTGAATGCACATCATGTGCAGGATGGTGTTTTTTGTTTTTTGTTTACCCTCCGAAGGAATTTCCATCTTGTATTCAGCAATTAGTAACTATGGTCAGCACGTCCGATCAGTCTTATAGTTTCCCCCTCTTTTGTCCTCCTTTGCTCCTATGCAAATTGCTCCTTTCTTTCTCTGCCATTAAATATGAGAATTTAAATTTGTTTTCTCTCACATCTAACAATGAGGACCATATGCACATGCTGGGGAACCGTTGAGGAACAGACCTGTTACAGTTTAGCTTGCCACACTGAAATCAATGTTAAAATTAGTTCCATGTGTCTCAGAACTGCTTTCTATACCAAAAAAAGGGAAAAGAGTGCCCTTTCATCTTCAACTGGAGTGACCACATCCAGCCTTTATAAACTTTTTTTTTTTTAAGGGCTGGCAATAATGTGCTTTCTTTGCAGGAGAAAGGATGCTGCAGAATGAAAATATTGCATATTGGACACAAGAACTCACATTTCTCCACAATGGAAATTGCTACTCCCTTACTCATCCCCATGATGAATGAAGAAGAGTTGCTTGGACTATATGTGTACTGTTATGAACTAGTCATTTCTTCACACAGTGTAGGACTGTGGTTAATGGTTTATTATTTTTCATGATTTCTCTGTACGCTGCTCCATACATCAAATTTGAACAGGAAAATGATATCCGTAGAGCAATCAGGCACAATTTCAAGCGGATGATTAATGTGCCTTTGAGTCTCTCTCATCACTTTAGATGAGTAGCTAGTCACGTTTTATAGCATTACTAATCTGATATTCATTAAAACTTGTATATAAAAACAGCAAGCTTGAGATTAAACCCAAGTGTGTGTCAACACCAAACCTAGAAAAAAGTATTTGGGAGTTCAACTGCACTTTCAGTCTTAAAACATTTGATGATTAATAGCATTTGGAAAAAGAAAGTTCCTCTTTTATTGTGAAAAATCATTTTCTCCTAAAATACAATATATGCATGAAACAAAGGACTGCCATTTATGGCTTGTATTTTTGCTTCATTTGGAATCTTCCAGGCTCTCAAAAAAGAAAGTACAACCTTCCAAGCCAGCTAAAGGTGACATTCTTTAAGAGTCACTAGAAGTTTCATTACACAAGAGGCCTAAACCCCTGGCAATAAAGCTAAGTAATGCAAAGTGCTGCTCCTCTGTTTTCTCTTGTTCTCCTAAATAGTATTGGCCTCTATATATTCATGGTATTGATCTTTCTTTTAATGATATGCACAGGAAAGTAATTCCCAAATGTTCAGCCTGTCACCGTGACTAATCTTTCCCCCTCTGCTGTAGATTTTACACCTTGAGGAAACAGCTGTGTCAATGATGCTTTCCATTAAAGTGTCCTGCAGATGTCAAGAGAAATACATTAATGGCCAGATAAACCTTATAAATGGCGAATGTGCCACTTAAATACTAAATAAAAGCAATAATCAATAGCAAAGGCAACAGCAGGATATAAATTTGCCTTGTTTTTAAATAATTTCCTGCAGTCATGGAAGATGAAAGTGCTGACTTTAAATTCCATTCCTCCCAAACTTTTCCAATAAAAAGTTATTTATTGCCTGCTTTCCTTTTCTTTTTTAAAGTGGGATAGAAGGGAAAGGATGGTCCCTCTTATGCAATATGATTTGACCTTAGTGTGGCGTGAACACCAAATCTTCTTAAAAGGTTTTCAAAGCACCACTAATTGTTGAGTAATTATTCTACTTTAATGATAAAGTGTAATGAAAGTAGAGAGAATGATCATCTGGTGAAAAATAAATAGGATGACCAACAGGTCAGAGGTCCTAAGGAAAGTATCACTGCTGGGAAAAATCTCAATATAAAGGGAGTAAAATATTTTCATTTGATATTTAATCAGTCTCATCTTGCCAGGAAATATAATGCTTTTTTTTTTTTACAGAAATGAAGATTCCTTCCCTCTCAAGATGTTAAATGCTCCAATCTCATGACTTCTTTTATAATTAAAGAGTCTGCTTAACAGTGAAAAGATTGGTTTCAGTCTTTGAAAAGAGATACAAGACTTGGGTTTCATCCAAATAGGCCGTAAAAACAGCAAGTTTCAGGCTGCCACCAGGAGATGCCATAATGCCAGTGGACTTCTGAATTTCATCTATGCAGCCACTGCGAGAAGTGACTGCCGGACTAGAGGTGACATTGGTCCATCTATTCTTAAATTTGTATGTCATTAACTCAGATGGCCAGGCAGTGATCATGTGGCTGGAAGTATTGCTTTTCAGTTTTGCCTGCAGCATTCTCTGCTATTCTCTCATGAAGGCATGGAAGCTCAGGCCCTTTCCACACTGACTTCTGGCATGGACCTTATCCTCATACAAGGGCCTGCCATTCACATGTTAGCACAAACTACAGTAGAACCACCCACTCCTGATAATGCTGCATTGTCTGCATTGGTCTGGGATAATGCATCAGGGCCTGTACTCTGGCTGTGGAGGATGTACAATGCCCCTAAGGCTAGAATATTGTGGGGGACTTGGGGGGGGGCAGCACTCCAGAATGTGTCACCATATCTGATGCCAGAAGTGGTGCACCACTGAAAAGGGTATTTCCAGAAACAGTGAAGTCCAGGAACAAAGGTTCTCATCTGTCAGAGGCTCAGTGCTGCCCCTCCAAGGACTTTTTCAAAACAGCAGTCAGGGTTGGAGTAGCTGAGCCACCCCAATGCAGAACTATGCCCTGCTCCAGCAACAATCCATCCCAGCATGGGATGGGTTGCTAATCCAGGGTTAGGGTATCCACCTTGTCCTAGTATAAAAGAGGTGAATGCAGAAAAGACCACATCCAGACTGGATTACTGTAAGACATTTTCTTCAGCACCACTTGTCACAGTCTCCTTTGAGGATAAAGTGTGTGCTTGTTGTTTTATTGATGCCAGGGAATTCCTGTGTGCAGTCTTGGAGGATGGGGACAGTGGGTGAGAGGAGACTTAGAAGAGTGGGAGTGCTGTAATATCCTTCCTTTGCAGTTATATGTGCACATGATGCATTAGGGATTACGGATGTACATGTATGCACATAGGTATGTATTACATATCCATCTGTACAAATATTATAAGTATTTGTGCTTATAATACAGGGTGAAAACGGGATGTATACGGGATAAAACAGGATGCATATGAAATGCGCACAGATACATATAACAGATATGAATGTTGTCGACATTTGTATCTTTGAATACGAATCTGAGATTCAGATGAATAGATTTGAATGTTATGGATTCGAATTAGATTTTTTGACATTCAGATTTTAACCATTCAAATGGAATAGAATGTTTTGACATCCGACTCAAATGCAAATGCAAAAAAACCCATTCATGCACACACCTATTATGGATATGCACAAATATTTGTAACATTCAAAATTCAGCTGAATTTGGACATTTGAAATCGAATCAAATGTTATGATATTCGTATGCTAACATTTGAACTTATACAAATGTTTCCGTACATTTGTGTGAATAGTTCAGACATTTGTTAAGTTGGGGGAATGTATCAGATACGTATCTATTTGTATCAAATACGTATCTGTTGGTATCAGATACGAATCTGTTCATATCAGATCCTACATATCGAGTGTTTGTACGCATACATATGATCAGATTCATATCAAATAGAATTTTACCACATTTGAATGTGATCTATCTGTACAAATACAGATTTTTGAACATTTGATTCATTTCAAAGCAAATGCCCAAAAAACATCCATGCACGTCCCTATGATGCATGATTGGCAATATGTGAACAGGTAGGTGGAACAGGTACCCTCTCAAGGATTTACTTTAGCTGAAGCACCCAGCTGCATTGATCCTCCAAACACATTGGGTCATGTTACTTCCTAGTTTGATTGTGACAGTCCACCAACTGCGTATTTGAACTTATTCATAAGGAAAACATTCATGTCTTTGAATACTAAAGGTTTTTTTTACCTCCCTTAAAAAAAAAAAAGACTTTCAATTAAAGCAGTTCAAAAAAGAACAGTTAAATGTGTTTCAACAAAAGCTCCAGTGCTGGATGTCAATCATTTATCCAGCCTCCCCCCTCCCCTATCAGAGATCTTTCATTTCAGGTATTTCTTTGATCTACAGTGGCACATACAATATGATGAATAACATCTCCTACACTTCAAAGTTAGAATTTAACAGTCTGAGGCAGATTCTAATGATGGGGAGGGCAGGGTAGGAAGTTGAAAAAAAGAAAAGGGAATTATCTGTACATGGAAGATGCATTACTAGCATTATTTATTAAAGGAACACATGTATATTCTCTTCTTTACAATGCTGACGGTACTCAGAATGACAATCATATCTGACTTTGAAATATATCAGCTGGAAATATTGAAAGAAAGATGAGAATAATAAAACATGGCTTGCAAATTTAGAATGATTTACTATACTTTTTGATGAGTTATGCCAAAGCATGAATTCAGAGACAGCTAGGAAGATTTCTTTTCCCTCTCCTTGGGCTAGCTTAGGCAGGTTATGTGTCAGATTTCCTGTGGCTCCTAAATATAAGCGGTGGGTAGTGCTTTTACATAAATTGCCATGGCTTAAGGATTTGGCTTGTGTTATAATGTTTACCAGCTTAGACGTATTTCAAAGGGAATTAGAGGGGCTCATAGAGAAACCTATCAATGCCTCTTAGTCACGATATACAATACCTGAAGTAGGGATGTGCACGAATATTCAAAACATTCAAAATTCGATCAAATTCATTCAAATTTGGACAT
>MTQE01001134.1:21547435-21558922 GCA_014337955.1 Aspidoscelis marmoratus | reverse complement strand
AACCTGTACACATATGAATGTCTGAATAATTCAAACAAATAGATTCAAAACTTTGAAATTCATCCAAATGTTTAAATTCGAATTTATGGACATTCGATTTGAATTCGAATGCCAAAATTCAGATGAATTTGATTGAATTTCAAATGTCTTCAAATATCCGTTTGCTTCAGCAGTTTATCTATGGGTGTAGCCAGGTTTAAGTGCAGCTTGCAGCAGAACTGTAAATCAGAGTGTGGTGATGAGAAATGTCAGTTATAGAAATATCTTGAATATCTTTTTTAAAAAAGGATATAAAAGGCTGAATTTATGAAAAGTTATGAAGTAAGACTACAGGGTTTTTGAATAGTAATATATGGCAGCTCCATATGTATCCCTTTTAAGGGTAGGTTCACTTTTTTTACACCCTGACCTTTAAATAATTCTCAATCTACTTAAAGGTGGTTTAAAAGCAGAATGATCATTGACTTCTAACGCTGGCACTTGTTCTCTGGTTGCACACCCTTACTAATGTTGCAAATCAAGTTGACTATTTAATGTTGTAAATCAAGTTGACTTCCACAAGAAGCTGATGATGGTCATTTACTCCATCTATCATGGCGTGCCTCTTATATTTTTGCAAAGCTTCCTGCTGTCCTTATAAGCAGAAGAGATGACTAGACAGTAATAGATGTAATTAATGAATCCTGGCACCATGATTAAACAAATTTATATCTCCACATGAGGATGATTCTTAATGCTTTAAACACAAGTAGGCCAATGGAAAACAAACTTTTTTTTGGACACACTTTCAAATTCCTGAAATTTATTTAGTTCTATTTTCATTTATTTCTTTTCAAAGCTCATTCTCTTTTTCTTGAAACATTGGGGATCTAATAACAGTTTTTAGGGATTCTTTGAAAAGCTCACAGTAAAGGAAGGAAGGGAGGGAGGGAGGGAGGAAGGAAGGAAGGAAGGAAGGAAGGAAGGAAGGAAGGAAGGAAGGAAGGAAAATCAAATTGATCTTAACAACAATACGCTTAACAATAGCACAAAATTGGGGGCAAAATTACAACTTTCCCTAAAGGAAATTGATATTTATTTATTTATTTATTTACATTTCTATCCTGCCCCATACCCTAAGGTCTCTGGGTGGGTAACCACTGAAAAACCTCTCTCCCGGGTGCCCACCAACCTCACTACTGAAGGTGGTGGGACAACCAGGAGGGCCTCACTGTGGTTCTCAACCTGTGAGTTGCGACCCCTTTGGGGGTCAATCTGCTCTTTCACAGGGGTCGTTATGAAGTAGCAATGAAAATTTTATGGTTCGGGATTAGGGTTAGGGTTAGGTTAAGAGTCACCACAACATGAGGTACTGTATTAAAGGTTTGTGGCATTAGGAAGGTTGAGAACCACTGAACTATGGGATATTGTGGCAGGTAAATGTATTTTTTATTTATTTGATAACATAAATAGAATGTGGAAAGCACAGTAATTTGAAATGGATTTAACATAATTTATAGGAAATCTTAATACTTCCTAGAACATGTATTTTGAATTTATAGCAATATAGAAATACAAGTTCCACCCAAGTATGCTATTTATCTCACTTCTGTATATATATTGATTACCAATTATTAAAAAAACAACAACAAATGATAGGGGTTTTTTTAGTGCATGGCATAAGAAAGTAAGTCAGAAGATCTCCCAGTTAGGTCTGTCACCAGATTTTTTTTTCAGCTGGGACAAAAGAATGCCTTCATGCATAATAAACAAAGAATCTGGGGCATTGCTACCCAGAATTTAATTGCTAGAGCAAATACCATCTGCTATCCCTTTTTATATATAGGCCTAAATTATGGATACCAACTATGCCATTGTACCAAAAAACCTTACATATAAAAAGATACAGAATTGCTTTTGGAAAAGCCTGATTAAATGTCCTACCCTCAAACCTATTGAAGGGTAGATACCAAAATATCCCTATTACCCTCAGAACTTGTCCATGTAAAAATGGTGACATAGAAACAGTGGAACATGTTCTTCTGTTCTGTAATCTCTATAACACTGCCCGCCAAGAATTAATAAATCCCAAGCTGAGCCCATATCCAGGAAGATCTAGTTTAGAATACATTAAGTCAGCAGCTCTCAACCTGGAGGTCGCGAGCCCTTTGGGGGTCAAATTGCCACCACTGCCAGGGCTTTCCCTTCGCTTCCCCCGTTACCTTTTCCCCAAGTCCCAGCTCCCTGATTACTTCTCTCACCACCATCACCACCACCACTGCTGGGACTTTCCCTTCCCTTCCCTTCTCTTCCCCCCACCCCCCATTACCTTTCCCCTATCTGCACGCAGGCCGAGAGTCACAGCTACCTGGTGCTACCTGGGCTGTGCCTCTGTCAACGTCCAGCAACCCACCGATGATGAGCAGCTGGGAGAAGTGGGAGGAAGAGGGCCTAGAGTGGCAGGTGGGCAAGAGGACTCCTGGCAGGGCAGCTGCTTCTGCCCTTATCCAGGGCCAGCTGAAGTGAGGGAGCCTGGCATGGGGAAAGGACACATGGAAGCAGCAATGGGCAGGAGGCTCGGGAGATCAGCTACCCCTCTTGGTTGGCTGGAGAGAGTTCGCTCGACAATGCTGTTGTGTGCCAGTGTGGAAAGTGGGTGAGAGTGGCGGCCTCTTGGCTAAGAGGAGTCGCCTCCCTGCTATTGTTTAGAAAGGCCTCGGGGCTTATGCGAAAGGAGCCTTCCCCCTCCATTGCTCGCTTTCCCCCTCCCTGTCACGTGGCCAGCACGTGGTGGGTGATTTGGCTGGCCAGGCCCTCAAAATGCTGCCTCCACAACTGAGGGGATAGCGAGGAGCCAGTTGCTGGCAAAGGAGTTTCTGATCATTGTTTATCCTTCCTGACCTTCTGTAATTTGGGATTTGTCTCTAATTCAGGGAATGATAAATATTACCAGTTTTAAAATGTCTTAGGTGTTCATACATATGATGTCACTGCAATATTCCCCATTTTTGACAAGAATCTATCTAGCGTGTGATCTGAAACAGGATGGGAAGAGTATAAACAACTGTGAGCAAGCAAATGCTTGAAAGCTTGCCATACTGATGTTATCTACAATCAAGATGATGAGAAATATGCTGTTATTTTTGTTTTCTTTTCTTTTCCCAAGGAAAACAAAGTCCATTTTTACTGTTGGAAGAAAAGATGCAAATGTCAGGCACTAATGATAACCAACATACCGATGTGCCATGCTATGGTCCAACAGTTTCCAGCACTTAATTTCAGGAAAATCACAGTCCTCTCTCAACCTTTCCCCGTGTAGTTGTGTAAACATGACAGTAACTTTAAATCTTGTTGACAACTCCTTCCTTACCTGTCAGCAAGCAGTCAGATGGAGTTCAAGTGGCACTATAGAGGAAAGCATCGCCCACTTTCTCCCCTCCTGCCTTGAGTCCAAGAGTAGTAATTTGCGACACTGCAGAATACTGGGTCAAAACATGTCAGAGCTTTACCAGGAGCTAAACAATTAAAATGATAGCAGTAGCAATGTAAAAAAATGTAAAAAAAAAGAGAAAAGAATGATATTTGTTGTAAAGAAGCTTGGTCCAAATGCATCCACTTTTCATGCAAGAGAGAAACCAAGCCACTTCATATAGTTCCCCTTATTTTTAAAAATAAAAATTCCCAGAAGCTACCCCTCACAAGAGTTAGAGAGGTAATAGCACAGAGTAGAACTTAAATATACTTAATACTTGAGTAGATTTGCAGTACTGGGAGGTAAACAATGAATGCTTAAAGGGGCCTTTGTGCACTTGGCCCTATAGTCAACATGCAGTGTGCTAAGCATGTGCACTGAAAGTTGCTGTTTCCAACCCAAAAATGGGGTTGACTACATGTGGAGCATGATTTTGTGCTCCACACGTAGACTTATATTTTCCATCTCTGGTACAGCCCATTTGTACCTCAGTGGTGCTGGGTGGGTGGGTGATCTGAGGTGCTGCACTGACATGTCAGGTGACCCAAAACATGAGTGTGCCTGTGTGCTGCAGCACTGTCATCCTGGTGATGGTGCCAGCACATGTGCATGCACACTAGCACCATCATAAGGACCCAATATGGTGCCCAGACCCTGTGTTTGCACTCAGTTATATTAAATCTATAGAAGTAGGGTTAGCTGATGTGGGGTGGGATCAGTATTTGGCCTAAATATCTGGTGGACAAGTATTCATTTTGGTCTGTTTTATCAAAGATGGAGAACAAGCATTCATTCTATGGAATGATTTTGATGGCATCACACTAGGCCTTTCTTTGACACTTTTGATTGGATGTAACTGACTTTCAGGTTGAAGCCCTTAGAGCACAGGATATATTCATGTCATCATCTGATGTTGCAATTGATAACTAATCAAATGGATGTATAAAAATTGTGAAAAGCTATGGCATGCACTATGAAACTGGATTGAAAGTTGGTATCCAGTCAACAATAGCAACGTTTAAAGGGCACATAGTAACTGATAGCAGATTTAGGATTAGTTTGTTACTTCCTTCCCCCCCCCACTCCCTCTAAGCCTTTTGTACATCAATGTTCCTTAACACTTAAGTGAACAAATAGCAAAGCAGCTCCTTGGAAGACATAGATGGGATCTGCATAGTACTGTAATGATGTGATGGGTATAGGGACCACATATCTCTCCACCCACTGAGCAAACATTCCACCAGAAGCTCTATCAACAACATTTTGTTTGCTTTTCACTGGAGGGTCCTAGGTTAGGTTAAAAAAAAAATCAAAACTATAAAACAGTTTAAAATGCCTATTAAAATATAACCCACCCTCGCCTTGACAGCAGAGGACATGAAACATTCTCATAGTACTTTCTCCCACCCTGCCCTTGTGCCATCACAGGCTTACCTGTTTCTCCTATAGGGCCAAATAGCACAGACTAAATTTTGGAAGCACAGAAATTGTTTTATTTCCAGGGCCATTTCCTTGAACTCCTGGATAGAAATGTCAAAGCTGGGGAACAAAAGTTCCCTGCCTTTGATGCTTCCATAGCTGGGAGGGGAGAGCATGGGATTAGCGCATTTCCTGTTCTAAATGATGGGAAGTGGCAGGAACAGTTGCCACACATCTCTTGCCATAATCTGATCAAAGTAATAACGATTACACAGCCTCTGATCTGTTTCCTCTTCTCTACTTGGGCTTATCATATTTGTACATGATTTGCCCAATCTCCCTACCCTACTTTTTCCCCCTGCCTATCTGCATGTTTCGTCCTTTAATTTGATTGCTCATTAATCTCATTACAATTGTGGTAAGCCCTGACTCTGCTTCTGCTAATAGAGATACAGTTATTCATGGATATGTTTCCAAAATGTACAATAAGTCACCTTGGGGATTTCATTGAGCCATTAGGCATGGCATTAAGTTGTAAAACAAGCAGCTAAATGTAGCAACACAGGCACGTTATTTTTAATATGGAGTAGGGTTAGTAAAGTTGTGATGAATCATCTATAAACCCCACAGGCAGTGAAGAAAGTGTGTCATTATTCTAACATCTTAGAAGTGGAGGGTGCTTTCATATAACTTGAGATGCCCAGGATAGCTCAAAATTCTTTAAATTCTTTAATTCAGTGGGAGATTTTTGTGCGGAATTACATTGACATGGCACTGCAGAGTAAATTGGTCTCATCATGAGATTTTAAGTTTGACTTAAGTTGCACATCACAGAATCCCAGCAGCGTATCTCATTTCGGATTAATCTCTCTTAACAATGTGTTTTCAAGGTTTCTTTTTCTTCCCCCCTTATCAGAAGTTCCTTTACTTTTTCTCTGAATAGTCAATAAGATCAAAATAACATGTTTTTGTTCTGATGATGTGTGTCCTACTGCGTTCTAATATTTGTCCTTTTTAGGAAATTTGAGCCACAACGCCATGCATGCCTACAGGCTTTTCATTCTGGCAGAATCATTTGTGGGGCATGTTGGCGCTTTTCTAATTTGATCTCAGTGCTCTGGAGAAGCTTCTTGCGATAGAACAGCCAACTGGGCGTCAGCAGCTGGAATTTCCTGGGCTAAATGAAGGAAAACATTAGCAATTTGATTAGTGAAATCTGACTGTTCCCTTTAAATCTTACAGAATGTTCAAAACCTGAGGCTGGATAGAACAAACATTCAGAGCAGATGCGAGGCAGCATCTCATTTGGGAAGCCGCCAACTGATCAATTCCACCAAGGGTTGATTATCTAACCAGAAACACATTTTGTTGATACTTAGACTTTATCCCTCAAGAATAACTTCTGCCAGTATTGGAAACCTTTCAACAAATGGATAGTCATAGCCAATTCTGCTCCAGGTAAAAGTGGCATAATGAGCATTGTTATTTTAAGGAGAGCTTTGTCTTCCAAGCACCTTATCTGTAAATACATATTACCTGCCTTTATGTAGACTAAATATATATTGTAAAAAGACAGGAATGTGAATATACAGTATGTATACAAAAATAGAGATTAAAAGATTACTAGAAACAGAGCATTCTTTTTCAAGCTGCCTTGATTAACTGAACAGCAGAACAAATCATATGTAGCATGGCATGAAAGGAAACTCGTGGTTTCCAGATGTTACTGAACTTCAGCTCACATCATGCACTGAAGGCCGCTGAATGAACAGCCCTCCACCCCACAACCCTCAATTGTTCTCTGCTGAGAACAGTTCAAAGTTCAGTTAGAACATGGTTCACTTTAATTTGAACTGAAACCCAAGAACTTCATACATGTTCTAACTGAACTTTGAACTGTTTGAGGTTTTTTTGCGCACACCTCTAGTCTTAGCCCAATTCTATGTGTGTTTGTGTTCTTGTGTTTTGGAAAACTCTTTCACTGTCCGCCCTATAAAGATCATCTTTGACCAAGAGAAGACACCAAGAATGGTATAAATCCCCCTACTCCCTTCTTCCACTTTGATTTCTTCCTTCCAATTTAACTGAACATCATCCACACTTCTTTTCTTGCTTTCCTTGTTTAAATTATTAAAGATCTACCTTTCCTAATGAAAAAGACGAGTTGAAGCTCAACAGGAGGAACAATTGATCTCTGTTTGGGGAGCAGCAATTGATAGGGGTCTTGAATTGGCCAATCACAATGTGATCTGCTAGCCCTTTTGTTCCCCTGAAAATATGCCCTTCCTTCCACTTCCTGGCAGCTATCTCTGTTTGCTGAAAGTACATCTGCAAACTCAGCTGACATCTGTCTCTCTGCTTTATCTAAACCTTTGTGTTTACTTTCCATCATTTTTGCCACTGTTACAGTTAAAAATTACTCCATGGGATACAAGTTAATTGTTTATTTGCTTCAGAAATCTTGCTCTTTGGTTTGTTGATACTATTTGATATTGTTCCCACTTGCTGAGTATATATAAAAAAGATATAAAATCATGTGACCTAGGGATGTGCATGAATATTTGTAATATTCGTTATTCATATGAATCCATACAAATTCGGACATTTGTATAAGAATTGAATTTTACAACATTCGTACATTGACATTCCTATGAATACAAATGTTTTGACATTCCTATGAAGCTTCAGAACATTTGTATAAACCTTCAGAACATTCATGAAACAGGGAGCTAGGAAAGCAGCTGTGCCAGTCAAATCTGCAGTGGATCCAGAGTGAATTTGACATGGTTTGAGGACGCATTCAAAGTGGATTCAGGGCAGATTTGGCAGTTTCAGAGTTGATATGTTATGGGATACATACTGGGTACATATATGTTCTTATCAGATATGAATGTGTTTGTATCAGATATTCATGCATATTTATACAAATATCTTCATATCAAATAGAACCCTACCGGATTCAAAGGGTATCTATTTGAATGAATATAACTTTTCTTTCCCTCAATCTGATATGAATCAAATGCAAAAAAAAAAACCCATTTGTGCGCATTTTTAATATGACCTGAATGAAGTATATAAAATCATGCATGGTATAAAGAATGTAGATAGAACCAAGGGGCATTCTATGAAGCTGATGGGTAGGAGAGTCATATCCAACAAGTGGAAGTATTTCTTCACCCAGAGGACCATCAGTCTATGGAATTTACTGCCAGAAGAGGTGGTAGCAGGAACCAGCCTAGATAGTTTTAAGGTAGGGTTAGATAAATTCATGGATGACAGGTGTATCAATGACTACTAGAATGGATGCTTAGGGGCTGGGGAGACAGGCAGGATGCCTCTAAATGGTATTTGCTGGGACTTGAGAGCAGGTAAAGGTTTTGCCTTCCACACTTATAGTAGTTAATCCAGATAAAGTAAATCAAGACCTGCAGAATGCAGTCCTTGGGGAATCTGTTCCTTGTACTTCCAGATCTAAATGAAGACCCCATACATCCACACAGGGTGTATAGCACCAGATGGCAATGTGTGCTCAATGGGGCTGCTGTGAAGATGCTATAGCATGCATCCTGAGGCCCCGATTAGGCCTGTGCAGGAATTTCTTCCCATGACACAGTGTAATTGGCCTGTGAAACTATCAATCAACTGTCACTTCCATTTACAGTGGTTGTGACAGAAAGACACGCCTGTATACTTGCCTACATAGCCGCTACGTTGCCAGCCACCAATTGCATAGCTCATCTACACTGTAATTCTACGAAGAGAGAATGTAACTGCTACATAGTTGTTACAGGCTCAGAATCAGGTGGGGGCAGCTACATAGACTGCTACGTTGCTGCTTACAGTTTGTGGGCAGCTTTGTAGACCACTATGTAGGGTGCATGGGCCTATGTAGGGTGTGTGTCAAGGGGTAGAACCAGAGCCCTCCCCCATATGCAAATGGTGGCCTCTAGCCTCACCCCTGGACCCCATGGGCCCAGCATGTTGTGGAAGCACATTCTGAAATCCAGTCTTCATGGTGCAAGAATGGATTGTAGGCCTGTTTAAAGGGGTCTACAGCTAATCCGTATTAAAGGTCCTGAAGACCCCATTAAATCAGGAACTCTACAACACTCGTGCAAGATGATGCAATCCCAAATGAGTCCTAATAGGTCCCTCAGTGTGGAAAGTATGTAGTGAATGCATACCAAATGTATACCATTGGGGTTCTTAAAGAGGTCTTCAGAGCCCACGCAGAAATGCCCTTTGTGTTCTGCTTGAGATGACCATAAGCAATTGGTGGGCCCCTGTGTGAGACAGGATGCTGGACTAGATGGGCGGTGACCTGATCAAGCAGGGCTCCTCTTAGGTTCTTATCTGTGTGCCTTTTATTTTCAATAAAACAAACTTTGTACCAAAGTCTGCCAAGTCATTTCTCCATTCCCCTTGGTATTGGCTGAAAGCAACAGTCAAACCAAATCTCTAGTCTTTTAAAAAAATGCTTGTGGTTAGTACTCTGATAAACATGTGTACAAATTTGTTCCCATCACAAAGTCCTGGCTGAACTGCAGGGAGAACTCTTTAGTGGTCATCTAAACACTGATATAGGGGGAAACAACGGCAAACAGACATGAAAGAGAGTATTTCTGCCATCTAACACTAACAAGGTAATCACAGATTTTGATGGCTTTGGGTAAAAGCTAACACATTACTAGCTCAAATGTAGTCCAGAGTGAATCAAGATGAAAAGATTAATATAATTTACAGAACTCTTAGAGGAACTGACTCGAGAGTGCTTGCCGCAATAGATCCTTCACCATTAGACCTAGTAACACGAACAGTTTCAACATCAGCTGAGTGAGCTAAAACAGTTTTTTCATCTTAGTGTAATGAAAACCCTGGCAATTTGTTTATATACTTTATAATCATCTTAAGAAAATGTGTTGGCTTATTTCCATTCAGCGCTTAATCCACAGTTTTCCCATGTTTTACTGCATGTCACTGGAGCATTTAAAATAGTGTCTTGGTCAAGTCCTTAGCAAACTGCATGTAGTGTGTTACACTTTGTATATGGAACACCCTCCCCCCCATAATTATTCCATTCAAACAAGCAGGCAAATAAAAGCAACATGACATGCATATGGTGGAGCAAGGAGGTGAAACTGAGGCTTGCAGTCTCTCCTTTCCACCTTTCCCTTGGCCCCGATGACTGACAATCCAGTCCTGAACATCATCTAGAAGTCATCTGAACCCTGAAGATATCTGGAAAGCCAATGCAAAAATCACAAGGCTGAATCTGAAGCATGCCAATTCTGTAATTATACTCTATGATTAAAAGGAAGGCTAAACCGTTAGTAGGATAAAGAAACAAAACCAAGTGCCATTAAGTTTCCATGGGTTTCTATAAATTAAGCAAGCCATTTTGGAACGCACCTGGCATCTCTCTCTCCTTCTCTCTTTCTCTTTTGGATTTCATACAGCCAGGTGAACCAGTATCACATCCACATTGATTGTCAGTGGTAAATATACTGTTTTTACATGATAAGAGAAATTGCCTCAAACCCAGTGATTTGTACGCCCATAAGGCATTCATTACAGCATAGTTCTGGGATTCATTCCTTTTTTTTTCTTTCTAGCTTTTTGTTATCAGTTCATTTATTTCAACATCAACATCTCTTTTTGGTGGAGAACATTCCATTTTCACTTGAATTGATCATTCAGCCAAAACGGTTGGGGTCATAAACTACAGGCACAGGCACTAAGGCCTTCAGGATACATCTTGAATTTATTCATTTTGTTTCCTGGATTTCAGACCAATTAGGCAAATCAGGACAACATCCAGGTTGATTTTGTGTAGAAAATCTTCAGTTCTCACTCAATCAGGAAAGTGGCCAAAATACCCCTTGGAATTATAATCACACATTGAGGTGTTTCAAAAGACACTTGAGTACTCCTAAACCTGGAAGGCATCATAAAGGTGATCCTCTCAAGTGATACCCCTCCTGCAGTCACTATAGCTTAACCAATATACCTGCCCCTTCAGAATTTAATAGCTAGGCATGTTTGTTTGTGAGGATGTACTCTGCTGGCTATCAGGGATCCAACACATTTAGGTCTTGATATTTCTGTGTTAGTGCTGTGAATTGATTTTGGTAGTAGATACTATCTGGCAATCAAACTGATCTTTTGAAAAAGAGTCCACCACCAGCTTTGCTAAGCTATCTGGCAGTAGATTTGGTTTCTAAAATATCTTTAAAGGCAGACTCACACGTGGTGTATTGTAATCTAGAAGTTACTAAACAGTGAATCACTGTGCTCAATATATCCTTGTACAGAAAGTCATCTTTTTTCCAGAATTAGCCACAGCCTCAAACAGGCACATTCAAGTTCATCCACATATCACTTACTTATTTCCTATTATTTGGATTATCCAGAATAAACATGGATAATCCAAATAACAAGGAACAAATAAGTGATTTCTGGATGTAACTTCAAGTTACAGACACCACTATTACCCATGAGTTCCTTATCCAATCATGCTTTTCCAGGATGCTAAGATTTATATCAGATTAATTTAATTTGGAACAGAACTTCTCAGGCCCTGTCCCCAAAAGACTTATTAGCCCCTCTCGGCTTCCTCT
>MTQE01001134.1:21522183-21540601 GCA_014337955.1 Aspidoscelis marmoratus | reverse complement strand
ACATGGATTGAGAGCAGATTAAAAGTGGATTCAGGTCAGATTTGACACTTAGTGGATGTGTTATGGGATACATATTGGATACGTATATGTTCTTCTTGGATACATATTTCTTTGTATCGGATACGTATTGAATATTCATATGAATTCGTACAAATGTATTCTTATTGATCAGACTCCTACCACATTTAAAGGGGATCTATTTGAATGAATATGGATTTTCTAACATTTGATTAGTTACAAATCAAATGCCAAAAAAAACCCCATTTGTGCACATCCCTATTCAGGTTAGATGAGAAATCAACCCCCTTTAGCCACACACCGAATGTTCAACAAACTCTGCAAAACCCAGAAGATCCACCCCTCAAACCTAGAGCACCAGCAGCTATTCCTCCTGTAGTTTGGTCTCAGGAGAGCAGGCTTCTTTCACTTGATTACACCCTCAAACAGACCTTACCACCCCTTTTACTTATACTAATGATAACAGTACTGTAGGTTAAAGCCATCAGTTACCTTCTCTCCAGTGTTCACAAAATGCATAGGTTAAGTATAATTTATCATCAGAGCATGCGGATGAAGCCTTGACAATTCTCAGGGGCTTTTCCCACTAGGGCTTAGAATCCTTCTAAGACCCCATTAGGAACCTGATTAGTACCTGATTGGTACCAATCTGCAAGGTCCTGTCCCCATGAGGCCATTGGAAATACAGATTTAATGGGTCCTTCAGGCCCTTAAATCTGGATTTTGTGTGGACCTGATTAAGGGTGTCTACAATGGGGTGTTCAGGCATCTTTAAGATCTGGATCTCCAGGAGGACCCCATCTCAAAGATCTGGATCTTGACAATCTGGATCTTTGACTGTGCATGGAAAAAGGGGGATAGCAATAATTACACAGATGTAACTAGACGTGAAAATAAATGTTTTTAGAAGTTTAACAGAGTGCTGACATTGCCATAATTAGGTCTGTGATTCATGTCAGATGAGTCCTATAGCAGACTCCTATACTGGTAGCTGAAGCGACTTTAAGTCAGCCAGTGAAAGATGGCCGAGTTGCAGAATTTAAATGTACTTTTATAGACTTTTAAACAAGCAAGAGTTATTGCTTTTCTGGTCACAAGGCTAGTACAGTTCTCTACCAATTGCTTTGCATGCCAAATAATGTTTCAGAGGCCATTATTTTAATATTCTATTTAATGCTGTTCTTGGGTTGTTAAATTTTAGAGTTAAATGATAAGAATTAAGATTTGGGTGCTTGAAGGGCTAATGATGTGGATGAAACATACATGTGTAGTCATGAACATGCAGCGTTTCCTAAAACTTTGGAATTAGAGGTAGAAAGACAGTCCAATTAGCAAAGGAACATAGTGATTTAATATGGCATCACATAATTCTTTATTCTGAACTCCCACACATCTAATGGTAACATATAATAAAAAAGGTCACATTTTGTGGAGATTTAGCTTGTTAGCTTAGGATAATAAATCAAAGCCAAAGCACAGCTGTCCTTTAGGATTAGGAGAATATGTTGGCTTTGTACATTGTCAATGAAAAGACACTCAAAGCAACAAAGATATCAGCTATGAACTAAAATTCTACAAGTGTTAAAGGGTATGGAGTTAGAAAAGAAGGGGGAAATCAGATATTGTTCACAATATTTTTTTTCTCTAGTACTGTTGGAGTTCTCCAAAGTCCAAGTTCTCAACTTGTTATCTCACCAGCTAGGCAGCCATAGGTAACATCTCCAATCATTGCTGAGGGCCACATATGATTGATGATGGGATGTTCAGAACCTTGTCTTAGTACTCTCTGATTGACTGTCATGTGTTCATTGCTTTCTTCCAATCTGTTCTTTGTTGTGTTGGATTTACTTCCTGCTTGTTTATTGATAACTGCCAGTGATTGTAAGATGTTCTGTTGCAAGAAGTTTCTTACTTCCTATTTGGGTGTTGGTTAGTGCTTGTCAGATAAGGTGTTTAAACACAGCAGACGTATATCGGCATACACACGTTTATAAACATTATGAACTGCATTGAGAAGCTTAATGGGAAGCTTTAAACATGCCTTAAATAAAATGAAATAATCTGTATGATGCTTGAATACTAGGCAAAAGCACAAGCAGGTTTTATTTGGAATTTATGGTCCATGGGAGGATAAAATACATAATGTCATCATTGTTCGTAAAGGTTTATTTGCAAAATAAAACTTTTGCGCTTTATCTCCATGGAGCTTTTACTCTACCATTTTCAGGACAGCTTTGCAGAGTTACAGCATTCAGTCTGGAGTTGTAGCTCCTTTAGATAAATAATACTAATAGGGGAGAGGTGGTGGATCATATGCAGTTGGTGTTCAGGGTAAATGTGGGGTTGCATCCTGAGAGATGTTTATTGGAGATATATTGTGGTACATGGTTGGCACAAGATGAAAGGTACATGTTTGTCAGGCTGTATGTGCTTGCAATATTTAAATTTGACACCAAAGACTTCTTTACTTGGGGGAGAGACTGAAGAAGTGCCTACAGGATTTGTGGAAGAGACTATATGAAGCTAGCAATCAAGACTCCCTGCCAGATAAGATGAAAGATGGACTAGCAAAAATTTGAGCCCATTTAACAGTGGTAGTGATTAAAATTTTGGGGTGTTACTTGTATGATTTGTATGTGTTGTGTTTAGACGTATTGTAAAGTAATAAAGATGATAATAAAGTGGGGAAAAATAGATAAATAATACTAATATAACGTACCTGCAACTCAGTCCATTTCCTGAAGTACAGTGTCATAATATGGCACTGAACAGTGATGAGAGAGAAAAAAAAAACTAATGTACTAGGAAAGTGACCCTGTACCCAGGCTAATACACTGGAATCTATTCTACACATGTGTTTTAGCAGTGTTGCCCCAAGCAAACAGGTTTTTTTTAAAGGAATACTGGTTAGATCTAACTGATAACAGATCCTGAGGAAAGAGGAAATAATTTGGCTGATTCAAATGCAATTCAGGCCCCGTCCCCAAGCAATTTAAAGCCCTCTAAAAATCTTATTTTGCCTCTGAGCGCCCCCATGCTTGGCCTTTCAATGAGCTTCCAGCACTACAATAGGAGGAAAATCTGCGACAAAAAAAGTGCACTTTAAAGAAGAGTTCCAGCACTCTTTTCCTGGCAGGATTTACCATGGGGATGCTCCGTGGCAAAAGGGGCGGGGATTGCTGCCTGCACACACAGCCTTAAAACATTCATAAATGTCCCAGAAGTGTAGCAGCTTCCCTTCCTTTCCCTTTCTAAAGCTCAGAACTTTCAAAGAGCGAGAATTGCGCAGAATTGCAACATTGTTGCAATTGTTATCAGGTGTGAAGTGGTGGATTGCTACAATCATCGCTGCTCTACCGGATGGATTTTGACAGTGATCTGTGAAAGTGTTGAGAGTGAATGAGCGAACAATCGCGTGGCCAATGGCTGCAGGCACTGCCTTTGCCAGCACGGGAAGCCATTTCAGGGGGCGGAGATCTGGGAGACAAACAGAGAACCCATGGCTATTTTTCCTTTGAACTTGTTGGGGTTTTCTTCCTGGTTGTGGCTGTGCAGAGCTCAGTCCCTCCCCATTCCTGCTGGCACCCTATCAACAAGAGAGGGGACAGGGAGAAAAAGATGCGGGCAAGCAAAGCACGCTTCCGTGGGGATGGAAGGTGCATTTTAAATGCGCGTTTTGCTGAGCCTCATGTGGACGCTTATTCCAGAATTGCATGGCACTTTTAAAGTCCTCTTGAACAGAGTGATGGTAGAAACCAGAGAGGCAAATAAGTCGTTTGGGGATGCAGCCTCAGTTTTATTGAATGCCTAAGATAAAGCAAAGCAGTAGCTGTATTACAGGCAGTCAGACAAAGAGGAAGGATTTCAATGAAATGGTAGAACACCTCTTACAAATGTCTGGACATTCGATTCGTATATGAATGTCTGAATTTGTCTGAATAATGACTACCTCAAATTATGTGCACATGCCTAATTTGAAGCTATACCATTGCCATATTGGCATCTCTGAACAAGAAACTTTTCCTCTTTCCAACTTCAAATCTTGCAGAGTTGGAACTGAGCACAATTGGGCTTGCATGTGAGCAGACATGATGTAGTTGTTATAGTACAGCTGTATGGCAGAGGAGGGGTTGTGCTCCTAGTCTGTCACACTTTGAACTGGCAAGCCATATCTAGGGTTTAAGCTTGAGATGCTTTGCCTTTAATCCTTAGTCTATTTCACTTGCAGCATCCATGCCACAGGCAGGCTTTAAGACTGAGATGCTTTGCCTAAAATCTTCTGTCTAATGCAACTTCATCCCTCATGTCAGGTACAGGCTTTGCACCTTCGATGGCTTGCTTTTGCTTTTGCACTTGGAGCTTCTGTGTCATAGGCAGACTTTAGGCCTGAAATACTTTGTCTAAAACCCCAATTAGAACTTTCATGCCATGGCAAGGCTTTTCTCTCTTTATCAGGATTACACATTTGGTTTTGGTCACACAGAGCACAATGGAACTCAGATGTGAGCAGGCATGATGCATCAATAGAAATATAGCTGAATGACAGAGGAGAAAGCAATGCTATCTGCCCTCCCCAATGTATTTCCTGTTATTTCAATTAGCTGTGAATACTTAAAGGCTCTATTTCATGTAGTTTGGAGGATCAGGGTCTCAGTGGAAGACTGTCTTAGTGAAAATAGTGTGTTGATCTGGACAGAGCAATCATTTGCACAGTCTATGTGTGATTTTGCACTTCCTTTCCCATCTGTTGGATGGGAAAGGAGTATAATCACCCAGCGTTAACTCACACTTGTGGGTGCTAGGTAACTACAGCCCACCCCATGCATGACCGAACACTCACCTGTGTTCGATCACGCTGCAGCTCCTCTTCTGGGCACTGCCATTTTGTTTGTGGAGCCCTGTGTGACTGCACATGCATCACCACCTTTGCTATGATAGAGCTGATGCTCTGCACACATGCGGTCGCATCTATGGTTGTCCCAGGTGCCAGCATGCTTGTGTGACACCTCAGATGACCCCAGAACACTGGAAAAGGTACGGATGCTCACAGCTGGATGCACCAAGTAAGGAACTGGGTAACGTTAGTAAAGGTGTGGAGCACAAAATTGTGCATAATTTGGGAACTTCTGGGAAGGCAGGGGGTGCCTGGAGGCTGTAACAGCCTCCTCAAGGTGCAGATGCTCTTCCCCAGAAGTTGCCTATTCATGCACTATGGACTGTAGTGTGAAAAGGCCCCAGATGTTTGAAAGAAAGAAATTTTTGCAACGTTAGACCCCAAGTGCTTTCCTTTCTTTCTCAGCATTAAATTTACATAGTCATACATTCCAACTGGCAAGACTATTGCTTTAATGATTCTGATTCTTATCTTTATCCTTCATAACTGCCTCTAGCTTTATGCTTGAGAAGGTCATAAATGGACATTGGTAGTGTATCCCAAATATTTTTAACATAATAATAGTAATTCAGTGACCTCAATATGTACAGTAATGCTAGAGGGGAAGGAAAAATAATAGATAATTTATTAAAATGGCTTTGCCCCATGGAAATATCTTATTACAGTAAAACTTAAGTTAATTTATACACATGGCATCTGGCTCAAACTACTTGACATCTCTAATTCCACCTTCTTGGCCTCCTCTGGCTATACCTGCTTGACTCCATCACCTGCACCCCTCCAGCCCACTGTCTAAACTGCTTCATTCTTGCCCATATTGTAACACTAAGCTTCAAGTGCTCTCAGTTCCCCAAAACTGGCAAAATATACTTCTCAAAAAGTGTCTGGGGTTGTTGAGCGAAAGCAGATGTTAGCTTATTAAGTGTTGGGATGCTGGTAGAATTATCTCATTCTGGCTTAAATATAAGTTACAGTCAGACCTGATTTTCAGTTTGCAATCTGTTCAACATTTACACATTCCATCAGTAGGCCAAATTCTGCTCAGCTATTTTGGTAATATTGCCAGATATAGAATCCCCATCCTAATCGCTACTGTTTTAATCTAACCAGTTGACCAACCCTGAAGGCTTGAGAAAATTAGAGAAATTAAAAAGTGAACAACCAGATTTGTTTTCGTATTTGTTTCACTGGTAATCATTGCTAGTGTAATTCAATCTGCATTAATTTTCTTTCTTTTTTCTTTTAGCAGCTCACATTTGTACCTCTTTTACAAAATGAATGTTTGGAGTACATCATATAACTAATGGGAAATCTGTACCTTAAATAAGAAGCTAAATAAATTTAGTAAAATAGTCAAGCTAAGCTAGTTATTTACATAAGAAATGCATTTTTCCTGCTACGTTTAACTTGCCAAACCCAACAAGCAAAATCTGAATTTGTGGGAAGGTTGGTTAGAAGTATGGATGTGCACAAATGGTGAGGGGTTTTTTGCATTTGCATTTGAATTGAACCAAATATCCAAACATTCAATTTGATTTGAATGTTTAGAATCTGGAATGCAACAAAATCTGATTCAAATTGAATACGTTCAAATCTATTTGTTCAAATGTTAGATTCAGATCTGAAGATATGAATGTCAACAACATTCATATGTCCTATACTTATCTGTACGCATTTCAGATGCATCCCGTTTTATTCCATATGCATCCAGTTTTTGTGCCATACTGGTAGCACAAATGCATACAAATATGTATGAGATTCATACAGATACATATGTTATACATACGTATCTGTGCATTCAAATGTTTTGAATCATTCAAATGAATGTTTTGGAACATTTGAAATTTGTTCAAATGTTTGAATTCAAATGTGTAGACGTTCTATTCAAATTTGAATGTCCACATTCGATCGAATTCGATCGAATTTCAAATGTTTAGAACATTTGTGCACATCCCTAATTAGAAATTAAGGTTGGATCCACCAGCAAATGCACTTGCACTAAAAAAAAATCCCTAATCAATCTTCACCATCTTGGAAGCAAAATGAAACAATACTCACAACAGTGTCCTCACCAACATTTGAAAAATAGAAATAGGTGGGGAAAAAATTTCAGTCAACCAATTAATCTTTCCAGTTAGTGCATTCGTTTATAGTATTTTACTTTCCCAGTTACTAGCAGGAAGCCCATCTGTTTTGACAAGGCTGAGTAGTTTTGAGTAGCAGAGTCCAAAAGTAGATGTGTAGTGGAGGAAGTTATGTGCCTTGGTGAGCAGCAGAAGACATCGTGAAGTAAGATAGATACAGAGAGTTACAGAAGTAGCATAACACTTTTTGAGGCACTACAGTGATTATTATGATGTGCACAAAAGCAATTTCCCACATTCCATTTGATGCAAATTGAAAGTGGGAATATTTAACTTTGTGCATTAATATCCATCTGAATATTTGTGAATGAAGCGAACATCCCAGTCCTGCCTTCCCGCCACCTCCATTCACCTGCTGCCACTGACACCGTGCACCACCCATTGCTTGAAGCCTGCCTGAAATAGCCCTTCCGGGTCTGCAAGCGCAGCTCTCCATCCAGGGATCTGGATGGGAACCTGTGCGTGCAAACCTAGAAGGCCTGTTTTGGCTTCTGAACAGTGCCAAAATGGGCCCAGAGACGCCATCACAGACTCCATAAATGTAAGGGAGCATACCAGAATGGAAGGGGATGCGGTCATGTTATCCGCCATCATTTTGGTGCTCTTTGAAAATCAAAATAGGCCTTCCAGTTCTGCACATGCAGCTTCCCAGCTGAGGATTGCACAATGGGTGTGGGAACTGCATGCGCAGAACCAGAAGGCCTACTTGAGCCTACAAGGAGAGCGTGTGACGGTGGCGGTGGCATGACCAAAGGTGGGATGGATGGGAGGCTGCAGGAGGGGATCCAGCCTTGGTCAAAGCTTTGACAAATGCTGGATAAATCTGATTCGCACACCAATATGGCCTATAAATGTAGGCCCCTTTTGATTTGTACATGAATGTTGGAATTCCTACAAATTTGTATGAATTCTGAATGGCACAAATATTCATGTACATCCCTATTATGTTCCTACTTCCAAGGTAGAGCTCAGGAATCATGCCAGCAACAGGGAGCTTCTGTTTGACACCTTGGAAGTTTCCACCATGCTCTCCAACATCTATGTGAAGCCACCAAAAATATGATCATGATATCCAGACCTGTCTCTCTGTTTCATTTGATTCTAGAAAGATAATTTAGGTTTTTTACTATTGCCTGAAGGCAGAAATTTGTTGGATGTGGACAAGTGTAGTGAAACTGATTTCTGTCAAGATGGGTGACCATTTTTAAGAGTCATCAGTCTGGGAAGTTAATAGGCACCCAATTGTGAATAGGGATGCTTTATCTCAAATGAAATAATGACTTGGATTCATTGTTGTTGCTTGAAACTCAAGACTCAGTCCTTATTTCCTTTTCCAGATGGTTCATCAGCTTCAGCCTTTCTTGGTATACAGGACAGTAGCCTTGAAAATAGCATGGAAATGGGAACAAGTGCAAAATACAATCTCAGACAAGAGGCACACACACACTGCTACCGGTGAGGATTTGAAATCTGGACAGAAAATCCTGCTCTTCCCATATAGACCCACCTATGGTCTAAAATCAACTGATAAGCTCCTTCTGGTGGTCCCCCAACCTGCAGTAGTTAGGGGGAGCACATGTGAGAGAGGGTTCTCGTTTATTGCCCCCAGATAATGGAATAATCTTTGTTTTGAGGTGGGTCAGGGACCCTCATTGTATGCATTTAATGAGAAGACAGGTGAAGAGACACTTCTTCACCCTGGTCTTTGGCTAAGGAAACAAATCCATTCTCCCCTACAGCCACATTGTTTTAGTAATATTTTATCTGTTTGTCTATTTTTATTGTGTGTTATCATAATCTGCCCTGAGACCTTCAAGCTTAGGATGGGACAATCACAGCAGAAATGTGGCAGAGTCCTGTGGAACATGCTAACAGCCTCTCAGAAGACAGTATCTTCATCCTGTTTTATCATTAGAGCAGAGGAAAGGAGGTTCCTCCACTTTAAACCTACAGGATAGGGGAATTTCGCAGTGTGCCCAGCAATGGGTTGCTGGAAGTAGGTCCATGGACAGTCCCAGTGGGATGGTGCATGTTGAAAAACAAGCAACATGGGAAACATGCAATAGGTACTATTATTTATGCCTGCTTTGCATTTCCAGTGCTTAATCTTTTAAATTGTTCGTACAGCACAGTAGTTTAGCATCACCAGAAATATGGATTCTCTTAAATTTCCCTCTTGACTCAAAGTCTTTACCTGGTGATATTATAGTTTGATTGGAAATGACATACATATTGAAAATGAGCATGGAGAATTTTATTATTATTATTATTAACATGAATGTAATAGCTGCACATCAGTCTTCTGACAATATTGTCAGTATGAGTTTGCTTGCCAATAATTCACATCTGAGGCTTGGTGCATAGAGTGATGCCTTGTGATGTAATTAAAGGCAACAAAGCAGAGGCATTTGGGGAAGAGCTGGAATGAAGATTTCTTAAGCTAATGTAAAATAGATAGTTGCTGGTACAAGTTTTCTGTCCCATTCGTTTTACTTAAGCGTAATTTTTGAGTTCCCTAAATGAGATCTCAAGATTCAGCGGACAGAAAACTCATGGCATTTAATAGAAAGACACAGAAGAATTTATACCCTGCTTCATCATTATGTTAAAATAAGGCTACTCTGACTGCAGCAATATTTACAGTACTGTGAAATACGTATAGGGCACAGCTTCACACGCCGCTGTGCATTTCTTCATGTGTACATGGTCTCTTCACATGGAGACATGGCCAGGATGAGATAAAGGAGTTTTCCTCAGCCAACAGAAGCCTGGTGGGGCACCTGGGAGATGGGTATGAAGAAGAAGGGTTTTCTGAATAATCTACAAAACACCTGGAATGGATTTATGCAACATTTTAGAAAGAAAAACAAAAGGTCTACCTTCTGATGCAGAAGGCAGCTGATATTTACAACATTGAAAAGGTCAGATGATTTCTAAAAATAGTATAAAGCTATAAATAGTCAGGAACAAGCAACTGGATGGCTACAAAAATGTTTCTTTCCTGCACTGTACTCCCCCCGAGTGAACCCACACATCAACTATATATATGTAATTGAATGCACACAAACTCAAAAGCAACTTCCGCACATGCCGCTGAGAAACAGATGTAATAAAATCCTTTTCCCGGTGATCCGACCTCCCAAGGATCCGTCCGAAATAGGGACGGATCCTCAGAGGCCCTGCATGGCCGCACACACACAGGGAGGAGGGATTGGGCTGGCCGGATCCCCTGGCTGCTGTGCAGAGGCCGCGGCACCCATTCCAAAGGGCATCCGGCCTCCCATGCCGCCGACGCCACCCCTGGAGCCGTTGGACTCGTGCATGCGGCTGCTAGTCATCATGCATTTCCACCAGCGCACAGTGCCCTCACCAAAATGGAGGCTGCCGGCACATCCGGCCACCTCTCCATGTGCAGAAGCATCCTGCTTCCAACAGGATCGGGGCCAGGGGCCGGATGGAAGACCTAATTTTCGAGGTTTTCCCAGAGGCCAGATCCTTCGGCGGCAAGACCCGGAGTGCAGAAGTGGCCACACAAAGAGTCCTGGATCTGGACTCCTGTGCGGAAGGTAAGTCTTAATGTGTTCTTAATGCATCTTTAATGTGTCTTTAAATGTGTTTTTAAAGCCAGTGAGGAAGCACCCTAAGGCTACATCTAAACAGGGAGTGTGTTTCCATAAATGCAGCAGTAGGCATCCAAGAAAAAGGAGGAGAACAAAAGAAGAAGAGTTGGCTTTTATACCCTGCTTTCTCATCCATATAAGGGGATTCAAAGCAGCTGACAAAGCCTTCTATTTTTCTCCCCACAACAGAATACCTTGTGAGGTAGTTGGGGCTGTGAGAGCTCGGAAGAGAGCTGTGACTAGCCCAAGGTCACCCAGCTGGTTTCATGTAGGAGTGCAGAATCAAACCAGGTATTCCCAGATATGAGTCTGGCTCCTTAACCACTAGACCAAACTGGCTCACCTTCCTCCCATATTATTAGGCATTTTGTAGCGTCCACACCTGGCAGTGCAAGCAAACAACAAAGCTCTGTGCAACGTGCTTGGATGCACAGTACAACTTCATGCCGCCCTCACCCCAGGTTCCTCAGGCGGGCAGCACATTCCTCAGTGGGTAGAAGAACCACTGGATTTTATAGTCCACTTTTCTTACCCTTAAGGGGACTCAAAGCAGCTGACAAACCTTCTGTTCTTCTCCCAACAACAGACACCCTATGAGGTAAGTGGGGCTGTGAGGGCTCAGAAGAGAGCTGTGACTTGCCTAAGGTGACCCACAGTTGGCTTAGTGGAAAAGTGTGGAATCAAACCATGAGACTACCAATAGGAGTCTGACACTCTAACAAAAAGACCAAACTGGTTCACAAGGGATGGTGCATGATACCCCTCCTCCAGTTGCTCACACATGGCTGTGCAGTCATGACCTTGGACTCCTTGTAGTCATAATTTGGATGAATAGTACAATCACTGTTCCATTTTCTGTTTTATCTCATTCTTATTTTTTTTTCTGCCCAGTTCAGGTTTGAACCTCAGAAAGGTTTGAAGCAGTTAATTTTATTACAAATAAATAAATGTAAAAGCCCTTTTTAAAGGGCAATTGCTGCTGAATGTGAATCACTCCAAACTGAATTGGGGGTTGGGGGTTGGAAAAGAGTCGGCTTTTCTACCCTGCTTTTCTCATGCATTTAAAGGGACTCAAAGCAGCTGATAAAGCTTCTGTTCTTCTCCCCACAGCACAACACCCTGTGAGTTACGTGGGGCTGTGAGAGCTCAGAAGAGAGCTCTGACTAGCCCAAGGTCACCCAGCTGGCTTCATGGGGGAGGGCAGAATCCAACCCGGTATTCCCAGATAATAGCCCTGCTCCCTAGCCCCTTGACCAAACTGGCTCACACCACCAGACACACACACACAGTTCAGTTTTAGTTCAAATGGATGCCCTCCCATGGGACATGATTCGGTTTAAAGTTTGAACCATTCAAATTACCCGGTTCAATTTGAACTAGTTTAAATAATGAACCATTTTGAAAGAAATTACAGATCTACAAGACAATGAAGGAGTTTGAATAAATATTGGAAGAAGTTTTAAGGGGTCAAGAGGCATAGTGAGTAAAATATTTAGATTATTAATAAATCAAAAGTATGAAATATTGGATGTTTCAAATATACCAATTAGATATGCCAGTTGCAAAAGAAAATGTTGGGCAAAGTAAAAAAAATAAAGAAAATTAAAAAGTAACCGTTTTGGTGCACATCTGTTTATCTGTGCTGATCTGGCATTTCTCTGGTATTCCAAAGGGGAGGAATGAAAGTCTTGTAGATGCCACATGGTGTACATCTTTCAGAACTTTCTTCTCCTTTTCAGGGCTCTGAGTGCAGGGGTTGCATGTTAGACATTTCTGGCAGTTTGAATGCAAGGAAGAGATTCTCCTGCCTCGCAAAAGTCCTGCAGATACTATGCTTTCTGGCAAGTGCCCGGTTCGTGTCAAAGATCCAAGCACATTTCTGCTTCCCATTTATCTCTTACCTGATGTGGCATCTGCTCTCTCAAGACTGTCTTCTTCCATTATACGTCTCACCATCAGCGATTCCCACAATCAGAGGGCAGGAAGCTTAGACTGCAGCCTCACTTTCAATCTTTATGGACTGCCTTTTGATGTACTTTATCGGTTATCCCAGTTTCCCTCATTAAAGTGATTTCAGGCATTAGCAGAAGCTGATTTTTGGTTAAAGTGAAAGCTTAGAATCCAGGCAAGTGTCCACTAATCTGTCCAGATTGGTTTATAAGAAATCCAAATGGCTTCCAAAGAAAAAGTGAAAGCTGGCAATCATATACCTGACCTGGCTGGCTTTCTACAACAAAGGCAGAAGCTGTGCAGTGGTGAATCCTGGCTAGGCATGTGCAAAAATATTTGAAATATTTGAAATTCGATCAAATTATTTCAGATTCGGACATCTGAATTCCAATCAAATGTCGATACATTGTTTTTTAACATTCAAACATATTTGAATGTTTTGATTCATTTGTACGAATTATTTGGACATTCGTACGTGTACAGATACATGCATATTACATATGTATCTGCATGCATCCTATTCATATCTGTACTCATTTTTATGGATGAATAAGGGACAAAAATGGGATGCATTCAAGATAAAAAAGGGATACATACAACTGCGTACGGATTCATACAGACACCTGCAAATGTTGTTGACACTCGTATCATCACATATAAGTGGAATAGTCATACAAATAGATACAAATGTATTCAAATTGGTTCAAATTTGAACACATTCGTCTTTTCTCTGTTTGAATTTGGACATTCAAATATTTGATTCAAATAGAATCAAATGTCAAAAATTGCATTTGTGCACACGCCTAATCCTGGCACTTCAGGACCCTTACAGCAGAAAGTGTGCTGTTTGCATGCATCCCCTTACGTCCAGACACAGAAACATCAAAGCTGTTGAATTTTCATTCCCGGCGTCGTTGTTTCTGGCCAGTTATATGTTTTTTTACAGACACAGAAAACATCCCAGGATGTCAGGCAGTATCTGTGCCTGAAAAAATAGGCCAATTAAAAGGAGAAAAAAAACATAGGCCAATTGAAAGAAAGTGGCAGCAGCAAAGCAGAAGAATGGCTTTACCTACTTTGCCACCAATTGTCAGATGTGTCCTCAGTGGGTATGTAGGTGTGCAGTCCCATGCCCTTTGAGAATTTCCATGGCATCATGAAGGTGTTATATAGGTCCTGCCTTAGGTACATATGAGCTAGAGTGGAATAGGCCCTTTGCAAAAGAAGGAAGATGGGATCCTCATACCCTGCAGGCTGAAACAAAAGAATATACAGAGATTGCAATAATAAATGCCAATTGTGGCATTGCCCAACAAATGTTCCACATAGCCTTGACAAAATGCCAGAAGTCCACTAAGTTCTGATTTATCCCAAGTTGAGCAGTGAGAAGTAGGCAACAAAGATGGTCCCAAGGGCTAAGCAAAGCAAAGCAAAACAATCAGCACAGAAATTCCTGCGTAGCTCCCATCAAATTGGCAATTGCTTAGACCCAAGCTGCCAAGTGGGTGGGTGAATGCCACAATGTTCTTTGCAAGAGTGAAATGGATCCCTTGGTAGTCCATAAAACAGAGGCATGAACTTGCATGTCAGTAGTCTTAGATGTTGAGGACTAACAGTAATCCATATTGAAAGCCTCCTGATTGGAATTATGGTCCATGCAGTGTGGCAGGGCATCTCTGATCTGCACTAGTGTGCAGTCAGGAAAGGTCCTGAAGTGGACTTGGCAATCCTACATTTGGAATCTATGGTAAGTGCAGAAAAGTCCAACATAAACCAGTAAAACCTCTTCTGAAATTGCTTCTGGACAGTTCCCCCCCCCCCTTTCTATGTTATCTGGCTGCTAAGACTGAAGACCGGAAATACCAGTATTCAGCATGTGGAACCAGTTAAAATAACTCTAGCTGGGGGCAGCAATCTGGTGACATGTAGAGCCATGGCTAATACATGACATTAGTGTTTCCATTACAATTTAACTAGGCAAGTGGGATCGTGTCTCAGTCTTACAGGATACTGAACATTCGATGCTAAGCATATTTACTAAGGTAGCCTAGTCATGAAGCATTGCATTTTTCTGTTGTTGTTATTGCATTTATGGATCTGACAAGTCTTCAAGAAAAGCCACCCCACTGGGAAGCTTTCTGACATGGTTTCAAAAGCCTTTGTTGGCATCATCCTCTGAATTATAACCTCGCCTTTGTCATAGAACATTTTTGTGTGGTATATGATTCATTTATATGGAACATTGCAGCAAGAGTTTTTCTTTCCCAAGCAAAGTGTTCCTAATGGGTTTATCCCTACTAAAAACCTACATTATAAAAGTAATATATCAAACTGTGTCAAAGACTTGCAGCAGGTGGCTTTATAATGAGGCTGATGACTAACTATTTCAAATGATTCCTCTCTATTCCTTCTAACCATTAGAAGTGCATTGCCCAAGAACTGGTTATCAGAGGTATTTGATT
The DNA here is from genome assembly GCA_014337955.1 of Aspidoscelis marmoratus. Classification (NCBI taxonomy): domain Eukaryota; kingdom Metazoa; phylum Chordata; class Lepidosauria; order Squamata; family Teiidae; genus Aspidoscelis; species Aspidoscelis marmoratus. The sequence continues at coordinate 21,525,513 of MTQE01001134.1, read as the reverse complement.
CCATAAAATCCCTCTCCTCATTGTATTTTAAATCCCGTATTCGCTAAATGTCTTTTCATAAAGCAATATCCAAAGTAGTCTTCTATCTCATTCTCCTCTTCGCTAAAGTGAACTCAAGAAATAGATTTTAAAATATGTACATTATTGCATCCGGTACTCTCTAACATTACATTATTTTCTCATTGTCATGTAAACATGGCCTGCTGAAGAAATTCTACCCTTCAGGTATTCACTCATGTGCTAAACACAACGAAGGGCATTATCTTCCATTGTAAAAATTTGTATAAATCATAAAATGCAATCTCTTTACTCTGCACTCAGGAAAAAGAAGAAGAAACTCAAAAGTGGCTTTGAAATGGCACTTGATACATGCCAGGGTTCACATCGCAGCTTGACTCCATTTCTAGGTGGCTACTACTGAACACAGGAAATAGCTCTATGGACCATTTTGTGTGTTAGATGACTTGTGAAAGTTGCTGAGGAGACAAGTAGGCCAACAGGGTTGTAGTGAAGGGGCTACTGATGGAACTGCTGAAGGAGTTCTCAGACTTCTTTGTACTCTTCCACCATTCAGGCATGTTACAAAACCTTTATAGTTGCACAGCAGCTGGATGTGTTGAGTGTTCATGTGGATGCTGCAGTCATCAAGTACGCTCAGTCCTCCAAGCAGGGCCATGTAGGTTATGCAGGACTCGATGACCCTAGAGGTCAATTCCAACTCTATGATTCTATAATTCCAATCACAGCACCATACAGGCACTCTGCAGTTTGTGTTTCTGCATTCACATCTAAGTTTTAATCCAATTTCAATCAATCTTTAAAACAGAAGGGGGATTTTCCAAATTAGATGACAGTGAAAGTTAACAGCTAGTTACTTTGCTGATGCATTCTCTCACTCTGAAAGTGGACTGAAGCTGGATTAAAACTTAGGTCATGATCACACCCACTGTTCTGCTGGCAGTCGTCTTCCCACTTTGCTCACTTTTTTTTTTTTTTTTTGCAGGAATTGTCATGGGTGCAGGCTGCCCCTCTCCAAGCCAGCTTCTCTGGAGTCCACTTCTACAGAGGACTCAATTCATCTTGGGGAACCAGCCTGTTTTCACTTCCTCTGTGTGAACACAGAACTGGGCTAGAGCCCTGGGAAGGGTAAATCAGCCTTCCCTCCTCCCCAGTGCATGGCTGTGGGTGGCACACATGCAATCCCCCTTCCTTGTATCCTTTTCACTTTCACCATTCCTAGGATGGCCTCCTCTCTCCTCCTGCCTCCCCCTGATTGCTCTTTCTTCTGTTTGCAAGCTTGTGGATTCTATCCATCTTTTTTTAAAAAAATAGAATTCTATTTTGTGCTAGACTGATAATGCATTTTTGTGAAGAGCAGGAGGGATTTAAAACTGAAATGGCCAGAAAAACACTCTTGGGAGTGGGAGAGAGTAGACTTGATACAATTCTAAGGACAATGTAGCTTCAATTTTCCTTCAGCAATCTGCAAAGGAAACAAGGTTTTGTTGCAATGAAAGAGACTGAGAAGTGAAAGTTCTTCAGCAGCTTGAGGGAAAACAGCAGCTTACAGCCTTTCCTTTGTCTGCTGGAATGGCTGTGAAACTGCATGCTAGCTGGGATATGTCTTGGCTGGATCTGTCTGGGGTCACAGTCCCCTCACCCCAAAATTACCCTGTGTTAACTAAGCACTGAGGTTGCCCTCAGCACTACACAATTCCAAACACACTCTGTTGTCATTATTGAGTGAAAGAACTTTATCCTATCAGAATGCAGATGGTGTTGATGTAATCAATAGGAGTGGGAAAAGTGTAAAAAAGAAGAAGAGTTGGCTTTTCTACCCCACTTTTCTCACCCATTTAAGAGGACTCAAAGTGACTGACAAATCTTTCTGTTCTCCTCCCCACAACAGAACACCCTGTGAGGTAGGTGCGACTGTGAGAGCTCAGAGGAGACCTGTGATGAGTCCAATGTCACCCAGCTGGCTTCATGGGGTAGGGTGGAATCAAACCCAGTATTCCCAGATGAGAGTTTGGCTCCCTAACCAGTAGACCAAACTGGTTCCAGGAGATAACAGAAAAGGTGTGGGCATAGCAGCCCAAATTGAGGATGATCTGAGGGCTGATTATCAGTGACTGGTGTGGACAGGATTAGGACCGCTTCAATTTGGTTTCTTAACAGAATGACCTAGATTAGCCTGGTGTGATCATGGCCTTAGGTGTGAACATAACGTAACTATATTAACCACACTAAGGCCTCTTCCTCACTTACCATTTTGCCAGTATAGTGCAAGACCAAGAACCCCTCTGGGCCTCTCAGTCCACACTTTGTCCAACAGAAGAGGCTCCACCCTCTGCACTGGACGGAATGTAGTCTGATCTAGGTGCCCAAATTGGCAGCCTAGACCAGGATACTGATAGACCTCTTTTAAAAGATCTACCTGTGGTCAAGGGGCTTCTGGACTGGGCCTGGGAAGTCCCTGCCCAGCAGAGCCTTCACAGCAGGTTTTGCAGGTTCCATAAGCTTTGGAGCAGTGTAGGGTTTGTCTAAGAGCAGAAGGCCTTGTTCTGGACCAGCTGACCTACCTCAGCTGGGAACCGTGCTAGTTGGGACAATTCCAGCTGGAGAAATCCAGAACAGGTAAGTGCAGAAACAGCTTGATGTACTTTTCCAAAATGTAGTTCTTCACCATCCAGCAAAGAAGTCATTAGATTAGATCTGGCTTACTGTATGATGAAATTGCTGGATTGATTGAACTGATTTTGTCCCAGCAAAGACTGCCCCAAACACAGATTGTACCAGGACAATGAAGAAAACACCAGAATTTTGGGGAAAGTGAGGACCATACTTTCTTAGGTCCAATATTTCAGAAGGATAGGCTGGCGGAAAACTGACATGCCATTGAGCCTGTTGTGTGATGATTGAATTAAGAGGCAGGATCACAAGTTGAATACTCATCTAGATCTGTCAAGAAAACTGCATGGATGTGCCTGATTAAATGGTATCAGACAACAACACATTATTGTAGGACTGGGTAAATGTTTCCATATTTTTCCACAAAAAAGCCACTCACATAGGACATAGCCTGAAGCCCTCAACCCTGAGCTCTTGTGTTCCCTTCTCTATACCAAAGGAATGGCTAAGATACTTGCCCAGTTTGCGTTTTGCAACAGACCAGTCCCTTCTGATGGGATGTACATCCCAAGGAAAGTGCTGATGTGTAGATCTGGTGTTCTTGGCATACACCTGACACTCTCCAAAAGGGCTGTGCAGTTGCTTCTCTGGGGGGCCTCACAAACTCTGTGCATACACATTGGCTGAAAGGAAAGACTG
>MTQE01001134.1:21509953-21522173 GCA_014337955.1 Aspidoscelis marmoratus | reverse complement strand
GGGATGCCAGGATGGGCTGAGTCCCCTGGAACAGAGGACTTCGGTTAGAATGGTTTAATGGGGGTCAGCCAGCTTGGAAAACAAATAGAATAAAAATAATGTGAGTAACACGACCTGAAGACGACCTAAAGTCATCCTAAAGTAAAGGCGTGATGAGGGTCAGGGACACAGAAAGCTATTTGGCAGAGTGCTGCTTCATTTTCACTAGTTGGACCTTGGAAGCATCATCCATGGAAGAATCTGTGCAATGTCATTATGGTGTCTTGAACAGACACTGAGGGTGAAGTGCCTGCTCAACACTGTGACCTGATTGCACATTCAATATGGAAGAAACCTAAGTGTCCCCTCACAAGCCATATTCTTCCTTGTTTGGAGTGGTCAGAAAGCCCTTCTAACTGCTCCTTTTCTCACAGATGGCACAGGAGCATAAGAGCATTAGAATATAGAGGAGCCCTGCTGGATTTGGCCACAGCCCATCTAGTCCAGCATCCTATCTCACCCAGTGTTCTACCAGTTGCTTCTGGGCATTCTTAAGCAAAGGACAGAGGCAAAACTTTCATCTGCTCTTTAATACCCGCAAATGGCTGCTAGAAGCATCCTGCCTGGAGAAAGGAGCAGGAGGCTGTTGTTGCTGCCGCTCAATGGGATCTGCGTTTTGTGTTTTTCAAGGCATGGCACTTGGGGCAATTCCAGCTGCCCCTCCACCCTCCAATTCAGAGAGCAAGGAAAATCCTTCTCTCTGCCTGTCAAATTGTGGTGAGTGGATTCCCACCAGCTGCCAACAGAAAGTAGCAAGAGGTTTGCTTCCCTTGCCATGCAGGATCAGGTGCATTTTCCAATCTGAAAACCACAGCCAATATTGACTGAGGGAGCAGGCCTCCCATGCCTGTCAAAAGGCTTCTGGAGGTGCCCTTGCAGGAAGCACACTCACATTAAAAGGAAAATAAGTTACAGTAACTTCTCTTTGTGGTTTTCCACCTGCATCATTAGGAATTGGACAGAAAATGGCCATTTCTTGTCTGGTGTGAAATTATTAATAGTTCTGAATGGCCTTACCTTTGCTGTGCTGACGTCAAAGAAGGGCTAGATCAAGTTGATAGCTTTATGCAAAGGTATAGCCATGTGTGTGTGGTGATGTAGCCTTAGAGGGAGTGGTTTTTGTCTGGTGCACTTTAGAACTGGAGATAAAATGGCCAACCTCTGGGACCTTTCCTGACTGACACTAAGCCATTATGATGCTATAGAGACAAATCTTTTCCCTGCTTGAAGCTGATTCTCTGCTCACTGAGAATGTGGATGACAGTTTGAATTAGACTTCATTGACAGCAGGAGTGCTGGAACCACCTATCCAAGGATGCCGACACTTCTAATGCCATTTGCTGGGATTCAAGAGCAGGAAAGGGTTTGTCCTTGTCTCTGTTTGAGATGCCATGAGCATTTGGCAGGCCACTGTGTATGACAGGATGCTGGACTGGATGGGCTCTGGCCTTATCCTGCCGGGCCTCTCTTATGTTCTTATGTTCTCCTTCCCCTCCCTTCTGTTTTGTTTTGCTTTCTCTTGATTATCCAAGTTAGTGGAGGAAGCTGGGAGGGCAGATGACCGTATGAAGAATATAAACAATCAGACTGATGCTTTGGGTGTTTCCGCACCCATTTAAGGCACTTACCTTGGAGGCTTCCGCACTGGAGACCTTTTGGAGACCCCTTCCAGGTTGCCGCTTCTGCATTTCAGCGAGCAAGATCCATTTCTAAAATCGGTCTTGCTGCTGAAAACCAGATTTGGAACGGATCCTTGGGAGGATGGTTCACCAAAAAATGGATATTCTTAGATCTGTTTTTTGGTGCCCAATGCAGAAAAACACTTTGATACTTCTGATCTAGGATCATTTACACTGAGTGAATGGAGACCTTATGGTAAGAATTTTACAATTTCTTAACGCATGTGGTTAGTCACCGCAGAGGTGTTGGAGTTGGTTCTCCTGAACCACTTAGTTGGAAAACCCCAAAAGCTTTTTTACTGGAATAAGACAAAGTTAGTAGGTATTCTTAAGAGAACAAGTCTGTAGCTGTAGGAAAATGCCAGATGTTGATTACAGACCAACAAGGGAAACCCAAAGGGATTCTCCCACTGTACACAAAAGGAATGAAACCATAATTAAATTACAAACACAGATGGTTACTTTACAGCAGGTGCTCAACTTTGAAAGTGCAGCTCTGGACTTTTTGTTGTTCTTGTTATAACATCGTGTTCGTGCCCTTTTGGTTTTCCAGTACAATGTAAATCCTTATTGTGGCTACAATGGAAATAGACAGACAGACAGACAGACAGACAGACAGACAGACAGACAGACAGATAGATAGATAGATAGATAGATAGATAGATAGATAGATAGATAGATAGATAGATAGATAGATAGATAGGTAACATGAAGGGCAATAATTGTCATGTAGAAATTAAATTTAACATTGCAACTGATGTTAAATCACTGCACACAAATATGCAAAGTATAAAGTACCGGTGTGCATAATATTTTGCTAGCTAAGATAAAATAGTATGGTGGCAGGATTTTCCTGGATTCCTGTTTTTGAAATGTATTTCAGTTTCAAAGTAGTAATAGTGTTTAGAAATATAATACATTTGACTTTTTTCTCGACCTTTTTTTGTAAATTGTAAATAAATATACATTTTTCATCAAACATACTATTTTACAAAATCTGTTTTATCCATTTATTTATTTACTTAGGACATTTATATCCCTCTTCTAGTTAACCCTCACAATGAAGTTTCCCTCATGGCACATGAGAGGTTTGCTGAGAATAAATCAGGAACATCTGGAGATCCACATTCTGAGGACCACTGGGTTAGCCAGAAAAGCAGTGATGTCCCGAAAGTGAATTAGTAAGCTTGCATTTCTTAGTGGGGATCCAAATGCAGACACCCCGGGGAAGCAACTGCACAACTGTGTTTATGTGTATGCTTCCTTTATCTAGCACTTTCCCACAAATTTATTATTATTATTATTTTTAAAAAATAATTGCACAGAGAAGAAAAGCTCATATGGAAAGGAGTGCATGGAGGTGGTGGAACAGGCTTTAAAAAGAACTGCAAACACACACCCTCACTTCCATTGACTGACACAATGGCATCCAAGAAGAAAGGTGATAGATTTGATGCAGCAAAAGGGGTGGTGAGCCTGGGGCGGGGGGGGGTGTCAGATCAATCACAGAGAAAGGTGTGAGCAAGGTGGCCCAAAGTGAGGACGGCCCGAGGATGACCTATAATGATCTAGATGTGAATAGAGCTGGTACGACCTCAGTTTGAATTATTAATAGGACATCCTGTCTCATACAGGTGTGACCAGGGCCCCTGTGTGAGAGTCTTTGTGCCTGTCTGTGTGCATGTCTTTGTGTCTGTAGGTCTTGAGGCATTTTTTAATAGGGCAAAATCTTCTTAGAGGCACTCTAAATGAACAGTCTACATGCATTATGATCAATGACTTGATAACATGTGAACTTCCAGGATAATTTATTCTTGCAAGAAAAGGGGGGAAAGTTTTGTTAAAGGTAAAGAGAACAGGATGCCAAAGCAATGGCTACAAAAATGTGTGAACAAAAAATGCATGATTCTTGGACCAAACCAGACATTCTTGGAGTAGAAAAGTTGAAATTACCTGCTACATTTTGCAACACCCTGGTGAAAAATGTGCTTGAGTTTGGGCTGATAGAGTGGAATATACAAAACAGAAAAGGCCTGCAGCATAATTTTCTACCCACCACACTTACCCAAAAAGTGGGGGAGGGGATTCAACTTGTCCTTTTATTTCCATCATTCTTGTTCCTGTATAATTCAGCCATTTCTGCCCAGGGCAGACTATCCAATGCCATGCAGGCCTATCTAGTTAGGCCCAGACTGAGCTAGATTAAGAATAGCATGCATTAAGGGCCATCTGCAGTCAGATGACCCATTCCATGCTTTGAAGACCAAGATCAGGACCACTGTATTGAAGGGGAGAACCATGACTTGTCTCCTTAAGCAAACTATTTTGGCTCACCATGGATAAAAAAAATGTGATATGGACCTGTCCTTCATCCACTACTCATTTGAAGATGTTTGCTGCCCACAGTGTCAGGAATTACAAGAAAAAAAAATGGAACAAAATTGTTTCAGCGAATCCAAAAGTATTAATAAACTGAAAAGATAATACATTCTCCCAGAATCGTTTTTTTAAAAGGTAGCAAATAAAGGTTTTACACAGAGAAAATACACAGAGAGGTGCACCAAGTTTATTTCACACTTTAATGGGCAACATCAACAAACAGAGATACTCTTGGTGATCAAGTGAAGAAAGCAAGGAAAACCTTACTCAAATAGTCCCTGAGCAGGCCCACATAAAGTCTAGATGCTCAAAAGTGAAGACAAAAAAAATGTCAGCTTAAACATTAGGCAGGTTGAGAGACATGAGTAAAATGTATGTGATGCTCACTGACTACTGATGACACCTTTGGCAATTGCTGTCCTCCTCACAGCTACAACAGACTCTCAGGAGACCTTCTGAATTGTCAAGAAGTCTTTGACTTTAGGAACTATGCAGCCACAGCTTGAGGTTTTGATGTATTTTTGACATTTAGCCAATTACATTTCCAGACAGAGCCTGACAAAGCGATTTGTATTTTTTTGTTTCCCATTTACAAGTTGAGACTCTAACATGATTGGGATGTTAAGAGACCAGTGTGTAGTGTGGCAGTCAGCCTGCCAATGAAATATTTATCATATTACTGTGGACAATGATTTACCGGAAATTAAATGTTAGAAGCAGTGGTCAGATTGACAAAGTTATGTGGCTTGCTTTGATAAATATCTGCATGTCCTTGAAATTTTCAGGCCAATGCTATTAAAATTTACTCTTTTCACCCTATAAAAAAGGTCGATTCATAGGCAGAAACTGCACTGTGCTTTAAGGACACTTTGAATGCACATTAAGGCCACGTCCACATGGAGTAAACAAAAAAGTGGGGTGGAAGTGAGATAGCTTAATGCGAATCTTAATTCGCATTAAGCTGTCTGCATGCTAATGGAGGACAACACAGCTTCCAGGCGAACCCACCTGTCCCCATGAAAGCCATGGTAAATCCCTTCATCAGGATAGTGGTTTTCTCTACCCCTTCCCCCCTTGCCTGAGCGTGCAAACACACGCATGCATGCACAAACAGGGGGAGAAACCCTCCTAAGGAATGCCCTCCTCCTCTCCTCCCCCTTCCAACCCTGAGCCATCCTTCACACACTTCACACACAGACACGCACACACGCAGGGGGAGGGGCAGGTGGGAATCCCTCCTGATCAACTCCTTCCTTCCTCCTCACCTCCCCCCTCCCTCCTCCAGCCCCAGATGGAAGCTCGCCATCTACCTCCTTTTCCCCTGTCAGTTGCCCAGCAGACTTGAGGCTGCAAAGGAGGCAGACAAGGAGATTTCACCATGCTAAAATCCTCCCGTTTGCTCTGCATACTTGCTGGCTACAAGTCTGCCTTGTAGCCAGGAAGCATGCAAGGCAAAGGACAGGATTTTAGCGAAAGGGCGAACAGTTGCATTGGCAGTGTTAGCGGCAGGGACAGCAAAACCCTGCCCACTAATGCTGCAATGGTAACCGTGAGTGTCCCCATGCCCCCTTTATAACCCCCTCTTCCATCATAATTCGGTGTGAGTTATAAAGGGTTTTTTATAAAAAATTTAAATTAGAGGGTTTTATTCCACTATAAGCCCAAATTAGGGCTTTGCATGTGGACGATTCTCCTTGCCATGGGGACGAGCCCTAAGAGTGCAGTGGCTGCACAACACTGCCTTCTCGCTGAGTATTCAGTGTGGGTGAAAAACACAGCATCTTCTTCTCCCACCATGCTATCATAAACACTGTTATGATGCTTTAGTTGCATAACTAGCTGAGTCCATACTTGCAGAAGAAATCCACAGCTAAAGCTTAAAAGTGCTGCTTACCTGCTGCACAGCGATGACCTGCTATCCCCAACTAAAAAGCAGCTGGACAGCTTCCTCCTCAGAAGCTGTGAGAGCTGAGTCAGCATGCATGATCATGCAGGATGGGGCAGCCAATCAGAATTCATCTCTTCTTGCCATCCTGCCTGGACTGGCGGGAAGATTTGAATTTTGTTTCTAATCTGCAGCGAGTTCTCTTAAATCAGCATTGAGGTAAGTGTGCAGTAGCTATGGGCTAATGTGTCATGATGACAATCCATCGATCCTCATGTGTGATGGCCCAATTGTGACTGCACATTCTGCTGCCCAGTGGAAACAAGTCTGGGCACAGCCACTCTCCCTGCTGTCTGTTTTGAAGACCAGTCTTCAAAACTGACAACAGGAAGCAAATATTCTGTGAATCAGGGGTGCCCAAACTTTTGATGTCTCTGGGCCACACTGGAAAAAGAAGAGTTGACTTGGGCCACACATTAAATATGTAAATACAAAACTGGTGAGCAAAAAAAAAAAAAAAAAGTTCATCCGTAATTTCATAATGCTTAATAGCCATCTTGGGTCACTCACAGTTGGACGCCACTGCAAGTTGGTTGGAAATGTGCTTCTGAATTTTCTGTGCAGATTCTGACGTATTTATATTCCCAGAGTGAATCATATGAAGGTTTGGATCCTGATGGAGATTAGAAGAAGATGACAATTTTGCTTATTTTAATATATTTGCATAGCTTCTGAAATGTCTTCTCAGAAGATAGAAATTTAATACACTTCAGGCTGGATCTGCTGTGTGCTGGCAAATGCAGGAAGGGTGCAAAGTGATTTAGAAGTATTCTATTTATGTCAGGGGACCAGATGCATAACCAGAGCATTGTTGCTGACCATCCTAAAAAAAGATAATATAGCTCCTGAGTTTTTCCCCATGAAAATATGATTTGTCAACAAAGGTGATGTTTATATAGACAGGAACCTGTCTGGGTTAGGGATGTGCAGGAATATTTGAAACATTCAAAATTCAATCGAATTTGGACATTCAAATTCAAATTGAATGTCTATAAATTTGAATTCAAACATTCAAATAAATTTCAAATTTTTGAATCATTCATATGAATTATTCGGACATTCGTATGTGTACGAATGCATACACAATGCATACTTGCCCATACACATATTTCCCACATCCATACACATTTGTACGGATCCATATGGGATGAAAATGGGATGCATATGGGGTGTGTACGGATGCGTACAGGATGTGTATGGATGCTATGGGCACATACAAATGCTGTTGACATTTGTATTTGCAGATACGGTTCAAAAATTCACACACATAGATCTGAATGTATTCAAACAGAATACAATGTGAATACATTTGAATTTTAAATCGATTCAAATTTTCAGATGTTTGATTTGAATCAAATTGAATCCTGAAAATTGCATTTGAGCAAACCCCTGGTGACATATAGGGTGTTTTTCCACTGTCACTAGAAGTACCCATTAAGTATCGATTAATGGGTACTAAAATGCCATTATGTACCCATTAATGGATACTTAATGGGTACTTTTAGTGACAGTGGAAAAACACCCATAGTATACTTAAGCAGCACCCCTAGTGACATGTAATGTACTGACAGCATGGGACATACCATCTGCCCATATCTGGGGCAGCTGTAGACCTCAACATTGAGGTCTACAACAATACTGGGTAAGAATGGAATTTTTGGTGCCCTAGCCGGGTCCATACTTTATCAATTGTCGACAAAGTATGACAGGGGAGTGAGCTTGGCCTAGTGTGTGGATGTGCTGCTCCTCTTTTCCAGGACAGTGTGGAAAAGGCCTCATTTTCTAATTTTGGGGACATTTTTCTTTATATGACCCAAGAACATAATAGTTTACCACGTGCCATTCAGAATATATTGATTAGGTCCATTTCCCAGCTTGCTTTTAGATAAGTGTGAATGTTAACACAAAGTGATCCACCCCTACATCCCAATATAGACAACTGAATGAGACCTTCTGCTATCCTAGATAAATGTCGTCTCCAGCATTTTTTCCCCCCAAAGTGTTCCGTGGCTCTGCTTGGAAATATCAGGGAGAGAGTTAGCATGTGCTTCATAAAAAGCAGGTGACATCTCATCATCCAAACTACATTCCATTTTAAAATGAAATTGCACAAATCTTCTATAGAGTTTCATTCACATCTTGTCAATAAAGAATGTTAGAGGCAAAGGTCCTTTCTGCACTGGTCCTTATTCTGGATTATATCCCTGAATAAGGATCTTCATATAGTGCAGAATATGGCAAGCCCCACCCAGGCCCTGCTATGCTATGCACTAACATGCGGACAGCAGGGCCCTTTCTGCACTTGGCCTTATTCTGGAATATATCTCAGGATAGGGGTCTGCTGGCAGACTATAGAAGGCCTCACCTACTATGCAGACTATAGTAGGCCTCACCTGGAACCTACCAGGCTGCACTACCAAGCAGACAACAGACTCCTATCCTGGGATATATTCCAGAATAAGGCCAAGTGCGGAAAGCCCCCAGGTCTTTATTTAGGAATACAGTCCAGAATAAGGACCAATGCATTGCAGGAAGGGCTAAAGGATTCAGCTAAGCCATATAAAATGGTGGAGCAGAGAGCAAACACAGTGCCCTTCCTTTATTTCAATACAGAAAATGTACCATTGTTATGGCAATTTAAAAAAAAAACCGTTTCCCTGAAATGTTTATTTAAATGCTACCTTACAGTTTCCTATTTTATTTTATGTAACATTCTAAGAATCTATTAGTTTCCTATTACTTGTTTGGCATTTTCACACTTTGAGACAAGGAGGGGCATGTGAGGGAAAGAATTTTAATTACAGAAGCAATTAAGAAGATCCCAGGAAATACTTATAATGAGCTGGAGTCATATGCTTTAGTGTCACTCTAGAGCATTAAGGCACCTGCCATATGTTCCCTTTAAAATGGTATTTTTGCCTTCTGAAAGAAGGAAGCAAATAAATCAATTTGTAGAGATTTTAGATGGTGTACCTGTGGATAAAATGCAAATGAAATCTTAGATTTCTTTCTGTCCCACAGGAAGTTTGGGATAAGGATGCAATTATGGCCAAAGTTCAAAAACAATGCTGGAAAAATATTAATAATTTTGTCTGAGTTTCTTGTTTTTTGCACAAAGTATTTCTTTTATTCATTAAATTATACGCACACTGTTTCCCCCAACCAACACAAAATATCCACAATCTAAAAATGTGTTCAATGTATGGAATTCAATAAGAAATACATGTTAAAAAAAAGAAGGACAAGAAAATAACTTTCATTTCAGAATTTGTTAACCCGCCATATTTTGAAAGATCTCAAGACTGGTCATACACAACCTTTCAGATCTATAAATGACCTCCACATACCCCCATCTTCTCTTTTTTCCTTGGTTTAGTAGTCTTCCTCCTTCAGTCATTCTGGCCCTTTCCACACTGGACTTCATTACAGGATATATCCTGGAATAGGAGCTTATTCTTTGCATGTTAGTATAGACTAAAGTAGGCCTTGACATAATCTTTACTAGTAGACAAATAGCAATTCTCTATTCCAAGACATATCCCAAAATAAGCCCCTATTTGGAAAGGGCCTTTATCTTCTAATTGCCCCCTTCTTGCCCTCTTCTTGCTTCTGGCCTCTTGTCCATCTATGTACCTTGCCTTGATCTAGTATGTGGACACTAAGTGTAGGCTTCTAAGTGTTTCCCTTATAGCACTATTTTGCGTATTTATTCTGTACAAAAGGTGACACAAAAGACAAATATGGTTGAAATTCTGGAGCCCCTGGTATGATACTAGGTATCTAGTAATCTGGGTTTTAAGGACACGTGCCTTTGCAAATACAATGAAGCTTCAAACGAATATTCGCACCAAAGCATTCACTTCACATTCGAATGTCACTCTTCAAATGTAGCCAACATTAGATTTGAATGCAAATGTACACATTCATATGCATTCATATAAATTTTGAGTGTGATGAATATCCCGCATCTGGATCTATTGTAGACCTGACATATCTGGACTAAAGATATGGAGTAAAGGTTATACTATGGATCACAGGGGCATGCAGATGGCATGCCTCTGTGATCAGGAATTACCAAAAGTTGTCATTCAACCTCACACATCCCAGGGCTGGTCCAGCACTACCTGCACTGATAGCGTTAATGTGGTTTGAAATTGCAGCTCCCACCCCCACCCCCCAATGCTTAGGAGTTAAAATTCCCAAGGCTAGGAATTTTAACTCCTAAGCATTGGGGGGTGGGAGCTGCAATTTCAAACCAGATTAACGCTGTCAGTGCAGGTAGTGCTGGACCAGCCTTCACTTCCCTTTGATTCAGATCAGTAGATCTGGTAAATCCAGATGTACTGACCTGGATCTACACCTCCTCAGTGCAGAAAGGACCACACGTAGTCAGGGCAAGGTAAGCAATATGAGAACTGGCATTGTATAACATAATTTTAGTGTAGGGTATTATAAAAATAAACAAATAAATAAATTACTGAATTCTACTGTGGTCAAAACAAAAATTATATAAAACAATTTAATGCTAAATGCTAAATCAGCTTAAGTAGGTTAAAGGATGATATTAGAAATGCATTCTTTGTTGGAATACTTATAATACACAGATTCAGGAATTCAACACATTTTCTAGTTCATAATCAAAATTCACACTGGGGTTTAGATGAACAGGTCATTGTCTATTGTTTAAGATAATTACTTGAGGCATAGTTAAATTATCAGTGGCACTGTTTGTTTCTGCTTAAATACCTAGAGATTTAGAATAGTGTTCTTTCTTTATGAATGTTTATTACAATGGATTAAAAATGCCAAAATACGCCAAATCAATGTGATCATTAGTGATAATAATCAAGATGCATCGGGTTAACTCTTAGTAACTTTCTAAGCTTCTGCATGAAATCAACTTTGCTTTTAAGCAATTAAATATGAAATAAATCACAAATTTTGACACTAAAAACTACCTCCCCAAGGAGATTAGTTCTAAATGAATGTTATTAAGGAAGAGCAATTCATTTTTACTCCATTAGCCAACTACTTTAAAAAAGGAGGGGAATGAAAGGTGGGGGGGAGAGCAGGAAGAACAATTAATCTAATTCTGTCATATTGCTTTTGAAGGTGAGGTACCCAATCAGTAGGGAGTCCTAAGTTCATAGGCAGAGGAATCGGTGGTCTGGATTATGGAGTCTCATTTCTTGTATGCACATTTTCTTAGTTCTAAATCTGGTTTTCCTCATGTTTGTATATGTTTGTGGGTTTTTAAAAGGTTTTGTTGTGCTTTATTGAGGGAGATTCTTAAATTTATAATTTTTAAGACACGTTTTTATCTAATAAATTATTTTGAAACTCTTTTCTTATTGGAATGCATTTTAGCAAGATTTTTACTAATACGAAGTTGTGTACCTTATTCTGTTTAATTTTCCACAAAGCATACTTTTCTGAAACTAAATGAACAAACAAAGACATGTGAAGTTCTAACTGTACTGGAGGACTGGAAGCTTTGAGTTTCCTAGGCAGCTGCTTCCCATTGGCTAGATGCTCCTACTGCCAGTTGCATCAATGGCAGTAGGAGCACAGGAAAGGCAGGTAAGTGTACAGTAAAAAGATGCTGGTTATCCATTATCTTTTTACTTCATGGGTTGGAGTGAGCCAGTCTGGTCTAGTGGTTAAGGAGCCAGACTCTTATCTGGAAATACTGGGTTTGATTCCACCCTCCTCCATGAAGCCAGCTGGCTGACCTTGGACTAGTCATAGCTCTCTTCTGAGCTCTCACAGCCCCACTTACCTCACAGGGCATCTGTTGTGGGGAGAAGAATAGAAAGTTTTGTCAGCCACTGCATCCCCTTGAATGAGTGAGAAAAGCCAAATCTTTTTCCTACTGTGGTGGATGGAAGCACCCAAGTTGCTTCGCTGCTTCCATGCCAGCCTGGGGGCACCCACAGTTAAATGTGTGTAAAATTATTATTTTGTCTTCCCTTCTCTGTCTTCTTGAACACAAACAAAAAGAAGCAAAGGAAAAAAGCAACACAAGGGAAAGAAGAAGACTATCCTTGAAATAAAATATCTATCAGCACAACAGCAACATCCTTGTTATCTTTCTAAAGTTCTACCACATATGTAGGTTTATTAGCATCCATTAACAACAACAACAACAACAACAACAACAACAACAACAACAACAACA
>MTQE01001134.1:21491953-21509755 GCA_014337955.1 Aspidoscelis marmoratus | reverse complement strand
ATAATAATAATAATAATAATAATAATAATAATAATAATAATAAAATTTACTGTGACATGTTTTCAATTGTTATTTTAACTTGATGTCATCTCAGGTGCTCTCAATTTCCCAGGCTTTGACACTTGCACTCTGCAAACCTTTGCCCGATATTTTTATTAACTCAATTTAATGGAACCTTTTTCTTCATGGTGACCTTAAGAATTTAATAACTCTTCAATGCAAGGACAATACCACCTGCAGGCTCCACTGGGATTAAACTGCACTAGCTCAATATATCTGCAGGAACACATTAATGGCAAGCTGAAAAGGAGGGGGGAATCCTCAGCAACTACACAAATAGGTCCCTCAGCCCTGTGGGTGGATATTATGAGTGGTTATGATGTCTGCTCCAGGACGGGAAACATAAAACACTGTGCTTCTGAGGATGCAGTTGCTCACAGCTGCCTCATATTAATCTAACTTTGATCATGTCAGATATGCTTGCAAATTTTCTTTTCCACTGTGTCTCCTTCCCTGACAGGCACTCTGCTTATCTTAAGAGATACAATCAATACATTCTTAGTCAACAAACTGACAGAAGACCATGAATTAATCCCTTTCTGTCAATGCAGAACCTACTTTCCTACTGAATCCTCATTTTTACAGTCTAGAAGAGAGATCTTTTAATCCAATTAAGATAGCAATGAACTCCCACCAATTGCCCCCTCTAGTACATATGTGTCCACACACAAATCGTGGTCCTAGCTCCATAGGTGTGGTTTCCAAAGCCAGTCAGCAGTAGTTAACGCAGGTCATTTCTGTGCTAAATCTTCTTTAACATTAATAGGCTTTTTAACTAAATCATGCTCTTATTAGAAAGCTTATCTGCATAAATATGCTGATAATCATCTTGCTTATGTAGGGAAAAAATGTTCTTCCTTGTTAGTTCCAAAATAGTCAGCCATAACATTTTTTTTTCAAAATAAATAAATAAATAAATTATGCCAGTGTTACAATTTATTTACCTGTTTACAAACTGCAGGCATATATATTTCTGTGACTTGTGACATGTGGTAATCACTTTCATTTTTTGCATGTCACCCTAATAATTTAGGAGCTTTATCTGTTTACATAAAGCATTTCTGTGCTGCTGTTTCATATCAGCATTTCCCCCTTCTTCTCTTTTTTCCTTGTTAAGTAGTCTTCCTGCTTCAGTCACTCTGGTCCTTTCCACACTGTGTGAAGTGGATGTTTTTCTACACAAATGTTCTGTCCCATATCATTGTGTAAAACCAGTGATATTTAATTGTTTTGATTTTTAGTTTAACTGCGAATGTCCATATATTGTCGCATCTGTTCCCACTAATTGGGTGGGGAAACTAGTATACCTTTAGCTAAATGCCAATGAAGTCTGTTTTCACATTGACTCCTGATGCACTCCAGGAAAGGGTCTAAGGGGCCTGGGCATTGCAAGTTATTGCAAGGTAACACAGGCCCTGCATCTCCTAGAATGCTCCATCCACACGGGATGGGGCATAGAGTGAGATGGAGTAACCCAAATTACGGATGTGCACGAATATTCATAGGCATTCAAAATTCAATCAAATATGCTGAATTTCAACATTCAAACTCAAATAGAATGTCCTGAAATTCAAATGTAAACATTCAAATCGAATTCTGAATTTCAGATCTATTCGTTCAAATTATCAGGACATTTGTATGTGTACAGGTTCATACATGATGCGTACTTCAAGATCCGCATCTTTCCTGCATCTGCATGCATTTGTACGGATCTGCATGGGATGAATATGGGTTGCATAAGGGATAACTACAGGATGCATACAGATGTGTACAGATGCATAAAGATGTGGGAAAGATGAGTACGTGCGCATATGAATGTTGTCAACATTCGTATGGGCTGATTCGGATCAAAAATTCAAATGAATAGATTCAAATTTGGTAAATATGAATCAATTCTTGTTAAATTTGAACTTGAAAGATTCACATGAAATCAGATTTTTGGGTATTCGATTTGATTTGAATAGAATGTTTAAAAAAATTGTACACATCCCTAGCCCAAATAGCATCCTGTTCAACCCTACTGGTAGATTTTAACATCAGAGTAAATTGGCATGCTGCTTATCTTGTCCTGGGACAGTGGGCCATGTGCAGAAAGCATGCGGCCTTCTCTTCTGGGATATGGGGAACCTTTCAGCATCACAGCAGGATATACTGCTGAAACACCCCCTGGAAACTCCAAAGGCTAGGAAATAATCTCCAGAGTCTCCAGCACCGGACTTTAAGCTGGCTCAGCTTTCAAAGTCAGCAGTGGGGTTTGCCATGGCAGTGTCAACTAGGGATGTGCAAGAATATTTGAAACATTCAAAATTTGATCAAATTAATTCAAATTTGGACATCTGAATTCAAATAGAATGTCTTCACATTCATTTTTCAACATTCAAACAAATTGAAATGTTTTGAATCATTCATACGAGTTACTCAGAGATTTGTATGTGTATGGATACGCATGCATTACATACACACCATACACATCTTATTTGTACGGATACATATGGGACAAAAACAGGATGCATATGGGATAAAAATGGGATGTATAAGAATGGTACGGATGTGCATGGGTAAGTACGGTCACATACAAATTTTGTTGACATTCCTATCATCAAATAGAAATAAAATATTTGTACGAATAGATACGAATGTGTTCTAATTGCTTTGAATTTGAATACATTCGTTTTTTCTCTATTTGTCTGAATTTGAACATTTGAGTATTCGATTCAAATTGAATCAAATGTCAAAAATTGCATTTGTGCACACCCCTAGTGTCAACCCATTTGAGCCTGGGATGGGTTGGGTATCTCAGTGAGTCCAACTCTGTTCCAGAATATTAACAGGAAAGGTGGAAACAGCTTAATTTACACTTATTTATGTATTTATATCCTGCTTTAAGTTTTCAAAAGGCTTCCCGAGTAGTTTACACTGCTTAATCTAGTATTATACAAGTCCTTCCTCTCAAGCTATGAAGAGGTTGGAACAGAGATTCTTAAGGGAGCTACTGACTCAGAAGACAGTCCAGTAAAAGACTTCTTTTCAGGTAGCTGCAAAAGTTTCCAAAAGGGACATCTGAAAGTATGCAGACAGGCAGACAAAGTGATAGAAGGCATAAAAGAAGAGTGTTGGGCTCATGTGCAAAAACCTTCTTAAACTTATTTCTGAGGCAATCCCACACAGAAACACTGCAGTAATCCAAATAAGATGTGATCATGGTTAGAAAATGCAGCAGCTTCTGGCCATTCCCACAACCCTTTCTAGGTTTGTCTCCCTCCTGATCTGCTGTTACTGAATCAGGACATATTGTGGCATATGTCCTCTCCATGCCTTATTCCCCTCAGCTTTTAAATAAAGGTCTTCTTGTTGGGGATAGCATTTACCTGCCTTTGGTCTTTAAGAGAAAATGACCCAACAGGATTACATACTTCTGCTGGTACTAGAACACTGCTACAAATCTCACGCAACGATCACAATATTAACTACTAAGTTTAGGCTATTCCTCTCCATAACTGGTTATAGCTGGCAAACTAGCCAAAGTTGGAGATGGGTTCTTAGAATCAGTGAGGTCCCCTTTCTCCTTTTAATCTTGAATTTTAAAGTACCCCCAAACCCTATAACTGCTTTTGAAGAAGGAATGCCACCACCTTGATAACAGCTCCTAATCTAGAGCATACATCGGAAAGGCCTTGGTCACACTTTCATTTAAACCTTCCTCAGTCCACCTTTAGATCTGACTGCTCATACCTTTTCATTTCTATCCATTTTATTTGTGGACTTTCCACCATCCATTTGGACTTTCTTGAATAGGAAGTCCACGAATAATAAACAGATAGAAATGAAAAGGTGTGAGCAGTCAGACCTGAAGATGGACTGAAAAAGGCTTAAACTGAAGGTATAACCACAGCCAAAGTCACTTACCCTATCAAGTTTCAGTTTCAGGCCATGATCACACCTGGCTGAAATAGACTGTCCCATTAAGAAAGCAAAGCCATCCTAATCCTGTTCACACCCAGTTCCTGATAATCAGTTGTCAGATCATCCTCAGTTTGGGCTGCTATGCTCACACCTTTTATGTTGTCTCCCCAAGTCTCTTTTAAACTTCTTTTTAGTTCTCCACCCTTACTGAATGCATCAATACCACCTGTATCCCAATAGGATAAAGTTATGTCAGTCAGTAAGGGAACTGTGCTCCCAAACAGATGCAGCTGAGGTATATCCCAACCAGCATGCACCTCCACCTCAATTCACTTTATCTTCTCAGTAAAAGTTCTGGTTCTACTTTTTACTGAAACAAAACATTGTTTCCTTCGCACATTGCTGAAGGAAAATGGAAGATGTGTTGTCCTTAGAGTATCATTTATACTCTTGCTCTACTTTTCCTCTCACTCCCCCCTCCCAACAGTGCTTTTCTGGCCATTTACTTTTTAAATCCCTCCAGGTTTTCTGGAAAAGCAGTAGAGAGTAATTAAAGAAATAGGATCTATTGCATTATCAGTCTAGTGCAAAATAGATTTATATTTTTAAAGAATGATGGACAGAGTCTGCAATTTTGGAATGAGAACAAAAGGGAATGGGGGGCAGGATGGAAGAGGAGACCATCCTAGGAATGGTGACAAGCAAAGTACAAACAGCTTGGCAAGCAAAGCAGAAACTACCAGGGCGATCAGACCTTTCTGCCAAGCCTCCCCTCACTTGCAAATATGAACCTCCTGGGAATTCAGCTGAAGTCCAAAGGGATGCAACAAAGGGGGAAGTATGCAGAAAAATTGTGTGCTACCTACAGCCATGCATTGAGCATGAGGGAAGGCTGGATCAGCATGGTTCAGCCCCTCCAGCTCAGTTCCCCACTCATGCAAGACAAGTGAAAACAGACTGCCCCCCAAGACGGATTGAGTTCTGCATAAAAGTAGACTCCAGAGAAGCTGGCTGGGGGGTATGTGAGTGATGCAAAGAGAAGACAGCCAGAGGATCCATTGAACTATGGATGTGATTGTGGCCTCAGTTCATTGGCCTTCATGCAACTCATTATCGTTGAGCAGCACGCCAGTCACACTGCATCCCTGAACTCTGAATGACTCCCTAGCAATGATTTTATACAGATGCTTAACAGCATGTTGGACTTGATAGAACTGTGCAACATACACAGCCAAGTAATATGGCTTGGTTATCTGCAATACTATGTTCTCCAAGTGCCTTCACAAGAACATCACTGTAACACAGTTCCTTCATTTCCCACCTAGGGAACCAGTGCAAAAATGTCTACCTAACAATATTGAATGTCAATGAGAGATCAAGTAGGATCAACAAGATGATGCTTCCAGTGTTCCCAATACATACTATTGCTCAGACTGACCAGGATAATGCCATGATTGCAAGCTAAATTAAAACTAGACTGAAATGGATTATCAAGGTTATTGATACATTGTCAAGGCAGCATTTTAAGTCACTGTACCACTGTTGGGTATAGTTCAGATGGATTAATAGATTTTGATGTGTAGATGTAGGCATAAAAATAATCAATATAGTTGAAACCCTGAAGACATCTGAACAGAAACTAAAGCTTGCAATCTCGTACACCCCAGGCTAGCAATAAATAAACTGAATTTATGGCAGTTGCTTCCACCGTGACACCGGTTTTCCTTTTAAAGCAATGTTTTATTTCTGGTCCTTGGTGAAGCTAACAAATTTCAGTCAAAGTAAAAGTTATCCTTGTGCTGGCATCTTTGATTTCTTCTCACATCTGTACTTCCAATCTTTTAAGATACTCATTTCTTCTAGGAAAGAGGTTTCCACTCAAAAGCAGAAACTGACATCTGTACTTTTAGTGCACTTTTGTATGGGACAACACAAAGGTAACTTGGAGAAAAAATAAAGGAAGAAAATATTACAACTATGTTATAGCTAAGTACAACTCTTAATTACAGACTTGAGTCTGTTTAGTAATGAGAGAAAGCTGTGTCTACACAGCATTGGGATTCAAGTCTTACTTCCTAAGATGTCTCACACTGCAGTGATACTGTTTTCTGGCAACCTGCACAGATATTTGCCCAGTTCTAAAATGGCAGATGAAGGCTATGGAGGATTCATGTGCTGAAGTCCCGCATACCTGATCAGCTTTCACATTCTGTTTGACACAGACAGCACATAGTCCCTAACAATGGACCTTTCTGCACTGGCCCTTGTTCCAGATTATATCCCAGGATAGGGATCTGCTGTTCACATGCTAGTGCAGACTAGAGCAGGCCCCACCCAAAACCTGTCATAGTCTGCACTAGCATGCAGATGGCAGGCCCCTATTCCAGGATGTGATCCAGAATTAGGCACAGTGCAGGAAGGGCAAGAGGGAGGAAAAAATCCTATTAGTTCTTAGGCAAAATGCAAATTAACAAAGACTTACATCGCTGCAATAAATTCAATAAACCAATCAGAGACTATAGTTCTATCCACAGGCTAAATTAAAAACATATTAGCCAAAACTTCCTGATTGCAGAAGGCTTTCTTGAAATTATGTTTGTGCGTGGTCTTTGTTCTAACTCGGCAGTGACAGAAGAAACAGAAAGAGGAATGGGGAAAAGTAGAGCATCAGTTGCCATTCTGCCTCTGATCTTCAGGGACAGAAATGCAGAGTACTAACAGCCATGTGGCAAGATTGATAGAAAGTTATTTCAAGAGCAGCGAGATGGAAGAAGTAGAGATTCCTCAAGCTTCAAGCCAGCCAAATGAACTGGAAAATTATGGCCATTTTTATACCTCTCTTCAGTGTAAAAAATGGGAAAGAAGGAAGGGAAAACTTCTAACATGGGAAAATAATGGGAAAGATCAGGACAAGAGGCACGGACAAAGGTGCTCAAGAAGGAACATTTTGTGGAGAAAAGGAAACACAAAAGAGGTCACATAGCCAGAATTGTGACAGGTCAAAAGATCATGACAGACAATAGATCATCAAGTCTGCAACTACTGCAAATCACATCTAGTCAAGGCTATCAAAAGTCAATATTTAGTAGTAATTTCTTGGTATACATGTGTGTATAATTTCATGAAAGGCAGTATAAAAATACTTCTGGTGAATAAGACTATTTCACATTGCTGCCGGCCACTCCTAGGATAAAAGTGTCTCTGTGCAGTGTGTATGCTGCTTGTGGGAGCAGCCTTTGGTTGTCCCACCACAGCTAGTGTGAAAAGATGATTGCCATGGTAGACACTTATGGGCATAAGGCACAATTTCCTGCTTTTGGCAAAATGCCTTGTTTGCTGCATCATTAAGCACTTCCATGCGTTAAGCTAGAGCCATGCCTTGTTTGCTCCAGAATCTAAAAGAAGAACCCCAGACAGACCAGTAGAAGAATCAGAATGGCTTCTTTCTGTTCGGACGGTAACCAGGTACTTAGAGGAATTGTGCCTTAAAAACAAAAACAGTTTATTCTTGTGGCTGGAGTGCACATTCTTACCAGTTCAATTCTGCACTCATACATGAAGCCAGTTGAGTGACCTTGGGCTAATCACAGCTCTCTTTCTGAGCTCTTACAGCTCCACTTACCTCATAGGGCATTCTGTTGTAGGAAGAAGACCATAAGGTTGGTCAGCTGCTTTGAGTCCCTTAAAGGTGAGAAAGGTGAGGTATAAAAGCTAACTCTACTTCCTGCATATGTAGGAGGTATTATAGACAGCATCCACATGGAGCTGTTACAGACCTTTGGGGCCAGTGTGACACTGCAAATGCATCCTTGTGTATGGCAGAGATGCTTCTTGGCCACAGGATACACATGTCTGTTTGCCTTCTGAGCACCTCTCTTACATTACCTCTATTTATACCAACCAAGTGATAGAAAGAGCTCTTCCTATCACTGTCCCAGTGTGAACTTACCTGATTGGGCTCCTTCTTTTACTGAACACAGAAAATGGCCGATCCCTGCATTTAGTGAAAACAGCCCTGAGAGGAATCTTTGACGCTGGGGAACAAAAGTGTCTGAAGAGTGATCATCACACACAGTGCTGCAACCACAACCATGCAGAAATTGCCAAGCTCAGGACTATTACAGAAGACTTTGAGAATAAAAAGATGTTAAGAACTTCTCAGTGTGTGAAACATACCATTCTGAATCTTTGTGATAGTTTTCCAACCAATGACAGCACACGTCAAGGAAGGAAGCATTGATTGACCCATTTACTATAAAATAACAATGACATGCTGTATTTACTTTTAGATCTTCATCTGTTGCAAACCAACATAACAACAGTGCATCTGCTAAAGTATGTCCCGTTCAAGTGGTCACTAATTAAAGTGTGTTACTTTTTCATACACTATCAAAATGTCATTTATTCCCTATTCTGTAAAATA
This sequence comes from Aspidoscelis marmoratus, assembly GCA_014337955.1. Taxonomy (NCBI): domain Eukaryota; kingdom Metazoa; phylum Chordata; class Lepidosauria; order Squamata; family Teiidae; genus Aspidoscelis; species Aspidoscelis marmoratus. Next base: position 21,501,369 of record MTQE01001134.1, on the reverse strand, counting down.
ACTGCATAGCAGAAATAACAACTTCTGCTGCATCTTAAAGACTAACAAATTTGCTATGGATTACCCTACAGATGCACAAAGTGTCATCCTGAGTTGCAGGTGTATTTATATATGGCGGTGGTGAAGAGCAACTCTAAAACAGTGACAGTGACATCTGAAGGAAATGAAAAGTAGAAAAGCACAGATGGTGATACTTACATGCCATGCTTACAACAAGCAGTAGCACTGAATCTGTTTATGTGTTGTAATTCAACAGTTTCATGCTGTAGCCTTTCTGTGAGGATCCTTTATTCTACTATGAACATTTTAAATTATTTATCTGTTTATTTGAAAAAAATTATATTCCGGTCCTTCACTGCATGGTCCCAGGTTGGATAACAATGAAAATAAAACATGTAAAATATTAAAACATAATTAAAAATATTACCCCCTCTATCCCATCCCCTCCTTCTCTAACGGGACAGCACCAAGAGGAAACCAATTAAACAACAAAAGCCTGAGTGAAAAGATAGGGGCTGACATTGTAGTTTAATAGATTAGTGAAACCATTCCAGAACTTTAATTTTGGGCCTGTGTGCACTTACCTGGCCTACTGGAATAAGGTGCTCACTACTATGCTTCTTCCATGTAAGACTAGAACCATTCTGGTCCAGAACTGTCTTAACAACTCCCTATCTTGGTTTAGCAGGGGCCATGTTTGAAAAAGAATAGTTGGCTTTTCTACCCTGCTTTTCTCACCCAATTAAGGGGACTCAAAGCAGATGGCAAAGCTTTCTATTCTTCTCCCTATAACAGAACACCCTATGAGGTAGGTGGGCCTGTGAGAGCTCAAAAGAAAGCTGTGACTAGCCCAAGGTTACGCAGCTGGCTTCATGGAGGAATGTGGAATCAAACCTGGTAGATAAGAGTCTGGCTCCTTAACTACTAGGCCCAACTGGCATACTAATGCATTCTGGTCAAGACATTGGCACTTTGATCGCCTCCAGAAAGCATCTGAAGTAATAACTAATGATATGCTGGAAACAGGGACTTCCAGAATAATTGCTTGTTGCCCAGTTGCCAGGGGAACAGCACAGAGGAAACACAAGTCCCTACCTGTCTAGACATTTGCTACTGAAATGGAGGTAAGGAAAGGTTATTAAAGGAAAAGCTGACTATGGGTGCTTTTCCACAGTGCTCCTTAGAAGATCCAGATCTAAGGAATGGGTACATTCCTTAATCCAGATCTAGTAGATCCGGACTAAGGGAAGCACCCAATGTGTTTCCACGGGAGATGTAGCACCCATTAGCACTGACAGCTCCAGAGCCTCTCCGAAGTGTTTGCTGATCTCTTTGGAGTGACTTCGGAGTGACTTCAGACTATCCCAGAGTTCTGGTGGACAGTTCAATGAAGGTGTCAACCCAGTGCACAGCAGCAGCGAAAAAGCTAATTCAATGCTGGGAATAATTAGGAAGGGAATAGGGAAAAAGTCAGAAAGTGTCATTTTGCCTCTTTATAAACCTATGGTGAGGCCATATTTGGAATACTGTGTACAATTCTGGTCACCACACCTCAAAAAGGATATTGTGGAGCTGGAAAATGTGCAGAAAAGGGCAACCAGAATAATTAAGGGTTGGAACACCTACCTTAATGAAACCAGGCTGCAAGGTCTAGGCATCTTCAGTCTGGAGATACGGTGTTTAAGAGGGGACCTGATTGAAGTATATAAAATTATGCATGGTATAGAAAAGGTGGATAGAGAAAATTTCTTTTCTCTATCACACAACGCTAGAACCAGGGGGCACTCTATGGAGCTGATGGGTCCGGCAAGGGGAAGTATTTCTTCACCCAGAGGGTCATTGGTTTATGGAATTTGCTGCCGGAAGTGGTGCTAACAGCTACTGTGACGGACTCATGGTGCAAGCTGCAAACCATGGGAACATTTCCCCGGGGATTTTGCAGACATGGTGGACAGGAGGGAGAAGTGTGTAAAAAAACAGTGAAATTGCACCAATCAGAGTGACCGGTTCTTGCTGTGTTTAAGCCAGTGGTCCGGGGCTCTGAGTGTCTCTCGCTTGGCAGATTTTGCAAGGGGAAGAACATTGGGGAGTTAGCTGAACTCTCCAGGCTTCTATGCCTCATACTGTCAGTTTAGGAGGCAGAGGATAAAAGGGAGGTCTCACCTCTTTTGAGGAAGATCTCAGGACGTACCTGAACAGACACAGGAATGCTGCAGGGACTCCTTGGCTGTGGTTTGAGCAAGTTAGATTCCTGGACAGCAGTTAGATTTTACTGTTGGGTTTATTCTTTATTTTGAGAAGAACATTCACACTGAACATCTGAAAGATTTGTTCAGGTTAAGGGGAGCTGGAGGCTCTAGTTATTTAGTTTGCTTTTATTGTTTTAGCTTGGGAGAGAGCTAAGCTTTATTTCTTTGTCAGTAACTTGTTCCTTTGATTTTGCAAGGACTAGTGAGCAAGCCTTATCTTTGCTTCTATTTATTTATTTATTTACTTGCTTTTATAAACAGTTAGTGTTGGATTACACTGGTGTTTATAGTGCTGCTTCAAGGTGGGGGCTTGGCAGTATGCCTTTGAAGTGGGACCCCTGGGCAAGGGGGGTATAGTCCAGTTCATATACTGACACCAGCCCATTGGCAGACAGTTGGGCCGTGGTGCTCGATGGCCGCTTCCTTGACTAAGTGACTCTGCTACCAGTAATCCAAGAAAGGTGGAGGGGAGGTGGAGTCGAGTCGCCACAGCTACCACTCTAGATGGCTTCAAGGTAGGGTTAGACAAATTTATGGAAGACAGATGTATCAATCGCTACTAGAATGAATGTCGAGGTACATCTTTCAAGTTGGGTGGGGAAGCAGGATGCTTCTAAGGCCATTTGCTGGGATTCGAGAGCAGGAGAAGGTTTGTCCTTGTCTCTGCTTGAGATGCCCATGAGCATTTGTTGGACCAAATGTGCGATGGGACGCTGGACTAGATGGGCTTTGGCCTGATCCAGCAGGGCTTCTCTTATGTTCTTATTTTCTAAATGGTATCCTATAAATTAAAGATGTTATTGATTATAAAAAATAGCTAAAAGCAATACAAATAACTAAAATCCATAAAAATGAGCCAGAAATTTGCTGGTAGGGCGGGAAAGGGATTTCGCTTGCGGGTGCAGGCTTCCACCTGCAGAAGTGTTTTGGCTCCCATGGACTGGTGGTGGTGTGTCCTGAGTCAAGAAGGTCTTAGAGAGCAAACACATGCTCAGGGCTAGCAATAGTAGTGACCAGCCAAAGTTCAAAGTTCTGGCTGAGAGCAAGAGTTAAGTGTAGTCAAATATTCTGGGTTCCAAGATGCCAGAGGGTCTATGGTGTCTGATATCAGTCCAAGGATCGGAAATACAAAAAGCAAACAGGCCGAGGTTGCAGAAGAAAGAGACATATTGTTTGCAACATGTTCTGCAGATGTGAGGCATGGTTAAATATGTGAGGGAGAATCACGCCCCCGGTGCCACAGGTGTTTGGCTTGTAAACATGCTGACCATCTCAGCTGTCGTTGCTCTTTTCTCAGAATGCTCAGGAAAGGGTGTCCTTGTCTTAGCTGTCTCCATCTTTGGCTATAGGGGCAGTGTTCACGTTGAGGCCCTGTGCTGTACCTGCCTTGCCCTGACTGTCAGGGAAGCTGGGCTCACTTTGGTTGTCCCTGGTAACAGACAGCTCTTTGTCATAGGAGAAAAGTCTGGGGGATGAGGTACAACAGGTGGGATAGGCCTTAGGTTATTTGTCCAAAGCTCTCTTACCTCAGATACTCAGTAGATAATGACTACATTCTTATGGGCATTTGGTGCAATACTTTGAGAGCTATAGGGGCATGTCATCAAAACTCACCAGTCCCTTAGCCTCTACAGCCAGTCTTGGGGGTAAGCCAGTCAACTTCATAGCCTACCATGTCTCTCACTTCTGGGATAGCACGAATGTCACTTGCTCCAGCAGTTATCCCCAATGAGCCACATGTGAATGGTGCCAGTATCAAACAAAATCCATAGGAAGAAGCAAGATGCTAAAAACATTGTGTGGGGTGAGTGAACACCATACACCATTAGAAAATAGTTGGTTTATTTACCACAGATTGGTATGCAGTTGATTGTTGATTAGAAAACACATCGTGTTCACGCTTGCCAATTTTTTTATCATCTTTTCCATCATCCCCCCCCCTTCTTCTGTCACTAGGTACTTTTTCTTTGTCATACTTGAACAACTTAGGAAAGCAGTCCAAGTCTCAAAGAACAGATGACTGTCAATCACTTTTCACTTGAATTCTATAAATAAATCACTTTGTGCCGAACAAGAAGAAAGGCAGAACCATGCCTACATCTCAGTGGATATAGGTTGACATAATACAGCAGGTCTCCGAAAGGGCATCTGACATATTATTGTGCTTTCATCTCTGAACAATGTATCCTCTCTCACACGGATAAACCATTGCCCAACATCTCCCTAACCAATTCAAATAGATTCAAATTAAAAATCATGCAAAATCAGACCATTCCTTTTTTGTTGGGTGGATGCTTAGATTTTCATAAAGTTTCACATTTTTGCCCTTGTTTCCCCAGTCCTGCCCCAGGGATGGTATTGCATTCTACCATTGTTTCTATGACAACAGGTGGTGTTAAAAATAGCACATGCATGTGCGTGAGAGAGGGAGAGGGAGAGAAGGAAAAGGGAGGGAAGAAGGGTGGAAGGACGGAAGAGATCTCTGTGGCTCTTCTATTTTGATGTCTTTGAAAACAATACACATTATGATAATAAAATGTCTGCCATGGCTGCATCTTAATTGTGTGTGGGCAGACTGAAAAGGGGCAGAAAAATTGTCTCTGCTGAATGTGTCTATCAGGCACACACCTTCCCAGAACATGAACAATCGGAATCAAAGAACTGGCCAGGTGCACTGCAAGAACATAAGAACATAAGAGGAGTCCTGCTGGATCCAGCCACAGCCTATCTAGTTCAGCATCCTGTCTCACACAATTGCCTACCAATTGCCCATGAGCATTTCAAGGAGAGACAAGGGTAAACCTGCCCTGCCCTCAAATCCCAGCAAATGGCCTTAAAGACATCCTGCTTGTCTCCCCAGCCTGAAAGATGTACTTAGGCATCCATTCTGATGGGTCAGTGTGGGTTCAGTCTACCAGAGTGCATGCACCTGCACAGATTGTGGCAGATTGCTCTCAAGGTTGTGCAAGGAGCACCCCAGGCCTGGCAAGGTAAGGTGATTGTGCAAGCCTTCCAGCTGTTGGGTCGAATTCCTCCCAATAGCGGCAGTGGGGGACGGGGCGCGCAACTGTCCAGGAGGGAGGGTATGAATGCTGTCCCTCCTGTACGGCTGTGGGACAGCCCGGGACTGCCAGGAATGGGTGTAGAGTGAGATTTCATGCTCTACACCTGGAATGCAAGTAGGCTGCCCTGAGACGGGCTGGGGCGGTTCCAAACAGAACCACTGGCCCAGCAGAGTGTATGCTCCATCCTAGGGTGTCCTACTCTCATTCCAGAGGCCCTAGTGTGACTAGACCTCAGGCTTCTAATAGATGTGGTGCCTAGCTGTTGAGTGCCTATATCACTTATGCACATGAATGGACAGAAGCCTCCCAACTACAGTAGTTATTTCCCTAGGTATTTTTGTTAATGGGATGGGGACAAGTATATGTTGCTGATTCTATTGCAGCAAGGGCCATACCACTCACAGGGTGATCTCAATGCATTCAAAATGGGTAAACAATGGTTTGAAATGTATTTATTTATTTATTTATTTATTTACATTTCTATCCCGCCCCATACCCGAAGGTCTCTGGGCGGGTAACAACAGATTAAAACAAATTAAAACAGGATACAAATTAAAACAGATACAAATTAAAACCAGACATTCCCTAGGACGTTAATAATGGTATCATTATAACTGGGGAGGGAGAATAGAGCCTCACCCAAAGGCCAAGGCAAAAAGATAAGTCTTCACAGCCCTCCTAAATAAATACTAGGAAGGGGCATGGCGCACCTCAAGGGGGAGGCCATTCCACAGTCTCGGGGCCACTGCCGAAAAAGTTCTTTCCCGGGTGCCCACCAACCTCATTACTGAAGGTGGTGGGATGACCAGGAGGGCCTCATTGTTGGATCTTAAGGCACGGGCAGGTCGGTATGGGAGAAGGCGTTCCTTTAGATATTTGGGGCCCAAGCCATTTAGGGCCTTATAAGTCAGAGTTAACACCTTGAATTGGGCCCGGTAGTGAATTGGCAGTCAGTGCAATTCTTTTAAAACCGGTGTAATGTGTATCCGGTTAGCTGTACCAGTCAGCACTCTGGCTGCTGCATTTTGCACTAGCTACAACTTCTGGACAGTCTTCAAGGGCAGCCCCATGTAGAGTGCATTACAATAGTCCAATCTAGAGGTTACCAGAGCATGGATAACTGTGGCCAGGTCATCTCTATCCAAAAAAAGGCTTCAGCTGGCGCACCAGCCATAGATGGGAGTAGGCACTCCTGGCCACAGCCTCCACCTGAGCTTCAAGTGTTAGTGTGGAGTCCAGGAGTACCCCCAAATTGTGCACCTGTCCCTTCCAGGGCATAACAACCCCGTCGAGGACAGGGTATCTCCCAACTACATGGACCCAAGACCCTGTGACACACAGCACCTCTGTCTTGTCTGGATTCAGCTTCAATTTATTGGCCCTCATCCAGCCCATTACTGCCTCCAGACACCTGTCAAGTACTTCCACCGCCTCTCCTGATTCAGATGGTACAGAGAGATAGAGCTGGGTATCATCTGCATACTGATGACACCTCACTCCAAATCTCCTGATGACCTCTCCCAGCGGCTTCATGTAGATGTTAAAAAGCATGGGAGATAAGATCGACCCCTGAGGAACCCCACAAGTGAGTTCCAAGGGTGTCAAATCCACATCTCCCACAGACACTATCTGGGATCGGCTTTGGAGATAAGAGCGGAACCAATGCCAAGCATTACCTCCAACTCTTAAGACTCTGTAGCCTTTCCAGGAGGATACCATGGTCAATGGTAATCAAAAGCCGCTGAGAGGTCCAGGAGAATCAACAGGGTGGCATTCCCCTTGTGTCTCTCCTGGAGTAGGTCATCAACCAGGGCAACCAAGATGGTTTCTGTGCCATGACCAGGCCTGAAGCCAGATTGAAATGGGTCTAGATAATCAGCTTCTTCCAAACATGCCTAATGTCTAATATATAAGATGTGCTGCTTCTGGATGCATTTTTCTGAGGGTGGACCTACTTCCCATTGTAGAGTTGCAGAAGGCAAGATGAGTATCAGAACCAACTTGAATATCTAGTTTATAAAAAGCAGCTTGACAAAATAATGATTTACTTTACACAGCAGGATTCAAACAACTGAATGTATTGAGTTGTTAAAGATAATAATTTCAAAACCCTCAAATCTAAATACCTCCACTAAATCTGGTAATGCCACTGTGATATGAAACGGAGGCCTTGTCTGGGAACCAACAAAGAATCAGGGCTGAAGGAGATGGCAGAAAAGGAGAGAAGAATAGTTGGAAGCCAGGCAGGTATCTGGACAAAGCACATCAAGTGAGTGGTGTGGTCAAGCAGCTCAAATTTCTGAATGCACTCTTTCTTGGATATCTGTTTTCTGGCTCCTTCAGCTAATGATGGTCAGGATATTTCAGCTGCCCAGAAGTGCTCTTCTGAGCTATTTTCACTAGGATATCAACTTTCAATATGGGATAGAATTCTATTCACACTAGACGGCACACTAGCTCTAGTAAGTGCTCCTCACATGACAATGTCAAGTTGATATAGGGATCACACATTTTTATCAAAGCCACTTATATCTCAGTAATCTAAATACATCTTAGCTATGACATGGAATGGTAAGAAAATAAATGTCTCTTTGGTTGCATTAACTCTTGTGGCAGAATGAGAGCCTAAAACCGACAATTCAATTTCTTAGCTGCTTCTGCGTGAGACTTTAGCTAAGGCATCTGACAGATATAGAGGGAATATTTTTCAAAATGGAAAGAAATAGATTTTCTGCTCTAAGCCAATAGAAGAGTTTAAAGTGATAAATGATCTGATCCATGGCTTCCTTTCTATTATTTTAAGGAAGGTTTTATATTCTAGCTTAACACCTTTGCAAATGGCACTTTAGCCTTCTGGCGTTTACTTCCAGTGCTGTTAGAATGACAACTTTACTTTTTGCTTTTAAACTGGAAATTACAGGCAGTGAATGTTGTGGATTTTAATACTCAATCCATTGTGGGTTCCTAAGGTCTCTGTCTTAATTTTTGAATCTCATACTTTCCTAAGAGCATGAAAATTGATATGAAATTAGAAGTGCATAATCTAATGCATATTTGAACCCACCAACCCATCCTTCCCACCAGAAAAAGTAACTTACTGGTAATCCCTGGAGAAGGATTTTTATTCCAGCAAGGTTGATGTTTGTTGTTGTGTTTGCGTGGTGTGTGTGTAGGGATAGTGGTAATTGCATGCCTGTTCTGCCCCCGTGCTCTTTCTTTCTCTGGAAGATCAGACCATGGGCATAGTCTGCAGCCAGACTTCCAGTTTCGTATACAGTTCAATGGAAGCATTGCATGTATGAGCAGAGTTCTGCTTGCATAGGTGTTCTAGCCAGCATTTAACCATCACCATCCTGGACCCTGCAGACTTCTGCTGCCTTTGAATGGCAAAACAGTTTCCTCCAGATGAAAGGCTCTTTCTACTCTTACTTGCTTTTAATTGTGATCAGTGGGTCTGGAATAGCCAGTCCCACTGATCCCAACCATGAGATAGTTTGGGTAGGATCAGTGCTATCTGAACCACAACCTTGAAGCTTGTGAGAGCTTTGTGTGGACACATACACATGCCTCTGAGGCCTAGGAACAAAGGTTCTAAGCTTTGGGAGGATGCTTTCTGGCAGTGTGCTATGACACACCACTGAAAGACACCCCCAGTCCCATCTTTGAGGGACAGTAAATAATTACCTGACTGTCATCACACTGAAGAAACGTAGTTAGTTCCAAGCAAAAATGAACACAATAGATATTTGCTGCAAGGTCACGTTAGGATCAAGAGATGGCACTAATTGCATGCATTCACTGTGATGGAAAGAAAGGGAACTGTTGTTGCCAGTTCACTTGGAAGGTGATAAAGGAAAAGAATAGTTATGAAAAGAAATGTGAAGAAGAAGAGGAGGAGTAGGAGTTGGCTTTTCCACTCCACTTTTCTCAGCCATTTAAGGGGACTCAAAGCTTTCTAATCTTCTCCCCACAACAGGTAGTTGGGGCTGTGAGAGCTCAGCAGAGAGCTGTGACTAGCCCAAGGTCAACCAGCTGGCTTCATGGGGCGAAGAGCAGAATCAAACCAGTATTCCCAGATAAGAGTCCAGCTCCTTAACCACTA
>MTQE01001134.1:21473332-21491885 GCA_014337955.1 Aspidoscelis marmoratus | reverse complement strand
TATTCCCAGATAAGAGTCCAGCTCCTTAACCACTAGACCAAACTGGCTCCTGAACATGGTAAGTATCCTGTCTGTATAACACCCATGTTCTAGATATGGGCTGTTGTGACCATTGGTTAAACTATTACTGCTTTGTCATTCCTCTCAGTCTCATGAAGAGCAGGTGAGAGGCAGGTAAGACAGTCCATACCAACTGCAGTTCAAGCTGTGTTGCACTTCTGAAACACACAGAGGAAAGGATTTCTGTAACAACAAACTTACTTGGGAAAAACACACACATTAATTGAGCTTTTCCTCTTAACTGGTATATAGGACAGCTTCTTTCCTAAGTTCTTTTTTGGAAGCATAAACATCACCAGAAATCTTGCTGCTTATCTTTGGAGCCAACACTGTGGTTTGGCCATGGCTGGTTAATTGCCACCAGGCCTTATTTGCAGCAGGGAAAGAAATAGGAACTGGTTGCCCTGTTAATGGAGTTCATTGGAATGAGGCTTCAAGTTGGAATGGAACTTTCCCAGTCCCTTCTCCATAAACAGGCTGGCTTCATTAGAAATCTAAAGTAGAGGTTTCAGGGTGATGTTCTTATCCTATGTGAAATTTCATCAAAATTAAGGATGTGAAGGAACACACTTAAAGGGGTGCCTTTTGGCTGAATTTGACATTGTAGAGACAGATATTAAATCCATAAAAATCATTTACCATGCCCCAAAGCCTCTGAATGTGAACTGCTTTTTCAATGGAAAATAATTACGCTGAGGGTGACTTCCTGTTTGAGTGGGTTGGGCAGGAAACTTTTAAGGCTTCTATAGCCAATCCCAGTTGGGAAATGGCTGCCATCGGTGGGTAACCAATCAGGGACACAGAAACGAAGCAAACGACTAGGCCATCAGTGCTGAGCACTCATTGTGGATGGTGAAAATATGAATTAGGTAAGTAGGTTTTAGGTGCTTGTTTAAAAAAAAAAACATGTAACATTTTTCTTCAGTGTGAATAGGTAAGAGTCATCCTTGGAAAAGGGGCAACCCAAAAAAGCCCTGTCAATCACACCCTAAGTTTCTATTGTGCCTAGAACTGAGTTTAAATGAGAAACTAGTGCATTCTAGATATTAGTCCAGTTTTCTTCTAGTGTCTTGGGTGGGGAAAGAGTTTATACTGCATCATTAAATATGACCCTAATTATGCAAAGGTCACTCTTATATTCTTCACCAATTCTTATCAAGTTTAAGTAAGACACAAAATCCAAAGTTGTAACATTTTATTTTACAATATATTTTCCTGAGACCTTAAAAAAAATGTTCATAAATTATTCCCTGTCATAAACATGTTTTGGGTTTGTTTGTTTTAATGTATCTCAGTTGTGGGTTAATGACATGTGTATGCTGTATAATCCAGATAACTATAAAAGGAACTGAAATTAATGGACTCATCACTTAATAGCATATGGTAAAAGTAGCTGTTTATTAGTGGAATCCTTCACTAAATTGTTCATTGAGGGAACATTCCTAACTGGTGCAGCAATGGTGGCAGCAATTGTGCCACTATTTATTTATTTAAGACATTCCTGTACATTTATTTAAGACACTTCTCTTAAAGAATATCTCAAAACTTAGAAAACTTACAAAATTCCACTAAAAGCATGGATAAAAACACAAACATTTAAAAAGCTGAGTGGGATAGTGAAAAGATAATGGCCAGATTCACACTTACTTGACTAGTAAGATGAAACTGCAGTGGTGGTCATTTGCACTATGTATTCTAAATTAACACTGTACCTGTTCAGCAGCACTTGCAGTGCAGACGGCCAGCTAGAATTGCTGTGCCAAAGACTGAACCACGTGATGTGAGGTTAGACATTGCCATAGCTATCTCCACAGCTGTAATCATGCAGCCCATGGCCTCTCACAACCCAGGACTCAAAAGAGGTGCAGATCTGCCATTACAGGACCAATTCAGCCACTGCTGATCAGCCTATAGCAGTGATGGCGAACCTTTTGAGTTCGGTGTGTCAAAATTTGCAAGAAAACCTAGCTTAACTCGGGTGCTGTGTCACATCTAGAAATATCCATAATTTTGATATTTGTAGCTCGAGTAAAAAAGTTACATTTTTGATATATGCATTTTATTAAAAGCAAAAACAAATAATTCTTTACATTAGTGACTTCTGTTGCTGAATTTCATTTGCTAAATCTTCAGTTGAAAGTTGGTATTTCATACACTTCAAGAACAAGCAAGCACTACACGCCCAGGTGCCAGGGTGACCATGTGTGTCACCCAAGAGGGCTTGTCTTGTCACCTGTGACATGTGTGTCATAGGTTGGCCATCACTGGCCTATAGAACGCTTTTCAATTGTGTATGGCTGGACTGGAACAATTCATTGGGTGGCCTGGATTAGAGATGTGCATGAATGTTTTGTTGCTGTTGTTGTTGTTGTTGTATTTGGTTTATATCAAATTGAATGCAAGAAAATTCATATTCCTTTCAATAAATCCTCTTCAAATGTGGTAGGATTTTATTCAATACTAATATATTCATATGAATTCATACGAATATCCGATACAAATGCATACATATCCCATAGGTATCTGATACATACCAATATGAATCCAGTATGTATCCCATAACATATCTGCTCCGAATCCACTTTGAGTCCAGTCTCAATCCATGTCAAATGCACTCTGGATCCAGATATGACTGACACAGCCGCTTTCCCACCTCCCAGGTTCACGAATGTTCTGAAAAATTTGTACAAGTACAAATATCAATGTATGAATGTCATAACATTCAATTTGTATACAAATGTCTGAGTTCGTACAAATTTGTACAAATATTAAATGTTATGAATATTCATGCACTTGCCTAGCCTGGATCTCTTTAATGGCTAAGTGTGAAAAGGCCCAGTGTTTCTTACAGGGAATGCCTGGGTGAAGAGATACATATTTTATTGATTCCTTAAAGCTGTTAATGTGCATGCCTCAGAAGTATCAGAGGGGAAGGCATTCTATAAAGCAGATGTTACCACAGAAAAAGACCCAACAGTGAAACTTCATGAGGTGTGACATTCCGTATCTTTTGGAACCTGCAAGAGGATGTCTCCAGATGGTCTAAGGGCTTTTCAGGTTTATAATGGGGGAGATGCTCATTGAAGTGTTGTTTAAGGTAACAATCTCAAGCTTTATAGTTGGGAAAAAACATTATAATAAACAGTAGGTTCTGGAACCAGGCTGGAGTAAAGAAGTGGGGAAATAGAATATTGAAAGGCTCACTTTCACCTACCAGAACTGGGACTCTGATGTGCAGTGGAGTAGGATTCCAGTTGAATGGATGAATGCAAAGCTTTCTACCTTGCTGTTGCCCTGCCTCCCTTCCTAATGGCCTCAGCCTATGTAACTTCCAGCTTTAAGTAGATATGGTTATGGATTTACTTTGAATCTCTGCACTGAAGCTGATCTTTCTGACATGGTTCCAGTAAGTCAATTTTTTTTCTAAATCAAAATACTTTACCCCACCTTTATAAGAAAAAGAAATCACCCTGATTTTTTTTTAATCCTCATTAGCAGAGCTAGCCAATTTGGTAAATGAAATAGTGTTGTGACATTGATATATGCAGACCAGGCACCAGCCAGAGATGAAAAATCCATTGATTTATGAGTGACAAAATGCAGCCCAATGTAATTACTCTGATAGAACTGTCTCTGATCTTGTTCTGCATCTGAGACTCTAAATGAAAATGAAGGTAGAGGTATTCCATGTGCTGAGTGACAGCTGAGTAATATGTGTCAATGCAGGCCAGAATCATCCTTGCATGATGCAGACCATTGAGTATGTAAGAATGGGGGTTCCTGTACCAGGAAAACAAATGGCAATGGCATTTATGGTCAACATAGTGTCATATGTAGCTGTGCTAAATGCTCTTCAAAATAATTAATGCATGAGAAAGATGGAATCTAAGGTTTCCTGATGGGCCAGGGTGTAGCTATATTTAATCAAGCATAATAATAACCTTTATAGGAAGATTTGCAATCACCATTGCTCAAGCACTGGGGCAAGTAGGAGGAAAAACAGGAAACCACATTCTAGATGCTTGCTCTGCTAGCGGGGAAAACAGGAACCTAGACGCTTCATAAATAGAGGAACTGCAAGTATATCCAATTGATCTATCAAAGGGGGATTCCAGTATTCTGAAGAAACTTGTGGTTTGGGCAATGTACCATTATATAAACTCTGAGCTTGTTTTGTAACCCAAGGAGGAACTTACCCTCCTTCCCTGCATGCATGATCTTATTGTATACAAATAAATGGAGATTTGCTTGAAGCTGAACTGTGGTCAGAATTTTTCTTTGACATGCATTATGGTAACAATCATTCAAACATTTCAGCAAATGTTGTGACATGTCCACCTACCCCTGCCAACCTATGCTAACAGATACAAAATCCTGTTTACACTGAATGTTAGATGGTCTTATCAACAACGTATTTATAGTCCACCTTATATCTGAAGAGCACAAGGTAGAGTATAATGTGCAATATTGAAAATCAAAACCAATGTGAAGGCACATTTCAAAATGTGACAAACTGAAAATGAAATAAATAAATAAATAAATAAATAAATAAATAAATAAATAAATAAATAAATAAATAAATAAATAAATAAATAATGGCTTTCTTATCAAGCACTGTATCTTACAAGCTTTTGAGCTTTCTATACTGATATTGCACCCACTCTGGTTGGAAAAGGTGCCTGTCTTGTGGCTCTTAGAAACCACTTTAGTAATACTCATACCCTAGATATCTTTACCAGTGTCTGAAGAACACAAAGGAAAGGAAGAAAGAGACCTGCTTTTCTTCAGTGCTTTTCCAGCTTGGAGAAAACACTGTGACTTTCATGCATCACAGAAAATCATTTTCTTATTCCTGTTCTCCCAAGCACTAAATGATTCAAGGCCTCTTCTCCTTCTCCTCTTTCTCTTTCTCTTTCTCTCACTCTTGCTCTTGCTCCTTCTCCTTCTCCACAAATGGTTTTATATGCATGTTATTGTGAGTATTCATTGTCAAACAGTTTAGAATTTTGCTATTCAGGAACTGAAGAATCACAATGAGTCAGGAACGCACGACTCAGAGTCTTGTGATTCAGGGTCTTTCCGCATTGGCTGCCAAGAAACTGATTTAAGAAAATCTGTTTCCCGGCAATCCGTCCTCCTGAGGATCCATCTGAAATAGGAATGGATCCGAGGAGGCCCTGTGTGTCTGCACATGTGCGGGGAGGATGGATTCTGCCGGCCAGATCCTCTGGGTGCTGTGTGGAGGCTGCAGCACTCATTCCAAAGGGCCTCCGGCCTCCCACACTGCTACTGCCACCCCCGGAGCTGCGGGACTGGAGACCGACCTCCTTCTGCCCTTCCCAAGATGGCAGCCACCAGCACATCTGGTCCCTTGCCTTTCCATGTGCTGAAGCATCCTGCTTCTGAATGGATCTAGGCGAGGGGCCAGATGGAAGACCTAATTTTCCTGGAGGACAGATATTTTGGTGGTGAGATCCAATTAACAACAGGTCTTGTGCACTGGGACCATCCCAAAGCTGTTTGAGAGAGAGCATTCACACACTCCCTTCCTGACAGCTGCAAGCCCTGCCCCAGGCCTGTCTGGCTTGGGTCCAGCTGGACCCAGGGGTAGGCAGGCCTGTCCAATCCCTTTCCTGGGTGCCTGCGGGTTCTAGGGAACCTGAACCAGCCCCCTAGAACCTGCAGGAACCCGGGGAAGGAACCAGACAGGCCTGCCCACCCCTGGGTCAAATTTGACCCAATGGCAGACAGGCCTGGGAGTGGGGTCCCGCCCCTGTGTCAGCTTTTTCAGGCTAGGACACATGGGGACACTTTCCCCATTCACATGTAGGCAGTTAGGAATGCATGGAGATGCGTTCCTTACCTACCTGCATGTGAATGGGGAAAGCGTCCGTGCGTGTCTTATCCTAAGCGCACTACAGCTGTTCGGCTGTAGTGCAAAAAGGCCTATGGTCTGGGCACTGCCATCTTGCTTCCTGATGGCTGTAGCCCCTATGGGTGCACCATCTCCAGACTACAGCAGGCCCCATCTGGGGCCTGCTATAGTGTTCACCAGCTTCCAGACAGCAGGTAACTATTCTATGATTTAATGCAAAATACAGCTCAGTGCAGAAAGGGCCTATGGTACATGTGGCTAAATCAGAGACATAGTAATTAGCTTCAGTATTTTGCCATCAAATGATCCCTACAAATGATCCCTGGAGCAAAGTTGTCTGTAATGTGCTGCTTGGAGCAGAGCTCTGTCTCCAAGGCCTCCACAGTCCCTAGGAATGGCCTGACCACTGACAATTCGTCACCTTTTTGTTTATGTTACTTTGTAATGTCACTTGCTTCATTTACTTCATTCACTTGCATTTTTTTAACCACTCAGGTCATCTAGCTGCTTTACTTTCCCTGCCCAATGCCTCATTCATTTTCCCTTCCTCCCCTTCTCCTTTTTCTTCCAGACTGAATGAAGATCCTCCTGGGCAAAAGCTGGTTGTTAATATGCAGCGCTTCTCACTTTGTAATCAGTAGTTCTGAAAGGTTGCCGCTAATGTTCTCAGAAGACGCCTACAAATCACAAATAAGTAGGAAGCCTTTGCACCATTTCAAGTTGCTTCCCTGTTCTGTGTATTAGATCATCTTTTATTTCCCACATTTTGCAGACTGACTTGCACTCCTGTACTGGAATAAAACAATCCAGCTCTTAATACGTGCCATTCTGCCAAAAATGATGATGCCAAATAGTCTTCCAATTTGATCCAAGCACTTCTGTCTTCTGTGCGTGTGGGTGTGCGTACACATCTATAGATAGGCATACTCTCTCTCTCTCACACACACACACACTCACACACGTTTTTACATACCATAAAAGTTGCAGTATCCTGCTTATTTACATCTTCCCCTCAGACCCATTTTCTTTTTAAAAGCCCTTCTGGTGCAGTATATCTTTTATTATTCCCTCCAAGGGGATGTAAAAACAGTTTGATACTGTGTCTTCTATACTGTTTCCAGACATAAGTGCTAGGATCTTTCATAATATTTAAAACATCCGACTATTGAAGCAAAGTCCTTTAAAGCTCTTCCAAGTCCTTCATAAATCATTAATTAGCCTGTAATGCAGAGGCTTGCAACAGGAGCATAAAACAATACCAAAGAATGTGGCATGATAATACACTCCAAGCTTGTGTTCTTGAGAGACATCTCTGTTCTCTGCCACTTCCTGATATTAACTTTTTGGGGACAGGCAGGGTTTTTGTTTTTTTTGTAAGGAACATTGTTGAGGGCAGGGCAAAATCAAAATTCCTGTGACATATTGTCCTGTCCTGAGCGGGCGCCGCTAGGGAAGCATACACACACACCCATTCAAGCAATGGCAACAAGGCAAAGGCAGTTTACCAGGAAATATCAGCTTTCAAGGGTCAGTCAGTCCAAAGTTAATCAATCATGAGCTGGAATTCAACAGGTTGCCAGAAATGACTTGGGCCCCAGATATATGAAGGAACACCTTCTCCCATATCGACCTGCCTGTGCCTTTAAGATCTGGAGTGGAGGCCCTCCTGTTTGTCCCACCACTTTCTGCAGTAAGACGGGTGGGCACCCACGAGAGGGCCTTCTCAGTGGTGGCCCAAGGGGTATGGATTAATCTCCCCCTTGAGGTGCATCAGGCTCTTTGCTGTATGTGTTCAGGAAGGCAGTGAAGACGCACCTCTTTGCTCTGGACTTCAGCTAAATGGGGACACCTTTCCATTCCCACGTATAGCCACTGGTAGGTACTTGTAGATATGATCATTTTAATATAAATTATTTACTGTTTTAATGTATTGGATTTTAAATGTTGTTGCCCACCCTGAGACTTTCAGGTATAGGACAGGAAATAAATAAATAAATAAATAAGAGGTCTCTTGTTTGCAATAACAGGAAACAGGTTAGGGCTGATTATATAAGTTCTCGCTGCATCGTTCCCTCCAGTGCAGGTGTTCCTTCTGAAGGTGTGGAGAGTGACACAGCTATGCCTTTTCCCTGCGGAGCTGCCCCACCCCTGGTCTACTGTCGGGCAGGTCCATTTGTTCTGGAGCAGGCCCAGCATCTGTCTGGCCTGTGCTAGATGGTGCAAGCTCCAACTGGAGGTCTTGTGCTTCCTCCATGTGCAGGGTTTCAATGTCTGGATGTGCATCCATCTGGAATTCCTCATCTGAGGACTCGGAGCACTGGACGTGACACATATGCTAACTAGTGCATTTCCCTACTATTGTCAGAGTCAGCTATCTAAACTTCTCAAGTGACATAATTTTTGGGTTGGCCTTCTAAATATAGCCTCAGAATTCTGGGTATTGACTTTTCCAGTCAAATTATACACTATGGCAAAGTTTGTACAGCATGAAATGTGTCACTTTAAATACTGTACCGAGTGTTGTGGAGCAGCCCAAGAATCATCCTTATCTACTAGGCAGAGAGCTGCAAATGTCAGCGATCCTTCCTTGTCATCATCATCCCTCATATAACATCATCTGAAATCCCCCAGCTGAACTTTAGCAAAGGAGAATATCAGGTCTAGACAAAGGGAAGTTTTTCAAAGAAGGCTTTGGCTTTGGCTTTGGCATGAGCAAGCATGAAATACAGTATTCTATGGTTAAGGTTAGAAGATTTTAAGGGGCTTCAGTCTAGGAGTTAAATACTGCAAATGACAGTGAAACAGTAGTCACATAGCCCAGCCCACCTCAACATTCAGCTCTCTGGGAATAATCCAGACACTACTGGTCAGTAGGAGAGTGCACAAATGAAATTTTCAGGATTCAATTCGATTCAAATTGAATATCCAAAAATTCAATTCAATTTGAAACTTTAAAATTCAAATTTAACCAAATTTGATTCAAATTAAGCAAATTCAAATCTATTCATTTGAATTTTTGATTCGAATTTGCACTTACGAATGTCAACAACATTCGTATGTGCCCATATGCATCGTTATGCATCCCATACACATCTGTATGCATCTGTGTGCATCACGTAGTTGTCCCGTATGCAACCCATTTTCGCCCCTTACGGATCTGTACAAATGTGTACGAATGCAGGAAAGATGCATATCTGCAAGTATGCATCATGGACGAACCTGTACACATACAAATGTCCAGATAATTCAAACAAATAGATCCACAATTTGAAATTTGTTCAAATCTTTAAATTCAAATTTGTGGACATTCAATTCGAATTCAAATGTCAAAATTTGGTCAGATTCAATTGAATTTCGAATACATTTGAATATACACGCTCACCCCTACTGGTCAGCCTGTAGATTGCTTTTTAGTTGTCTACAACTGGATCACTCCAGGAAAGGCTTGGGCACTTTCAGGGGAGCTGCAACAGCTTTTATCTGTGGTTGGGCTTAGAATTGTCTAGCTGGTAAATGCAAGAAGGAGGAGGAGTTGGTTTTTATACCCTGATTTTCTCATGTTTAAGGGGACTCAAAATGGCTGACAAACCTTCTGCTCTTCTCTCCGCAACAGACACCCTGTGTGGTAGGTGGGGCTATAAAACAAAGAGAGACAAGAGAGCTATGACTGATCAAAGATCACCCAAGCTGGCTTCGTGTAGGAGTGTACAATCAAACTGAGAGACTACCAATAAGAGTCTGACACTCTAACCACAAGCCCAAACTAGCCTTAACAGTCTTGAATACTCCATAGGTGACTCTGCTCCCTGGACCTCCCATCAAAAGTTAAGACCATGGAATTTGAGCCTAAGAAAGGATATTACAATTATTGCCGGTTTCTCTTTTTGTCTCCACTCATAAATTCATTTCACTGGTTTCTAGATCATTTGTAAGTATGTCTGTGCAAAACTATATATATATAAAACACTTTTAAATTATTCATGTCTCTGTACGTGCATATTTTGTATGCAGTTGCTTGTAATTTATACATTTTAAAAGGGTGTTCTCCTCCCAACACAAAGCATTCTAAAGGCTTTGAGTTATTATTTGGTTAGTCAGACCCTTTCCACACTTGTTTAATATTCTATTAAAAAATCAAGTTTCAAAATAGTGATGTGCACAAATATTTATAACATTCAAAATTCGTATGAATTTGGACAAATTCAGACATTTGTATTTGATTTGAATGTTGGCACATCTGAAGATTGGCATTCGAATTCAAATTGAATGTTTTGATACATTCGTATGAAGCTTCATTTGGGATTTGTATGGGATTTGTATGAGATCAAACATTTGTATCAAATTTGAATCCCACTATGAAGCTTCATATGGGATTTCATATGGGATTTAGATGGGATCTGTAAGGGATCTGTACAGGATTGATATGGGATTTGTATGGGATCAAACCTTTGTATCAAATTTGAAACCCGCTACATTCAAAGGGGATCTATTCAAACAAATACTAATTGTCTTGTATACAATTCAATACGAATTTTTTAAAAAATCCATGCACATCCCTATTTTGGAATAGGCTTTATCTGCATGGGACTAATGCTATCTTGGTTGAGAACCATTCCAAAGGCCCTCTAGCTTGGATCAGCTGTAGGTGCATTTGAAGAACTCTACAACTCTTCTAAGCTGTTTTGTTCTGCCCCAGCCTTTGGTGCTTCCAGATCAGGTCCAGAATAAGGAAAACACCTTATCTTTGACGTTTATGCAAGCTTTGAAGATCATTTCTGAAACCCTGGCATGGAAGTACCTTTGAAGACTACCTTTGAAGACTGTTTTGTTCAGCCCCACTCTAGTGCACCAAACATGATATCCAAGCAATGGCATCTGGCCCAGAACAACTACAGCATACACACATTGTTGCTGAGTGTCACGATCCCCAGTGGTCCAGTAAGTGCCTGCCCTCCTAAGAGTAGCTGGGCCATTTTAGGATGCTGGGTTCGTGCAACGGCCGAGTGAGTACTACAGTTTAAAGGCAAAACACTGGTAGCAAGTGTTTTAAACAGTAAACTAAAACAAGTTTATTAAGAATACTATTTACAGAAGAAAAAGAGAAAATAGGAAAGTCTAGAAGTTAGCAGTTTAAGGTTTTACAGGTCTCTAGGCATAGTAAGCTTCAAGCATCAACAGCTTCCCTGACTTACAGGCCCTCAGTTGCTTCCAGGTAGGTAAGCTTCTCCCCTTCCTACCTCCCTTTGGTTTGCTAGGTTTTACCCAAGCCTCCCCAAAGTTTAGCAACTAGGTTCCTGCTCCTGGTCAGTTCTTCTTCCTGAGAAAAGACCAATGGTCAGCTACTGGCAATGGCTCCCTCGGGTCCAGATCTTCTCCTTCCATCCCCTTCAGCATCAGTCCGAGCATGAAGACCCAGTCTGCTGTATTCAGAGGTTACTTATGCCTTTTTCCCTGTGGCCCTGATTGGTTGTCACCTCCTGGGGTAAACTGCTGAAATAAACTCCTGATGGAAACTTTTCCTATCCCTAAAGCCTGATTGGTGGAAATTCCTGGGGGTAAACTGCTGTGACAAAGTCCTGAGGGAAACTCCTTCTCAAGCTCCCAGATCCCCGGACAGCTTTCCCCTCCAAAATGCACCTGCAGCCAATCATTGCACTCAGGCCTGAACACGATATCCCGCCTTTTTCACAGCCTATAACAAGGGCTTGCAAAAAGGCTTGCAAACATGCATCCTGCAAAGAGGCTTGCAAGGGCCAAAATATTACTGCCCATTGCAGCCTGACCCCTGAAACCGTCACACTGAGCTTAGCCCAGGACATATGACATATCCACCCTTAGAATGCAGACAGAACCAAAAGGACCTGCTGTTCACCAAACAGTCTCAGCATGAATAGCAAAGCAGGCAACACACACACACACACACACACACACACGCATGCACGCACACACACACAGACACACACACAACACACACACAAAGCCCTTTCTAAAAGGAGTTATTGATTTTGAAAAGAAGACCAGAAACAAATACCAATTAGATATATGAACAAGTTCTAGTTCCAATGATCAGTGGAACTTTTGTAACAATAGGAACTTAAAGTAAAAAGTGAATGACTCATGTGAGGGGAACTCCCCCCCCCCCAAGCTTTAGCAAGTATTTCTTGCTGGCCCTAGATGGTGCTAAAACCAGGAACTCATCACTTTGACTTCAGCCTAGATTTCATTCCCATGAAAGATCAACTGATCGTTGAGATCTAAGGAGAGGGATCAACATGTCTAACAACTTTAAAAAGAAAACCCAGACAAAATTATAGAAGTGCCTATTTCCTATGAAAACCACACAAATTTTTATCTCATCAGTTATGGTTTTATAAGATATACTCTTTTCAAAAATCTACATGCCTCTGCAGATTTGCTTTCTCCTCACATTTGTTGCATTCTCTGAAGAAAAACCTGGTTTCTGTAATGCACCCTAGGGGTGTGCATGAATATTTGTAAAATTTGTCATCTGTACAAATTTGTACGAATTTAGACATTCGTGCATGGATTGAATGTCACGGCACTTGTACGCTGACATTTGTACGGATACAAATATTTTGGGACATTCGTGTGAATAATTTTGGCATTTGTTAAGCTGGAGGGGGGAAATGGGGGGGAAACTCAGACATGAAGGCTTTGTGTTTAAGATGGGAAGGCAGGCAAAGGAAGTTCAGGGAAAGAGGGGTGTGTGTGTGGCTGCATAAGATGGAAGAAATAGGGAAATTGGAGTCCGATTCAGACTAAGGCATGGGCTTTGCATTTAAGAGAGGAGAGCAGGCAAAGGAAGTCCAAGGAAAGAGAGATAGGGAGATGTGTGCCTCCATAAGACAGAAAAAAGAGGGGAATCAAAGTCCAGGGTATGTATCTAGGATATGCACTTGGATATTCATATGAATTCATTCCTATAGAATAGAATTTGAAAGAGTTCTATTCGGATGAATATGGATTTTCTAACATTCAATTTTTTACAAATCAAATGCCAAAAAACCATTTGTGCACATTCCTAATGCACCCATGCTGTAGCCTGCAGAATTCCATAGCTCCATCCAATATTTAGCCTACACCAAAAGATTTGATCAAGGAACCTATTTCTTTCTTTTTCCAGGACCATGTTTTTGAAAATAAAAATAAGCCTCCTCACTTAAATTATGTGAGCCTGTGAATTATATTAGAGATGTGCATGAAAAATATTTGTATCATAATTTCAACATTGATGAGGAAATTCACTAATTTATTTCATACTGAATCATTTTTACACATGATATTGCACATTTTTGCAAAAAATAATACCATTATTTTCCATTTTAAAAAGCCCTTTTCATGACCAAGACCACAACAGAACATGAATGTTCAATCCAATTGTTTGGTTTGACAAGTTGGAGCCCAGTTTTGGAAGTACCCAAAGAGTTTTGGAAGTACCCCAAAACCAGATTTTTGTTTTAATGCATATATCTGCTAATACAAAATATTTGATTGAATGTGCGCGCACAAATTGAATTTTGCACATCCCTAGAATTCTATGGCTCTTTGTAGCTGATTCCTGTCAATTCAATTTGCATAAGCAATTAGTGTAGGTGGGAGACCAACACCTATGTGCCATAAGAGTCAACAGAAAAATGTGGGCTGCCAGAATATACCACTGACATGAATCTCCTGGTGCCTTTTACTCTGATCTAGCCACATTCTCTCTCTCTCTTTTTTTTTGTCTGAACCAGTAAAGAACCAGGCATCCAAGAAATAGGGAAACCTCACTCTGCAGGAGTAGGGCAAGATGTGGGACTGGGCTCATCCACAATTCTGTTTCCATATCCTAAACAACTAAAATACACATATTACATACCTCTAGCACTTTTTAAATATATATGCAGCAGAATTCAGGTAGTATCTCCAGTTATGATGATGGTGGTGGTAATCATCAAATGATAACAGATATAGATATCAAATTGCTTCAGCTAGTTGAATTACTCCATGCTAGTTTTGCTTCATTTGTGGAATATGTTCAGTAACAGAGTGTATTAGATGAAGGAGTTTTCCAATACAATGCAGTTTTAGTGTGTCAGTTATTTTTGTGTAAAGAGAAACAATCTGACCTACGGATGGGCAAATAATGGTCATCACCTTCACAATTCATACAGATTTCAAAGGTTCAAAATTTTGTATTAAAATTGAAAATTGGCTATATTTGAATCAGATTTTCTCTCAAAAAGCAAAGGCTTTTGTGCCTTCATTTGAAGCTTTGGATCAGATTTTGAGTGGATTCAGAGCAGATTTGGAGCAGATTTGGTGGTGTAACTGGTGATGACAGGAATTTGAAGCCTAGGGCATTCAAAGTGGCCCCATTGGCATGAATGTGAAGTTCTGCCCCATTTGATGTAAAGTGAGCGGGGGGAGGGGGACTGCACATCCTTAATCTGTTTTGTGCATACTTTACATTACTACTACTACTACTACTACTACTACTACTACTACTACTAGATTAATTGATTCATTCATTGATTCATTCATTGCATCAAGATATCTGTAGCTATGTGATATAAAAATTCAATGGAGCCACAGCTCATCTAGTTCAGCACTTCAACTAGCTGTACAGGAAACCTCAGAAGCAGGACATGAGCACACAGATTGCTCTGCTTACAATCTCCCAGCTGATCTCACTCCTACTGCCATCAAGGCTAATCACCATTGATAGTCTAATGCACCCACCCACATGTCCCCACCTCCAAACACCTTGAGCTAAGATGAAATAATTTCAAGCACTGGAAACATTACTTTTTCTGAGCAAACATGGATTATATGAAGCAGATGCCTCCACCCGTGGTGAGATCAAGACCTTGCCTAACCCTCAGTTTCACACTTGAAATGTTAACAATCCAGTGATGGATTTGCCTGGCTTATTCAAATCCTGACCCAGTTTTTTTCCCCTTCTTGTGATCAAGCACACCAACAATGAATCTGTTAGGTAATAGCTGTAGTCAGTCCTCA
This sequence comes from Aspidoscelis marmoratus, assembly GCA_014337955.1. Classification (NCBI taxonomy): domain Eukaryota; kingdom Metazoa; phylum Chordata; class Lepidosauria; order Squamata; family Teiidae; genus Aspidoscelis; species Aspidoscelis marmoratus. The sequence goes on along the minus strand of MTQE01001134.1, from coordinate 21,476,929 downwards.
CATCTCAACAAAAGGCATTTGTAGCTATGCTTACTGAAAATGAAAGAAAAACCTTCTGTTTTAGATATGTATCAGATTACTTCATAATATGGAAGAGCTCAATAATTAAAAATCTAACAAGGGTAGTAATAGTTCCTTTTTATAAAAAGCCTTTCAATTAAAACGGAATATTGTTGAAGTGTTAACAGCAACTTCATTCAGTATGTGCAGCAAGAAGGCTCATAAAGATAAGTGAGCCAAGGCATTTGCATTAATGTTTGTTAAGTAATACAGTTAAATATTCACATTAAACTGGTCTCAATTTACTCTGAAAGCTTTTAACATTGGAATGGTTAGTGACATTACACTGAAGAGCAGAATAAACCTGGATTAGAAACCTTTTGGAGCAGAGCAGACAAACATGTGACTGTGATTGCTGAACTGGACTTTTTATTAGCTCCAGGTCAGGTCACCTGCAATTCAGAGGATCTGGAGGTGCTGCATGTTAGGAGTTCCTTAGCAGTGGAGCACATTGTGGACAATGTGCAAGGGTCTGGTTGGTGCTTTGCCTTTGTTCTCTCCAAACCACATTTCAGTCTTCACATTTTAGTGGGCATTTGAATCCAGGGAACCTTACATCCATGGCCATCATCTAAGGATGTTGCAAGCTGATCAATATAGACCATTCTTTAGTGTGTCCATTGGCTGGTAGCAGTAACAGCTTGCCTATGAGCTCTTGTCTTGGGCTGTGTCTCTGTCTCCATTACTGAGAAAAGACACCAGTGAGACCAGTTTGTATTACTCCCAGCAGAGACCAGCTGCCCTGAGGGGCTGATTAAGGTATGTTTATGCATAAGGGAGATGCAGCCTTAGTCTGGAGCCCTTTCTGCACTTAGCTTTATTGTAGCATAGATCCCAGGATAATAGTCTGCTGGCCACAAGCTAATGCAAATTATGGCAGTCCTCACCTGGGGCCTTCCATAGACTTTACTAGCATGCAGCTAGCAGGTCCCTTTTCTGAGATATAGTTGAGAAAAGACCAAGTGCAGAAAGGCCCTGGATCTCTCCAAACTGCATTTCTATTTGCAACAAAGCAAAACCACTGTTCAGGGTACTCAATACTCAGACAGTTTCTTTATTGGGTTTATTCCAGATTATAGTCTGGAATAGGGGCCTGCCATCCACATGCTGGTGGTGCACACTATAAAAGGCCCTGCCAAGGCCCAGCAGTTCTCTGCACTTGTACACAGATGGCAGGTCCCTATTCCAAAATATAATCCAGAACAAGCCACTGTGCAGAGAGGGCCCAAGAAGACTTCATTTGGAATCTCATCTCTTTTTTCTTAAATGTGCAGTGCAATTTACCATCGCACAATGCAAATAAAAGAGCAGAAATTACAAAAGCATAACAGAAAAAAACATTTGCAATAGGGATGTGTACGAATGTATTTTTTTGTATTCAATTAGTGTCAAACTGAATGCAAGAAAATTAATATTTGTTTTAATAGATCTCCTTCAAAAGTGGATACACATGTTCCATATAAATTTGATACGAATGTTAGATACAAATTCCATACATATCCCAGACATATCCACTTGGAACATGCCAAATCCACTTTGATCTACTCTCAATCCATTTCAAATCTACTCTGGATCCATTGCTGATGTGGCTGGAGCAGCTGCTTTCCCACCTCCCAGGTTCACAAATGTAACAAAGCTTCATACAAATGTTCTGAAGCATTTGATTTGAATTTGAATGTCAGCCTTTAAAAGTCCCAACATTTGATTCAAATCCAAATGTCCAAATTTGGCCAAATCCATATTAATAATTATTAATATGAATATTCAGGTGCATCCCTACTTTTCAACCTTGTCTGCTAATGATGGAAGCACACTGTCTGATCAAAAAGACACATAATGCCCATTCTTCTACCAGGAAACCACAAAAGTAAGGTGAAGGTTGTGGGGGGGGGCGGGGCGGGTCCTGGCAGAAACTGCAATATCACAAAGTGTGTGTCATAGTCTCCAAGAAGGCTGGGCCATAAAAGCAATTTCACTCAAGAGAGAGAGACGCTTGTAAAATCTCATTGACAACACCACTGAGGGCAAAACGTTTAGCTGGTCTTTATGACGGGAATCCAAATCTTAGAGATACTTGAAGAGTTTAAGTATTTTTCTCCTTTCTTTCCATTTGGAAACTATATACCACGCCTAAGAGGAGAATATGATTTTCTTGCCAAGGATGTCAGTGGTACCCATTAGAGACATAGGGGTGGCCACATCCGCACCTATCTGTCTCTAATGTGTGCTTAATGGGTGTTAAAAATACACCACATATCATGTGGCCCTAAGGGGTGTTTCACTGTGAAAACACATCCGTTCAGGATGTGTCTGAACAGTGAAACTGTGCCTACCCGGGGCCCTCCCTTGGCCCGCCAGGGGACTCTGCTGTCGGGGCTCGCCCTCACCCCAGAAGTGGCAGATTGCTGCTTCTAGAGCCAGGGGGAGCTTCTCCAAACCCCTCCCTAGCCCCCTCCCCAGGGGAGAGCCCAAGTGATCCCCTCCTTACCTCTTCAGTGTTGCATCAGTTCTGCCTGGGGAATCCCAGGTGGCTGCGCGCCTGCGTGCTGCACACCTCCTGACTAGTCAGGGCTGCTTCTGGCAGCTCCTGCCGTCAGGAGGCTCTCTGCCTCTGTAAATCTGGATCTACCCTCATCCGGATTTAGTAAATCTGGATGTATTGTAAACCGGGTTTACTAAATCTAGATGAGATAGATCTGGATTTATATAGGTAAGTGCAGAAGCAGCCAAGCAATCATGTCAGACACACTTTAGAGACTGATTCAAAATGGGCTTCTGTTGGAAAGGGCTATTTTTGCATTATAGGCCACTCCAGTGCCTCACCCATGTGGATAGCATTCTGCCAGGAAGCATGGCCTTTTGTAGACTGATCCTCAAAGTGTTCCTTGGGAGGCTGCTAGTGCAGCACAGCAGCACGTTTCAAATTCAGCCAGGGGAGCATGATTCAAAACCCTTCAAAGCCATGCCATTCTGTGAATACTCTTGGGCGAGCCATCATTTCTCTAGGGTGTTGACTGGAAAAAAGGAAGATAGGAGCAAAGCATATTTGCACTGTCATGAACTTCACAGAGGAAAGGAGATATAATTGGTAAATAAATGAATGAAGCTCCACTAGCAATATTCTTCTATTTAGGCTATTTCCAGATGTGGTGAAACCACTATTCTACTGGGATTGGATTGGGATGGCCAGACATCTGACTGCCCTTCCAATGTAATGCTGAGGGAAGCATCCCTCCTCATGCAATAGGCCTCCCCCATCATGCAATAGGGCAGTTTGGCAGTGTGGAGGAGTTCCCAGCATGCAGCGTGTGTGTTGGTGGTGCCCAGTCGGTAGCTAAAATGGCAACTCCCATAAATTTTAAAAAATAATTTAAAATATGTGATGCTGGTTCCAGGACCTTGAAAAGCTGTTGCAATGTTCTTCTTAGAAAACCAGCAACACCAGAGGGATTTTCGCACTGCAACACGTTCCGTTTGGAACGCGTGGAGGCAGGCAGCTTAAGACAGTTCCGGGCGCTTTCACCATTCACACACAGG